>CM042818.1:10739911-11339911 GCA_009982885.2 Hyles vespertilio
TTCCGAGTTCTGACTTCCTTTATAGATTTTAACATTTCATTGTTATGGGAACACGGTGACTGTTTATATCATCTGTTTATATTATCATGGCTAAGGCCGTGAGCTATTTCTAAGGTTAATCTAGTGCTAGCTTCATTAGAGTAACCTTAGAAATAGCTCACGGCCAGTATTTTTAGCAGTATGCCTCCAAGGAGTAGGTGAGAGAACCTAATATTTGGCGCGTAAAGTATAGTTTAAGTTTGGGACTTCCAATTTTAAAGAGGGTAATTTTAGTTAATTTTCTATATGAAACCTGATAGCTCATGAACCATTTTGTCGCTAGAAACCTCCATCCTCAGAAGCTCAAGTTTATCGAAGCTGTGTACGGAGACATTTTGTAATGTAAATACTTTTTTATCTTCTTTTTATACTTTATCTGAAAATGTGTTGACATTCTGCGCAGTCTAACAAAGTACGAGCACAGAATACTAAACTAACAGAAGTCAAGCTCCATACAAAGCGCGCTAAATCAACGCACACATAGACAGCGTTCACCGACACGATATTTCAAACCAGTCGAGACTAGCAATGTGCAATTCGTTCAATTTTTAAGACCCGGATCAATACTGATCCAACTATGAAATGAACCGGTTCAAATGACTCGATCAATCGAACGATTGGTTCCGTTTAAGTCATTGATATAAATGAATAGGCCCTTAGTAGAAGTATAGGTAGGTAAACACGTTTTAAATTTCATATTACCTATTATTTTATACAAAAATATCACTTTTACAACTGAAACACGTGAAAAACAATTTTACAACAAACGTAATAGGCAAAATATTAGGACAATGGGATACTAATTACGAAAAACGAACAAAAAGGAGTTATTACTTGATGACAATATTTTCAAACGCAATTCGCAAGTAATCATAAATCAAGACGTAACTAACTTCAACTCACTCAAAAAGACAAAACTATAAAATTGTAACGCAAAATAAACTTTAAAGCCTACCACTCAAAGCATATAATATTAACCTTGTCATTTACATTCTAACGATTTAGTGTCTGTATTCGTCTCTAAAACCGATGATATCCGAACGTTTGTTTGGCTTGATTCGGCTCGACTCGGGTCGGATCGCACTTCACAGGACGTTAACGGCTCGCGAACCGTTGTTCACGGGTTTTGGTTCTCGGCTCTCGGCTCTCGGTTTTCGGTTCTCGGTTCGTTTGAACCGACGCGATTCTCCTATCGCGATCGATCGAATGAACGAGTTTTATTGTACATAAAGATCGAATCGATCGCGTGGTTCTTGCGAGCTGGTTTATTTGACCCGTTCAATCGCGAACGACCCATATCTAGTCGAGACCACTGCGAGCGCGAGTGTCACCCGCTTCGGGCACGCAAATAGTGAAATGTTTTGTGCAAAGATGGAGCAAATGAATAAAACTTATTACACTTGTATATAAAACACCAGATTATAATAATTGAATATAAATTTCATTTAAAACAACATATTATATTATACAAAAACAATTTTAAAAAAACTTAGAATAATAACAAACAAATTCTCTGCGAGTTCATAAAATTAAAATGTATTTGTTATATTATTGTGTTTTATATATTTTATTGAAAACTTCAATGAAACGATACGAGTGCTATTAACACGATACGTGTATTCGCATAAGCCAGAGTTAACAACCCTTGCGCGAACGCCGAGCGTAGTGTGAGTGTGGCAACAAAAGTGAAGTACATACACAAGCTTGACTTCTGTTAGTATTCTGTGGTACGAGATATAAAAAACGAACATACAAGCACACCCCTTTTGATACATATTATTATTTATATTGGGCTTGCCAATAATGAAAACAATGCATAATGCGGTTTGATTATTGACGCGGTGCCAATATCGTGAATTCGACGTAGCCGTGAGCGTTGAGCGATTGATGTACCTCGTACGAGCGTCAGTGTTGACACCGACTACTACGCAGCGGCGCGACAGCCGACACTATCACAACACGCGATAAATATAGCAATAACACGCTCTTTAGTATTTGTAACCATTAATAATGATGTCAAAAGTGTTATGGTTCCTTAATGTAACGTATGTCTAAATTCTATTGGCGAGTGGTGAAATTTGGAACTACAACAAAAATTTAAAATGATCGATTTACTTTTTGATCGAGATATGCTTTTATAAAATAAATAACAAGCATTTATACTCGTAATCGAATAGTATTAACATGTCCAATGTAATAAAGTATGAAGAGAGATAAACTATTTTTATTTCTTTGACAACATCCCATTGAGGCGGTTTTAGGATTATTTATTTTATTAATTATCACATGTTAGGTTGTTTTTTCAAATTCTTCCATTTGTCTAAATTGCAATTAAAATCTATAATAGATTAGTAGATACTAACTTTTTCACATGGTGGTATTTTATTATAAAAGTGTATACTCATAAATAGACTTAGGGAATTTCGCATTAAATCTATCTTATAAACAGAGTATTTCACTGAGATGATTAGTCTGTCAATCTTCAAACTTTATCAAAACAAATCTTAAACATCCACTGCGTCGTTGCTCTGTGTGAAAAGGAGTCATCAGAAACAAATACTCTAATGAATAACTGATGTTTGTACTAGAGGTACATACTTGTCGAGTGTTTCCCAGAAGGCGAGCAGCACGGCGCGGTCGAGATGTCTCTTGGTGCGGCTGAGGTTGAGCACGGTGACGGCCCAGCGCGCCACGTTGCCGTCCAGTTTCATCTCGTCGAACTTCAGGTGGAACGCGCAGACTGCAACAAATACTTCAATTTATGGAAAACTGTTCAGACCACCTGGTAAAGGTGGCGGGACGTCGCCGAATACAGGCTGCCTCTTAAAAGTCACTGTGGAAATCATTGGAAGTGGCAGTGGCGTAACAATAGGGTGGCATAGTGCGCAAAATGCCACGGGCCCCCGACCTTAGGGGCCCCCGGCGGCCCGGCCTCTCAGGTCTGAGAGGTCGTAAGCAGAGAAAGCACCTAGCCAATTTATTACCAACAAAATTGATAATCAATAACTATTTTATTAGTTTCCATTGAATATACCAAGGCTTTTTCTGATACGTAAAAAAATGGTTCCTTAGACGTACGCGAATTTTACTGACTTTTTTTTAACTATTATGTACTGATTATAGTGCGGATTCGGTTTAAAAAAGAACGAAACTTCAATATAAGGCTTCTGAGGGGGCCCCATCACCATTACTGCGTTTGGGCTCCGGCCACGTAGTAAAGATATTACGATGACTAATTGGTCTCGTTGTGGAGTTCTTTTTATGGCCTGCAGGCATAGGAGCATACAGACCGCCTCACGGTCAGCCGTCACCACCGCTCATAGACATAGATTTTGCAGATCCAGGGATTCAGCAAAATGAAGTCGCTTCTTACCGTAAGGAGAGCACTTTATTAAAGCCTAGTTTAAAGAAAGACAGGTTATAGCGCTCAGGGAATACCGAAGCAGGGAGTTCATTCCAGAGCTTGCACGTGCGTGGTAGAAAAGAACACTGGAAACGTCCTTTCCGGGAACGGATAGTTTCCAGGTAGTAAGAATGAATTCTACGGCGGTGACGGGAAGTGTGATGGGAGAATAGCGATAGTGGCACCATCTTCCTCAGAACACTTTCCGTGGAACAATTGATAGATTACACAGAGAGACCCAAAGTCTCACTGCAATCCTAACGGCTCCACATTCTTCGTAAGATCGGGATTATCGATGATTCGAAGAACGCGGTGCTGTAATGAGTCAAGTGGGTCGACCTGGTATTTTGGGGGCTTCTGCCCAGAGGTGAGAACAGAACTCCACGTCGTGCCGGATTGTCGCATTTATAGAGCAATAACCGATGATCCGACGAAAAGTACCGCTTGGCTCTGTTGAGAATCCTTAACTTTTTGCTGGCCAATTTGCGCATGCCTTCCAAATGACACTCAAACTGCAATTTTATCAATAATTCGGGTCTATGACTAAAGGGGTCTCCTTGGTAGTAAACGAGCAAACTTATATCTTCGTGGGGTTAAATTGTGCTAAGTTCAATTTACCCCATTGAGAGGCCTGCCCCAGAGAGGTCTCGACTTCCGACAAAATTTGAGACCATCTTTCTTTAACGGACCCCCGATAGAGATTCTGTAGTCAGATGTATATTGACTCACTTGCACTAGAATCTGCATAGCAATGCCAGCTGGTGATAGACAACATGTCATTGATATACAGGATAAACATGATCGGCGAAAGCACCGAGCCTTATGGAATACCAGAATTAATGGTCTTGGTCTCGATGTAAAAGCCGTCCAATACGACTTTTATGCGGCGATCATCCAGAAAGCTTTCAAAGTTCCTCAGGTTGAAATACCAGGCAGGTAGCTACCCCAAAACGACGCCATGCCACACTCGATGACAATTTCAAGGCCTACCGTAATCGCCTCACCCCCACTATCCAATGCCTCCACCTGATGGTGGGTGAGATAAACGAGAAGATCACCATCCGAACGACCCTCAGTTGATGATCCTCAAGATACGTCAAGAGCTGCATATTTATAGCTCGCTCCAAGACCTTGGAGAGTCAGCATGTGATAGCAATTGGCCTGCGATTTGAAGGATCCGACCGGTCACCCTTCTTGGGGATTGGATGAACATGGGCGATATCCCATGAAGCCGGGCCTAGGTTGTTTTAATAGGAAAGACGCGTGAGTACGGGGGTTATCTCAGGGGCGAACATCTTAAGAACCACTGCAGGAACACATTCTGACCCACTCAACTAGTAGATGTGCAGTACCGCCCGAAATAGTACAGGGTTTTATTCAGTACTAGCGGCCCGACCCAGCTTCGCCTGGGTGCATATATTTTTTGATTCCACTCCACACCAAATACATGTTATTTTTCGTATTAATCTCTTGTATACCTAAACTTGACATAGCTATCCTACTGTCTGGCTCAATCCCGTCTCATCCGTCTGTTCAGTCTCTTCCCGATCCGTCCCGTCCTTTCTCTTTTATTATCCATCCCGTCTTATAACGTGCATTTACATTTCGTCCTATCAAATCTGTCAGCTATCCCAGCCCTCTCCCGTACCTTCCACTCTATTATATCCCGTCTCTCCATATACATGTACATATAAAGATTGCCTTATGAAATTTTGACATTAAAAACTTTAGCGTTTTTTATTGTCCATCCAATATTACGTCCCTTATTTCAGCACCAAAATGCTGTTTTTCCTAATAATATTGCACGCCATGTTAGTAATAAAGTAATAATAACCATTTAAAAAAAGAATTGGCCAAATTGGTCCAGGCGTTGTTGAGTTATGCGCTTACCAACACTTTTTGTGATTCTTTATTATATTATAGAAGAAGATAATATTATAGTCCACCCTGCTTGCTTAGTGCGAGTTGGCGGATTTTATTTCACGTAGAAATTAATCCGAAAAGTCAGAGGTGTGCCCTGGGATTTGAACCCGTGACCATCGTTAACTTGTTGGCAGTCGCGTCTATTACGTTACCATATACTGTACTGTACTGTATCAGCCCATATACGTCCCACTGCAGGGCACGGGCCTACTCTACAATCGAGAGTACGATTGCGAGTGGTTAGGCCATATAGTCCACCACGCTGGCCTAGTGCGGGTTGGCGGACTTACATACCATAGAAATTCTTATAAATCGCTATGGTATGCTGGTTTCCTCACGATGTTTTCCTTCACCGTTTTAGTGCGTGGTGATTGACTATCAATACACACATGACTCCGAAAAGTCAGAGGTGTGCGCTGGGATTCGAACCCACGACCACCGTGAACATGTTGGCAGCCGCGTCTAGTCCGTATACCAACAGGCCACCAAGC
Organism: Hyles vespertilio; assembly: GCA_009982885.2. Lineage (NCBI taxonomy): Eukaryota > Metazoa > Arthropoda > Insecta > Lepidoptera > Sphingidae > Hyles > Hyles vespertilio. Next base: position 10,745,768 of record CM042818.1, read on the forward strand.
ACTTTACCATATACAAATTAATAAAACCTTCATACTGCCTTACCAGGTGACGTAAGTAATAGAACAAATATTTAAAAATATAAAACTACATATCGTTTCATTATAATGTCTAGATACGGCATCAACGTACCAATTTTTTTTTATTCTTGAGTCTGAAAACAATACTAATGCGAAATTTAAATATGTCCCCCAGCGCATCTAAAAGTATAAATTCAAAAAACAATGTCGTTTATGAAAACGAAAAATTATAATTAGATATATTTTGGTATACTCCGGCAAAACGCTTCGATAGAGTATACCTTGTTTAAAACTGTTGCAATAATCTCAAAAAACAATGGGCGATTTTGGTAGATGTGGACATCGTTTTAATTTACATTTAACAAAATTATGCGCAAGACGCCGTATCTAGATAATATTATATACACGATGTACACATTTTTTGAATTTTGTTCTATTTCTTCAGCCGTCAATGAAAGACAATGGAAAGATAGATCATTTTACGTTGGGTGGTAGTTGAAGCTGGACCGTCTTTTACGTCTCCCGTCAAATAAACAAAGATCATCCTATACTGGATGGACGCATCACGCTTGAACGATACCCAAAAAAAAGGTTTTTAGTATCTTCCTCAGAAATTTTCCTATTTTTCTCACCCCTAAAACCTTCCCAGGACTTCCACGAATATTTCAAGACCAAAATCAGCCAAATTGGTCCAGGCGTTGTTGAATTATGCGGTTACCAACACATTTTGCGATTCATTTTTATATTATAGATGCTAGAGCAGATTTTTGTTAGGGACCCGCCTCGGCCGTAATTTACTGGCAGGCCAGTGACACTAATTTATTCCTTTCGGTCTTCTCGGGGGTACCGGAAAATAAGCTTAACAGTTTATCTCTCCATACAAAAACGGGGGCCTCCATCCGATGATTTTGCCACGGGCCCCAGATGGTGAAGTTACGCCACTGGGAAGTGGTCTATGATCAGCCTATCCTTTGGCTGATGGATGGATGGATGGAAAGGAAAACTAAAGCATAAATGTGGTGTTATGCTAGTGATAGGGATCCCGAAGTCGAGCACTGTACACTGTATGGGAAAACACGGCATAGTGACCAACAAGTTTGTTGTGCCAATCTGCTCGGTATCCGTGTTAACTGGCGAGATAAGTATTTCATACTATTATTAATCAATTAGATTTTGATAACACATACCATCAGGCCTACTGTAGTACTTTCATCCTTCCTGAAGAAACAATGCAAAACTTCATAACAAATTAATACGCCCAAACAACCTACAATAAAATACTTTACGGTTCTAATTCCCAGTCATTGCTGAGTCTTAAAACTTTTGCTTGCATCTGTGATCAATTAACATAATCCGCTAAGTGATAAGTAAACATGGACTTACTGTTAGCAAAAATTTGTACTGGATTGCCGTCCCAAGGCCACCCTTTGAATTGCCATGCTGGTCCCTGCACGAAAACTGCAACCACGCGATCCCATTCTGCCGCCGACAACCTACCCGGGTTGTCTACCACTCGATACGGAACCTAAAACATTCACATTAAGTGTAAAAATTAAAAGAACTATTTAGTATGTTCACAAGAGACTGTCCCGTTCTCACGCCCATCACTGCAACTCCTGTAAGCCAGGATTGACAGTGGCGCGCATTTTAATGACACCAAGCATTGAAGCTCTGCAATACTCTATAAATATCTAGCTTATCTTTGGTCTGTAACGAAATGAATCACACGATAAATAAATAGTTCACTTTGAGGGTCATGCAATTTTAAGTTGATGACTGCATTACTTTAACCTGTGTTTTGCTAACTAAAATATGAGAATATACCGTAATTGTTGTTGAATTATTTGGCACATGATCACCGGAGCAGCCCTTTCTTCTCTGCAATAATACTTCATTCTCACGCACTGTGCCCTCGGCTTTCTTCTGTTCAACAGTGACAAATCTGCAAGGGTTTACGATTAATTAAATAATTATTATGTAACTTACTGGCTTGCATGAGGTGATCAATGACAATAGATGAAAACTTTACTATCAAAGTTTTAAAGAGGACACTAGCAAATGTTGACCAAAATGCACCACTTTTTAGGAAAGAATGTTTGAAAACATTTTAATTGTTTAGTTTATTGAATACATTTCAATTCTTTGTAACCATGTAACATTAAAAAGTATATCTCAACAGAACTACCTGTTCGGATATACATCCATATGTATAAGCATTTTATTACCTTTTCGTATTTTGGGATCTTGGGATCTTACAAATTACACCATTATATTTTAGTGTTGTGTAAGGTTCTTTTTTTTTTCAAATCGGAGAAAAGTTGTCCTTCCATTACTTTGGAGGGCTAAGATGGGAATAGCTGTAATTATAAAGATTGGTACAAATATGACACCAACTTAAGGTCCTGCAGCATGTCCTTGACGTTGTACATGGAGATGAGCGAGGTGGTGGCGGCGGGGATGATGATGATGGGCGTGCGCGAGGGCCGCTTGCCGCCGCCCGGCGCCAGACGCGCCGCCGCCACCGGCAGCAGCTCGCGCCGCGCGCCCCCCGCGCCCCCCGCGCCGCCCGGCCCCCCGCCCCCGCCGCCGCTCGCTGAAAAAGTACCAACTATTGTACTCATCATATTTAACTTCAGAAATTACTATCCTTTAAATATGGTTTCCATAAAGAATATCTACATATAGAGGACTTTAAGTAGTCTCCATACAACAACATAAGGTCTTATTTCCACCTTGTGCGTGGACATCAGACACTACGATAGAACTTTACCTCACTCATCTACTATGCAATTAATAAATGTGCAAAATTGAGCAATGATCTAATTTAATTAAACATTTCAATGCCTGCATTGAATTGCATGCAGTAAGTGTTTTTTTTTATTATACCATTTGTTAATTTAAACCTGTATAAAAAAATTTCTTCATAACCTACGTAAGCGATGCTTAATAATTTTAATAAAAGGCAATAATTTTACAATTTAATAATTTAACAATAATTTTGTGTATGTGGTGGCCTGTTGGTAAACGGACTGCTGAGACGCGGCTGTCCACATGTTCACGGTGGTCGCGGGTTCGAATCCCAGGGCAGACCTCTGACTTTTCGGAGTCATGTGTGTATTGATAATTGCAGGTCGATACAGACGTTCGAAGTATATAAGTGTGGCGGTTGCAATACGCCAACTTAGATTTAGCTTTTAAAATTAACACGCTTATTATTTGTAATTTTAACATTATTTAAACACGCATTTCATTTTAAGATATGACTGCAGATGTTTAACCATAAAACATCTGCGAGACGTAAAATTTATTAAAATAAGAATTTTTGTGTACCCTATTGTATAATATTAGTTAAAAAGATGCTGTTCTAAATTATTGTTTCCTAATTGTAATGACCCGTTCATGCCGGGGCAATAAAACTGTATTATTATAGTTAAGTTCTTTAGTGGCGGCAATCCTTTGCAACAAATTCATGTTTTTTAGACAATAGTACACATGTTTGGGTAAACCTTTCGGTTTGGACAATAGCCCAGATGTTTGGGCAGACCTGAATTTTTAGTTGAAAGGATAGACCCTATTTTATGGCTTAAATATATTTTCTATAAGATTTATCCCCACCGATCCTCATTCGGGTAGTCCTATAAAAGGGTCGGTTTATTTGGATGGAGAAGACAGTCTGCCATCTCTCGTCACGAGCACATCTCGCTCCGAGTCGCATAGTTATAATTTTACTCTATCTGTGCATGTATTAAGTGTTAATTTACAAAATATACAATAGTTAGTTCCTGGAAGTGAGTGCTTATTCTAATACCTACACTTATAACCACCAAACAAGTATAGTAGAACAGACCAAGATTCAGAAAAATAAGGTTTCAACGCAGGATCTAGCAGGATTTCGTAGAAATTTAGGGTTTTATAGTGCATTCCATACATCAAAAATCTAAAATATTTTTTTAGCCAAAATTATAGGGTTAAACAAAAATGTACAAAGAATGAATATTGTAAGGAATGATAATATCGAACCGTTGGCGTCAAAATAAATTGAAAATTCCGAAAAAAAATCGTGTCACAAAAATTGCCATTTCGACTCAGTGGGCCGGGCCACTAGTAATAAATAAATCATTGCTTTTGTTCCTTAATACTAAAGTGACTTATGCAATTGTGGATGTCTCATTAGAATAAAGATGTACATAAAAAAAACGAAATAATGTAAACTAAAAATATAAACTGTAATCGATTAAGAAATACAAACAAATGGTATTGATATCTCGTTAATAATCGGATATTGTACTAACCGATTTATTTGACATCATCCCTATTTCACAATTTTGAGATATGTCAAATGGAACTTTTTGAATTAGAAATGGTATAGTTCAACTTTATGTCTCACTGATACTCACGTGGCATCTGTCGTGGATGGTTGGGAGTTTGCGGGGCTCGGGCGGCAACTGGAACACTCGGCCCCTCCGTCACTGACTTCAGCGTCATGCCGTGATATGTGCCCATAGTGTCGATTTTGAACCCTTCCGTTTCTGCAATCATTCATTATTATGATTAGATACACATAATTTGCTTGTTATTTTTTTTTTTATTTAATTTTGGCAACAAACAGTCATGTACATGTATTTTACATAAATAAGAACTTAGGTTATACTAATATTAATCTAGTATTGGATTATTTTCTAATATGCTGACTGTGGTATAGTCATTCGGTAATTTTGTGACATGGTGATAGTGTGACAATAACAACACAAGCCATGTCTTATTCTTCAATGATTGTGGGGCATTATTTCAGTAAATTATGTTAGTTATTAATGTATCATTCATACAAATAGTACACCAGGTAAATTATAGCTGCACAGGTGCTATGTCTAAAAAATCACAATCCCTTAAATCATATAATGGATAACTTACCTTCCTTTTGCCTGATGAATCTTTCCTGATCGTATCTGTTGTACTGTGTTTGCTGTGCAGGTAAAACAGTGGGTTGTGGCATCACAACAGGCTGTGGTCTTGGAGCACCTGGCCTGCCCTCTTCTCTAGCTCTAATACTGCCTAAAAGTGCTAGTATGCTCTTGGCAAACATCTGTAAATAAATAAAATTATGAGAAATTATTAAAGCACTGTGGAGAAAATATGAAGCAAAAACTATGTTAGCACTAACAATCCATTTTATTTTAATTCATTGGTTTTCTTATATTTATATTGACACAAACCACCTGTTATCTGAGACAACACTGAACCTAAAAAAATGTAGGTTCATACTTCAGCACAAATTCTACTAATTTAAAGTATTTTAACAACTTATCACTACTTACTATATTCATTCACCATACTCCTATTAAATAAGACACCAACATTTTATTTAAAGTTTCTTCTTATAAAATGTTTTGTAAATGTTAAAAAATTTACTCACTTTTCCATTACTTTGTAATACTGTTGTCCGTGTCCTCCATTGCCTCTCACGGCTGATAATATCTTTGGTGAGATCAACATCATAATCAAGTATAGCTCTCAAGTCAGACCCAACAACACCCAGTGTGTCAGAATAGTCATTGCTTTTGATTGTAGTCCTTTTTTTAGCGAGACGTTTGGCTTTAATTGCAGCAATCTTTTCCACTGACATAGCCTCTGACAATGACCTTTAAAATTATTGCAGAAATTAACATCAAAATATCTTTTCCTAATATTTTGTACACTTTAAAATTACACTTTGCTTAGATTGATTGTTATAATCATATTTAGCGGCATCTATTTGGCCTTGAAGATATATACAGAGAAATTGATAAACAGTATAATATGTACATAAAGCATTGCTTATCATAATGCAAGAATAACATACTTCTTAGCAGAATATGTATGTACTCACAGAACACATGAATATAACAGTTTATTTAAAGAACTTATAAGCATTGTTATAGAATAATCTGAGTATATTACTACTTACTTGATATTATCGACTGTGACAGAAGCTTCTTTAGGTGCATCGAGTCGAGCAGCAAGTTGCTCCCGAACTTTTTGCACATGAGTTTCCTCAATACGAGGCTTTTTAGCAGCAGATTCACCTCCATCATGATCATGGGTGCGTTTTACCTGTATTCAATATAATCATTACGAATGAAATGCTTCAACTTTTCTCAGGTTGATGGGTTTGATGGATGTACATGCTTGAGTTTTGTATTTTAAATTTCGAATGTAAAATGATTTAAGACAATGTATGCAATCCTTACCTGTGTAGGTATTTCCAATGGTGCACTTTTGTCAATAGAAGCACAAGTAGCTGTTTCACCATTCAAATACGCCAATAGCTCTTTACGATCTGGTCGGCGGACAGCCGGAATGTTTGCTGCCTATACAAAATATTATCACATAGCTTCACGAACATATTGTACTTACAATCTGATGAATAAACACTACTACTTACTGCGGCCTGCTTCACGTACACGGGATGTGTTAAATGTATATTTTTAAGGATAAATAACAAACATTCCAACGTGTAATACTCTTTGAGCCCGCCTTCTTTTCCAGAGCTGAAATAAAAACAAGTTTTGTAAATTTCATGTAAAGTTATAATTGTGGTCATATTAAATTTGTTTTTATTAGCAGTTAAGTATCAACTAAGTACTTACGCCCACATAAGATAATTAGTCTTAACATTTTTGGGCCACGAAAACTCGCCAAATATTATTTGATTGTCACGTTCGATTATTTCTTTTTTATTTACGTTATATTGTCGAAGTAAACTGAGCGGGTCCGCCATGATTACTTATTTAGTTGGACGCAGTCGAATCTAACGTTTCTGTTACTTTTAGTCTTCTGGAATAATACACACAATTTCGAAAATTACTATCTTTCGCACGGAAAACGAATTTTTGTTACATAAAATCAACATTTTTACTATTAAAATTATTAATTTTAACACACCATCAACACCGTGTCACTAGGAATCACAGATAAAAAATATTTGTACCACAGAGTAGAATGTAGATTAGTTACGAGTCGGCACAGATTATATATTTTATACAACATATTCCCATGCATTACCATCTGTGATTAACATGCATAAACTTAATCCACACTGTGATCCACACGATCACACACGATGCAAATTGAATTGATGATTGTCAAATGCAATTATTTTTGAAAGATAATTTTGTACTTGAATAGAACAACTTGATCCAGCTATCCAGCTACTTAATTTGAAAAAAAGCAAATGAAACCGTTTTCCAATTTTTCTAACCCACATTTTACCTTTAAAGAATATCAAATGAGTTGTACAGTGTGGACTAGTATAAAACAGTATGAGACTGTTTTATTCGTTTTTGAAATGAGTGGCATTAGTCTTAGATTTTTTTAGTGGGGAATGAGAAGCTTTATATTGACTTTAAAACTGTGATACAGAGTCATCTGTACATAAGAAATAGGAAACGTAAACTCCTTTTAACTTCCATTTCGTTAACTAGATGACATTAGTTGTATTAAATTACAAATTGTTTTCTAAACATGGCTGCCGGTTGCTTCTAATGATATTTTGTGATTTTTGTTCTAAAAACAATATTTAATTAATTATCTCAGGACTCAATTGCGAATGTTAATATGCCATAGCAAGATCAGTTCAAAAAGATGACTTCAACTCCAAAGACTGACAAATGTGGACAAGGTAAGTTAGGAATGCGTAACATTCAGCTTTTCATTCTTCGGTATTTTAATTTCATTGCGCTGTTTAATTTATTCGGTATGTCATAGATATTTTGGAATGTAATAAGATACCAAATAATATCTGGAACTGAATAATAGTTTAGTAGAAGTTCGTAATCTCAGATGCAGGAAATGAGCTTCAAGAGTCGAACTTTAATTGAGTGTCCCCTAATTCTTTATTTTTTTATAAATAACTATTAACCTATTTATTGTAGTACCTATTTGCAAATACGTAAAATTGTCTAAATATCGGCTGAGACGTCTTTGATCCATTTGAATTTTATTACTATATTTAATGTTTACATGTTAAGTACTCTTCATATCTGTTAATTTAATATTCTATGATTATTGGCTATTGTTTTATTAGTTCTTTATTATTGAATTAGGATGTCATGTCTTACAATGAAAGACTATTTAATTATGTGAATTCTATATAAATGTTTTGTTTTCCTGTTTCCTTTCAGTACCCATTTCAGAATGTAAAGTTAGCTACAATTACAATGTTTATGATTTCACATACTCTAGATTCTATACTGAGTCATCCATAAATAAATGTGATAAAAGTGATATAAAAGTAATATTGGCTTTGTATGAAAATAGTTTTCGATATACCTATAGAACTTTATTTTTCATAGAAAATGTATTATTCAAATACATATTGAATTTTTTCTTATGTTTCTGTATGAAATTGATTGAATTGTTCTGTTGGTTTGTGTATTTGTTACTTTTTCATATTATTTATTTTTATATAAATCTTGGAATTCTATTTATGATAACTATCTGCTTTTCCTGGTATTATCTAGGGTTGTATTAATCACATATTTGCACTTCATTGTTTTTTAAGCAAATTGTGTTGTCCAAATGGAATGAATACCTTTTTTAGAAACAAAATCTTTTTTTCTGATTTCTGAATTACAGATCTTATTACCGATGTTGCAGGTGTTTATTTATTATAACGAACACTAAATATAGTAAAATACAGCCCGTGACAACCCAAATCCGGGGAATTGTAAACTGACCATGTTGCAAAGATTTATTGTGTGTTTGTACTTTGTAGGGACTATGGAATATGTATTGTGTATGCACACATAAAAACCTTTGAATATAAGTCCACATAGCCAAATATAATGTAATATAACATTTCATAGTTAGTGATAGAAGATGTCCACCACCTTCTACTTAATTGCACCCAAACTGAGTCTATGAGAGCAAATATGATAGATAAATTTCATGTAAATCCAATGGATACAGGAGTATTTCAGAGTATTTTGGCAGAACCGACGAGTATAGTGGCTAAATATTTGTATTCTACAATTTTTGATAAAATAATGTAGCTAGTTTCAATAATTATATGTACAATAGGTCTGACATAGTCACAGAGCGACTCAAAGATCATATATTAAATAAATAAAATAAAAAAAAACATTTCATAGTTGAAACATCACATTCACAAATTCATATCCTGTACACTGTGTGTGGTGATCACTTGGTACAGTTTATCATATTTTTCTGGGTCACTGTAACATAGTGTTCTAGTTATAGTATGAACATATTTTTATCTATTTCAATTAAATATTGCCTGTGATTTATTGTTTCAATCACAGAACAGTTGAATATGGTTAGAAAGGCAATAGCCGTCAAATTGTATGAAAACCAGCGTCGTCGTTTTCGGAACACAAAACCTCAACAAAATCCAATACATAAAGCTTGCAATAGTCGATTTAAAGTATCGATAAAATTATGGAAATATGTCTTTGTTATAAGACCGGAATTTATTTTATAGATATGCTTAATAGTTTTTTTCTGATACAGTTATTTCATTAGTATTATGTCAATAGGCGGAAAATAAATGAGACGAGTATTAAAAATTCATTTTAATTTGTATACTATTTTACAAATCTATATGTACAGGATTTTTAAGATTTTTAGCTGTGTGAGGTATTAACATTTTTACTATTGGAAAGGCATACATATAAGCAATTATTATAATCAAATTAAGATTTTTTACGTCAATAGATTCAGTGGTTTTGATTTTTCATACAATATTTAATTATTTCATCGCCATGATACTGTTTTTCCATAAGCGTTGCACGTAATTATTTTTGGTTTGTATATTACTTATGATCCAGATTTTTTTATTGTCTTCCGTTTCACGAAAATGAATACTTAGAACAAATCGTACTGGATTTTGTAGGAATCCAGTTGTCTCTACCTATTGCCTTTATCGACTCACTCTTGGAAACGTATAAATGAATAAGTTACTATATTATAATGTATTTTCACACAAAAATATGTTGTTCTCATGTTGGCAGAGGTATGAAATCAGAACATAAGGATAGGTCGTCAACGTTATCAAACGTTACTACAATTTAAAATGACTAAAAACTGATTTACGAGTATAGGAAATCTATAACTACATCGATATAGTTACTATGTACAAGACTACAACACTACGTGACATGTGCCAATTTTCGCTGTTGACATAACAAAAATGAGTCGTATGCATTGCGTAGGAACTTGGCATTCGCGAGCATTGTATGTACGCGTAATCAGCAATGTATATTTTTGATTTATCGTCTTATAATATTATCGAATTCTTCAAAATGTCGTAATTAATAACCGCAATTTTAGAAAATACAGGTGAAATCAATCAAATCGGGTTGAATATTGGTATGGAATTCCTCCTCTATTGATATTTGATGCTTTACTATTGGAGCTGCAAGATAAAATAGCACAAATCTGCATTTTTACTCTATTTCGCCGGAGCACCTCTCTCCAAGGCATTTCGACAGCGACTAATTTGACAAATCATCCGTTCCGCGGCAGTGATGCTTTTTATGCACCACCTTGCGACGCGTCAAACGCTTTTATTTCCCTTCTAACTATATTCATCTGTTCTGTGGTTTCAATACTAGTTTAATAATTTCAATGATTGCATATTTTGAGTATTTGTATTGAACACAAGTTTGTGTTTTCATTCAGTACTTTAGTCGAGAAATAAGTTTGTGGCTTGATTTACTAGGGGCTATTGTCTAGACAGTATGACCTAATTTAGAACATATTTTTGAGCATAGCTTGGCAAAAAAGAGTATGATGAGGTGATAATTGGCATTAAAGAAAATCAATTATGGCTTCATAATTGAAAATGTCATTGTGTTTGTTGAATAATTTTATATGCAGGTATTTTTATATATTTTTGCACCATTTTTGTTTTATTTTCCAATTTGAAGTAAACAAAGGAACTATTTAATAAAGTGAACAATGTCTAAATATTTAACGTCATAGTATATCAGGTTGTCATATTCAAATTAAATTGGATCTTAGCACCCTCATTAGAAACAGACCCATTTTTGCCAAGCTATAACTTATATTTTGTAGTCTAAATATGAATATACACTCACTACATATAGTTCTGCACTCAATCTTAGTACTAATGCTCACCAAATTAATTTCATACAGTATATTAGAACTGGGTTATAAAATGTGTGCTATAGCTGTTACAAGCACAGTCTAAAATAATAATTATACATTAATAAAGACAGACATAAATGTACATTGTTACAGTTTCTATATGCAATATGTAAGTTGTGCAAAAGACTAAAAATAATATAGTTCTCTTTTCTGCATTTCATACATATAGGGGTCTTTGGCTAAAAATAGACTGATAAATGAATGATATGATGAAAATATTTTTAATTTCTTTCAGGTATAATAATATCACGAAAAGATCATGTAATAGCAAATGTTTTAATTCGCAATTTTTATCCGCCCTAGAACAATCTTATGTTTCGTTCAGTTAGTTCCCTTTATCTGAATCCATATCCCTGATTCATATATTAACTAATAGAATGTTGCTTCCATAAACATTTCATACAAATTAGCCCTATCCCAGCTCGCGGCAATCGTCTCGGCCGTTCGCGTTTAAATTCGCAAACGTGTTTCGATTTTCGATTGTAGACCAGGTGTTGGTTATTATGCACATAATATTCTGTCCATACATTTCCAACACAATTTTGTTCCAAAAAATTAGTCGTATTTTATAACTTCTCCACAGCTTCGTACATATAAAGATTATCATCTTTTTTCATCGTTTTGCACCCTGTACTAAAATATATTGAACTCTGTTCAATAAATATTAAATTTATAAGTTTTAATGTACATATTATGTACTACATAAGCGTAAGTCGTAATGGCTCTATCAGGGATTTTTCCTGGTAAGCGACGCCTCATTAGACCTTTGTACAGACTGTAGAGCAATTACGGAATTCTGATAGACGACGGTCGGATTGAATGCTGTCGATTGTCAAACAATATTGCATTTCATAGCGCGCTTCAGTAGAGAAATGTAAATGAAGTGGCAACGCTTTATGTTTTAGTTTATGCGGTTAATGTAAAAGAGCCCATGTTTTACTGAGTGTTGCTGCTCACTCATGCACTGAAGTGAGACATGATCGCGGTCAACCAATCTTTTTGCAGGATGAAAGCCATGGTAGGTAGTAGGTACGGTTATTTTATCACACATCTAAGGCAGGTGAATAAGTGGAATAGTTTATTATTTTCTCTACCTCTGCCAATCTCGCCAATTTGCAGTGGAAGTTAGTAAATATCTCATATCTCCCATCGTCATTGAAATAGATACAAAATTGAAAATATCTGGTGGTACAGGTTTACGACCAGGCGACAGGCGCGCTTTCATTTGTGTGATACGATGATTGCTTGCATAACTTATCTTTGCTTTGCCTTCTAAAAATAGTTGGATCTCTATGAATGTATCAGAATTTATACATTTTAATTATCACTTTTTATATCATGCAATGCGGTTAGTAGTGAAGATTTTGTGTTAGCAAACTGTGGCCATACGCTACCACGCTAAATGGGATTGTTTCATAAGACCATTATTTTAATGACTAGTTTATCTTCAAATCGTCTGCAATTGCGGATTCATTTACGTTTAAACAAACGACGTGCTTGGTTGTTTTGAAATCGACTTTGATGAGGAAACAATCATTCGTGGTTATTTATAAATGTTGTAAAAATACAAATACACAGTGGTGGATATGAGCTTAGCAGTAGAATTTGTGTTGTCAGGTTGCAGTACACGCCACGTCTTTTCAACAGTTATTCGAGCCATTTCATAATGCTCTTCTGAATACGGAGACCCGTTATGTAGAGCCCATTTGCACTTGCCACATGTTGCCTCGATTACAAAGCTGTTCGCGTAATGTCTTCTATGCAAATGTTTGTTTGCGTGCGCCAATTCAATTCTTCGCTGCAGATCTTGATTGATGCTGATGGCGTTAGTCAGACACAAGTGCTGCTTGATTGCCTTGAAGCGCTGTGCCTATCCAGTCAGTACAGTACTACCCAGCCTACCCACACTCGTTTATAGAACTGATGAAAGTGAAAGGCTCACACGGATCATCTTTATACATGAGAATGAGATTTATATTCATTGCTCCTAATGTTGTAATACCAAAGCAAATGAAACATTTACACTTCATTATGTTTATAATTCTAAATTGCAAATGTCGGATATGTTGCTTAAGTTTGATAAAAAAATATATATGTACACCTTGACATCATCATTGTAATTCATATTATATTTCATGCCTGTATCCGAATAATTGAATAAATATGTAATATGTAACTAGTTAATTATTCAATACATGTATTTACCGTAGAGCAACTTTAAGTCACACAAAGATCGCTAGCGAAAATTCTGTTCTGTAACGGGATCGAAATGCTACGAAGGGTACACAATTATTATACCTTTGTAAATACTTCAAAGAGTACACTTCGAATACATTTAGTAGAAATTAACTCAATATGGTCCTACGTGGGAGTTGAACCAAGCATATAATCATTAAAATCCAAACTTGCATCCACTGAACTTGGCTATGAAATACTATTTTACAAACCGGACAGATGATGCAAGCACGATTTTTTAAGAAAGATCACTCTGCCGGCAAGTCACACGTGAGAATACTTGCGTGTGAATTATTATACGCCGTACACGTCGACTATGGTCAATTATATGAACTGACAAATTGCTATTGAAAGGTTTTCGACCTTCAACGCACATTAGTAGTGGATTGTTACTAATGGCTTCTCTAGAGGGACTTCAATACAATTTCGCAGTTGATAGCCTTCTGGTTACTACCTAGATGACTTATAAATTTTATTCTCACGACGCGATGGAAAGCCAACAAAAGCAAAATTTTAACATATTCCCGACCCCACACTAAGATCGGGTCTTGTGTCATGGATATCAGGAACTACGAGAGACTTTTCGGTTTCACAAATACCCAGACCTGAAATAAATAATTGTGGTTCACGTAACAAACATTTGTCTCGATGCGGAGATCGAACCAGCGGCCTCTCGTTTTAATTTTACTTTAAGAGCGTATACACCTTGCGCGCAAAGTCAACTATAGGTATTTCTTCGTTAATTTCACGCACACATAAGCGACCAAAGCTGTGTGCGTAGAGCTGCCGCGTCGGCTCGCTATACAAACGGCTCAAACAACTTTGATCCGTGCGCTTCAAATATTCATTTGAAATGTAACTGTAATATAATATCATAAAAATATTTTATTTGCATTATAAGTAGACAAATATTACTGTGCAAGCAAAGAATAATACAAATTTAGATACTAATCATATTTTCGTTATTATAACATTGTTAAGTTGCATTCAAATCAGTGTTCAATCAGCAGATACTACGGACGTTTTATTAATAATTTCGTGTTCGAACACATAAATAGTGTTAGGGGGGGCCTTACAACCCCTTACAATTACGAAATATATTGAATTTTATATTACAATACATAACATAATTTAGCCTCGGAATTAAATCCCATTATATTACCTGAAACATAATTATACTCACTACAAAATCATTGTAGGTAATAAAAATAATTAAATATTTTACTACCAAAGTACTAAGATGTGGTAGTCGCAGTCCGCGCGTGGCTATTTTCACTACGCGCGGCAATAATCGACTGCAGCCAAGCCGGAGCGACGAGCGATACGTCCTCCCTCTAGAAGGCCTTGCGGCGGTCTGATTTGATCCACGTCGGACAGCGTGTTTAATAGTGGTTTTTAAAATATTTGTAGAAAACATGAAAACTAATTTTGTTGAAATGTAAAAATTGTAATTTATTGATAAGATGTTCTTCTATTATAATATGCAGTGGCTATAAAAAATTATGTACGATAAGTTGGTGAAAAAAAAATATGTTCTTGACGAGAGTTTCTGAATAATTTCGCATTGTTTAAATTTTTATTTTTCAGGAACTAAACACAAAATGATTATTTTTCTCAGCAAAATCCCTCCATAAGGGTCTTATTAGTCTGATAATATTTTTATTTTCATCTTATATTTAGTGGTTTCAGATATCTTAAGCTTCTAAATTGCCATTTAAAGCCTAAATAACGAAACTTGTGTTCAGTAATCCTTATAGTACTCACAAATTATCCATCAATCTATAATGTTTTCCACCAAAATCCCTAGATGACAACCTTTTCTAAAGTTAGTACTAATTATTTTTCCTTTAAATTGTTTATTGATGGCTATTAACTCATTTGAAAAGTCCTGTTTTAAGCCAAAAAGCGCGTGCAGGGTATAAACGCTCTTAACAACAAATATTTTTATTAAATGTATCGATGACCGAGTTTGGATGATAATGAATAACAATCTTCCTGATTTTATAAAAACCTTTGTACGTTCGTAGAGACTTGCGAATAACGGGTAATATATTATTGAAACAGTTTAAGGTTTTGCTTTCACAAAAAGAAAACAAATGTAACTGAAAGTATCGGTTTGCGGAACATGGACGTGACGTACATTTTTTATTAGTCTCGAACCTGGCCAAAAATGTAATGTAATTTGTGTTATCATTACCGGTTCCTATTGCACAGAGTCGTGATCGTGATGAGATGATCTGTCGCCGCAATGTTGGATAAACTGAGCCATCACGATGCCGTCAAGCGGTCGACGCTTTCGCAATTCTGAATCGCAAAAAATATTAAATAAAGCAAGTATATAATTACGTGTGATAGTTACATAACAAATGAATGGTTTCAGTACGGTAAATTACAGTATTTTGTGTTATTATATCGAATGAGGCAATGTAAACGTTGTTTAACGCGTCCAAGTAATAGCTAAAAGTTTAAGTAGCGAACCTTACATCGGTAGAGACTAGAGAGTAATGATCCGACAATCCTAGAAATATAGGATCCCGTTAGGTTAGATATCACGATCGCGGCTAGTTTGTTGGAAAGTAAGGTGAGGGAGTGTGCGCCGACTGCCGAGCGGTGCTCGCGGCCCGGCGAGCCGCGCGAGCTTCTGTCGGAAGAAAATCCTAATCCAACCACTAGAACGCTGATGAATGTAACCGATTAGTTTCTAATAGTTTCATTCAATTATATAAATGCGCACTTAATTGCATATTACATATACTTGTTGAGGTTAATTTATAGTATATCTTGATGTACACGATAGACGCAAACACGAAATTTTACTTACTAATTCAATTTCTTTTGCGCGCCTGCGTAGAAATCAACATGTGTTAAGTCGCTTTTTTATTATTTCGTTTAATTAACCTTTACGTAAACGTGTAATCCTTCATTTGTATTAATTTATTTCTTGTCTTCATAACAATTTTAATGTTTTTATGTTAATTTCCTGAGTCATATTTATTATTATTCGTTAAGGTTTGATGACTATTTTGATAAGCTCGTTTCTGATTCATTTCCTAAAGCGGATATAAGCGCTTTACGGGAATTTAAAAACTGTGAAATCATTTTGTTTGGTTCCATACATTATTTGTAATTAATCTTGCTACTTTTACGAAGAATCCACAGGATTATAATTTTAGCAGAATATGTTATGCTTAAACTTATTACTATAAATCGTTTAAGGATTAATAAGATATTAGGCACCATTCCCTGCGCTCTTAAAATGTCTAATTCCTCTGAGGGTCGCGCGCCTACTTGAATTTACAAATAACTACTTCCTTCTTCATATCGTATATCTTACTTTGATATTATATTGTAATTGTTACGGAATTGTGACTTTATAGTTTTGTAAAACGATAAAACTAATTTCATTCCATGTATTTGTGTCATTGCATGATCAATACCGTGGTAATTGTTCGTTCTATTCCGTTAACAGATTTCATTATATGTATAGGTACCTAGCTCTTACGGTCAAGTGACACAAATCTACAGCACACTTTACTATTGCCAATGCTGTATTCGCATATGTATACAGGGTATATCAAGACTGCTACCGAAAACGAAGCCGGGTGGTAGTTTAAGCGACTTCAGACACAATGCAACAGAAAAAGTTGCAAAAAAAGGCAATAATTTTTTTTTCGTTATTTTTTTCCTATGACCATATTTGGGTGGTAAATACATTTTATCCTAAAATAATTGTGTATGCCCTATTATTTATTAATACTCTAAGGTATAAAAGAGTTTAAATTATTATTTTAGCAAAAACTATGGATTTACTACCCAAAAATGACGATATTTAAAAAATCATAAAAAATAATTGTCGCGTTTCTATGCGATTTTTTTTATTGCATTGTGTTTGTAGCCACTAAAACTACCACCCGGCTTCGTTTTCGGTAGCAGTCTTGAGATACCCGGTATACTGCATACGCATTACTACTAATTAACTTCTTACGCTCCTCCTACCACCTCTACGCAGATGATCTCCAAATATATACTCAGGCACCCGTGGACAAGATGGTCGATGCAATTGCTTATATCAATACAGACATTCAACACATCTGTGATTGGAGTAGAGCTCATGGTTTGAAGATCAATCCCTTGAAAACACAAGTCATTGTTGTCGGTAGCCCTAGGATGATCTCGAAGCTGGATTGGAATCAACTCCCCAGTGTTTATTGTAATGGGATAACCATCCCTTACAGTGACACCGTCCGCAATTTGGGCTTACTTATTGATAAGTCATTTACTTGGGGTCCTCAGCTTCGTGAAATAAGCCGTAAGTTGTTCGTTTCAGCTAAGTCCCTGCGAAGGTTACGCAACTTTCTACCCGTTTGATGTCAGCTATCTAGATCTCACCGAAGACCAACTAAATAAAGTTGAGCGTCTTCAAAATTTCTGCATAAGATTCATATTTGGTCTACGCAAATATGACCATGTTTCTGAGTTTCGTGCTAAGCTCAAGTGGTTACCTATACGGTTTCGTCGGAATACTCACATTCTCTGTCTTCTTTACAATATTTTGTTCAATCCTCTCACCCCATCTTATCTTAAAGAACGATTTATTTTTCTTCATGACTCACATTTGAGGTCCTTGAGGTCGTCCAAGAATCTTAGGCTGAGAATGCCTGTGCACACCACGACATTTATGGACAAGTCTTTTACTGTCAAAGCAGTTCGATTGTGGAACGCGCTTCCTGTTGTGGTGAGACAGGCGCAATCGCTGTCTTCATTCAAGAGGCAAATCAAAGAACACTACCTCTCTCTTTAAATAAACAGATTTTAGTAGATAATATTATTTCCTACTTCTAAATCATTTTAAATTTGTATTTATCCTTACTAATATTATAAAGGTGAAAGTTTGTATGTATGTATGGATGTTTGTTACTCTTTCATGAAAAAACGGCTCAACAGATTTTGATGAAATTTGGTATAGTGATAGCTGACACCCTGGATTAACACATAGGCTACTTTTTATCCCGAAAAATGTAGTGTTCCCGTGGGATGAGTCAGGAAACCAAATATACATATTTTCTACTCTTTCAAATTCAAATTGTTGGCACGGGATGTCCTCTCCTACGGAAGGGAAATATAGTCGACGGCACGCGGGAAATATAGTTAGTAGACACGCGAAATAATATGTTCTTGATGTGGATTGGACTCAAAAACTATCTGCACCCGGGCGAAGCCGGGTCCGACAGCTAGTTATATATATATATATATGTTTGTAGTATTATATATATACCGGGTATCTCAAGACTGCTACCGAAAACGAAGCCGGGTGGTAGTTTTAGTGGCTACAAACACAATGCAACTAAAATTTTCGCATAGAAACGTGACAATTATTTTTTATGATTTTTTAAATATCGTCATTTTTGGGTGGTAAATCCATAGTTTTTGCTAAAATAATAATTAAACTCTCTTATATCTTAGAGTATTTATAAATTAAAGGGTATACACTATTATTTTAGGAAAAAAATTATTTACCACCAAAATATGGCAATAGGAAAAAAATTCAAAAAAAAAATTGTCGCTTATTTTTGCAACTTTTTCTGCTGCATTGTGTCTGAAGTCGCTTAAACTACCACCCGGCTTCATTTTCGGTAGCAGTCTTGATATACCCTGTATATATGTATTTATACCTAGTCAGGTCATAAGTTCTGTCACATGTTTAATATAAATAATTGAAACAAGTTTATTCATTATGTAACCATTTATATACCAAAATGAACTTAACAAAACATAGATTCTTATGACACTAAAGTTTATTCAAAATGACCTCCGTGATTTTGAATACAGGCCTTCAATCTGCGCGGCCAGTTGTCTATTGCAGCACGAACGAGGTCCATGTCAATATCGGCGGCTGCCTTAATTAAGGATATCTTGAGTGACTCCAAATTGGGATGAGGCTTTCAGCACGCCTTTTCCTCCAAGTGTTGCCATATCTTGTAATCTAACGGATTCAAATCTGGACTGGAGGAGTGCCAGTCTTTGTACCCAGTGCCTGTTATTGAACATGGTATGAGAAACAGGTTCCACAAGGTTCGTCAGGACTGTATTTTGATACAAAACTGCATTCGTTTTTACACCTTTCTCACAAAAATGTACCTCTGTTAAGCCCCAATAAGAAACTCCCAACCATACCATGAGCGAGGATGGAAAATGACCTCGTTGGACACGCGGAATACGGTTGCTCGCTTCTTCACTACTGTGTGCGTACACCTTATCATTTTGTTTGTTGTAGCTCTCTTCTACGTTAAAAAATTTTCATCTGAAAAAAGAATTTCCCGATATTTTTTTCCCGCGTACCGCTTCAACAAAGCGCGGCATCTCTTCAGTCTCAGATCCATTAGACGAGCATTCAAACGATGTCCTGTTTTTCTTCGATATTCCCGAAGCCCTAAGTCTTCATTTAACACCCTTTTCACCGTGGTTCTGTTTAACCCCATCTGAAGGGCCAACAGTTTCTGCTTACGTTTAGGATTTCTTTGAATTCGCGCCTTCACAGCTTTTATCACTGCTGGAGTCCTAGCAGACCGAGGGCGACCACTTCTTGACCTGTCATCTACACTAGAGTCTTCATTGTATCGTTTGATGGTACGATAAACGAATCTTTTGGTTATATTCAAATTTTTCAGTATGTCAAAAATTTGAATTGGCGCGTAACTGCAACGATACAACAAAATAACTGCTACACGGTCTTCTTTAAGCGTCCACTCTATGTTTAAAAATGAGTAAAATTCTAAAAAGTATACATTTTTATTTTCATGAACAATTCGAAATTCGAATTCAAGAAACTTTTTTGTGGTCTGCATTCTAAATGAAAAGTTTTTACTGTGTGACAATACTTATGACCTGACTGTGTATATATTTATATATATGTATATGTTTGTAGTATTATATATGTATGTATTTATGCTTTTTATTATGTATGTATGTATGTATGTTATTTTAGTGTATTTTTATATTTAGATAGTATGAGTATTATCTAGTTGCCTCACTTTTAATTATTTATTTTACACTGCCCTCTCTTTTTCCTTCTTTTGAATCCATCCCATGGTTGTCTGTAAGACATTGCTTTAAGCGATAAGACCGCCATTTGTACTTTTTATATTTTTTTGGTTCTGTATGTTGTTTTTTTTATGTGTACAATAAAGATTTAAAATAAATAAATAAATAAATACTAGGATAAAATAAAACTGAGGTTCTCGTTAGAAGCCATTGCCCCAAACGTGACACTTATAATTTCTTTCATAATTTTTTCGAATAGGCATGATGTCATTCCGACAGCCGGTCCTAAAATTATATACCAGTTATTCCATATGCTTGGAAAGTCACGTTGCATAGAACCCCATGAAAGTGTGAGATTGACAAGCAAAAGACAAATTTTTTCCTATATTATTTATTTACAACAGAACCGATATTTTTTTAAATGATTTAATGTTATTAATAAAGTAATTTTTGTTTTAATATAAAATACCTGCTTTGTGCTTTGTGAATTACAGGTGATGCAAATTGATGAGATTTTTTTGCACACATATCTGACTTGTAGCATGCACGTATTGGGGCCATTGTAGGTTGTTACTTGTTAGTGGGTGTTTCCTTCGTGCACGGTTGGTTTGTTTTGTTGTATTTTGTGGTCCTCAATGATATCCGAGTGGTACATCGCTGTTTTTTATGCAGTCTGCGTCCGATGATGGTGCGGTAGATTCGGTTTGTGCAAAAATGTACGAGAAGCATCGGATGTCACTGCTATACCTTTATTATAGTTTAACAAAATATGTACTTTGCTATAGTTTTAATTTTAGTGTACAACTAGTACACTAAAATTCAACGTATGCCGCCAAATTGGTATTGCACACGTGGCAAACTGGTGTACTGTAAATTAAACAGGAATCACACTTGTTGGAATGACTTTATTGTTCTCTAAATTCGTCCTGGTTACCTGCCAAGTGTCAAGTTTTAAATGTTAGTTTTATATAACGCTAGTTAGCTTATCTACAATACATATAATTCTCCACATGTCTGCGTGTATATTATAACTTTACATATATGCCGCTTTCATATAGTTTTTCTAATTCCGTAGTTTAACATAAATAAATAAGTTGTGTTTGAAATGTCGCATTTCGAATTGAATATATTTGGAAATAATTACTTAAGTGCACAATGTCTTTGTTTTTCTTATAAATATTTATGGAGTCACGTTTTATTTGTCAATCATTATGATAAACGTAACATGGTAATATAAAATTGAAACGCATGTAGGTCTATTTCTCCAAGTTAGTTTGTTTGTGACATTTATCGGGATGTGGGAAGTGATTTATGATGGTTATGCAATAATCACGCACCGACGTAGGATCGGTGCGCTAAAGCAGGTGGGCCTGGGCGCAGCCACAGCCGGCAGAGATGCGCTTGGCACTTTCACTCTCGTTGGTGCGACAGCAATGGCCGCGGCTCGCCGCAGTGGCCCCGCGTCGTCGATAGCCGCCGCCGTGCCCGCCGCCGCGCCGCGCCGTGGCTTGTACCGCTGCACTATTGCAGAGTGCCGAGTGCTGAACCGACCGATCTACACCCCGTGTCAATTTAATAGCATGCTCCAGCGCGTACGAGTCCGCCTGCGCCTGCTTGCTCGCTGCTCTGCTCAATATTCAGACCGTGTTGTGAAAAAGCGAACAGCTATTTTTAAATTAGGCATTTGTTGAAACGCTTGTTGTTTCGTGTAATTATATCGGTGCATGACGATCTTATCGCGCTTTTGGATAAAATGTCACGAGGCGGCAATTTTTAAATAGCTTCATTTGAGTTTGTGTGCTACTTACAAGTGATCGTTTGTAAACAATTAAAAAAGTTGTGATTGAGTGAAAACGAAATTTCGTGTTCAAAAAATAAGTAATGGCAAGTCGAAAGTCGTAAATGGCGCTGCGGAAGTTTCCCCATAGTGTAAATGTTTATTGAGAGGTTTTGATTTCGTAACTCCGTGAGTGTATGCATTTTCAAATGATGGACATTGTTACGTATGACTATACGTCTAATAAATATATCATTATACATAGCGTTAACAACTAGCTCCAGTTACCTAAAATTACATCTGTGTTATAAATTGTCATTGACTAAGGTTCGCATAATTTCGGTGAGAGTTATTGCGCTTGAATGTGTAGTGTCAAGGTTGTCAGAAACAGCTGGACAGCAGCGTCAGCGGGTGCTGGGCAGCGAGTGTCAGTGATCATGGAGCAGTCGCGCGTGATGCTCACATGACGAGCGCCCGACCCGCACTCGCAGCCGACCCGCACTCGCAGCCGACCGACAAGGACGCGATCTGTAAATAAATAATGATCTAATTGTATATACCCATATACTATTTCTGAACGTGACTATACGTCAGATAAATACATTATCGACGAGAAGGGTTATGTACACATTTCATCGTTAGTGTGGTGAACATAGTGGTGAAACTCAAACCTGACGCAGTACCTACTTTCGAAGTTTTCTAGAGGGCCTCCTTTTCTCTGCGGTACTAACATCCGCTTGTAGCTGTCTCCGGTTGCGTTGTGAATCTCCGTACTTTGTGAGTTGGTCTAAAATTATTGTGTGATGTGAAGACTAAAACCCAGTGGGTTTCTATAACCGACTAAGACATCTGAGGGGTCTAGTGTAATTGTTCAAAAAAAGCGAGTGGAAGAAGACCCGGGATGCCCCACTACGATGAAAGCTTTATACACGATGATAATTTAAATCAAAGAAGAAATAAACGAAGTTATCGTGTTTATAAACATGGGTTAAGTCCATTGGGCTTACTTGAAACCAATGATGTTCTTCACACGCTTGAAGGACGAGGTACGTCTGTTATTAAACGCAATATCAGAAATATTAAGCAAAGAGGACATCGCTATAAACCACAGCATCAGTGTGAAATGCAGCCATTACCTGCAAATCAAAATACACCAGATATTATCATAGCACATTACCCGCGGATTAGTGTTTTTGATCCGAATAAATACTATGATATTAGAAACAATAACGTGGCTCCGTTGATACCATGTAAAAGCCTGGATAATTTAAACTGTAATCACGCAAAGAAGAGCAGTATCGCAAGAAATAAAATTCGAAATGGAACTAGTCTTCAAGACTTGTTGGATGATGGGAAACTCAAGCATTATTCGTCACCGTCCGAGGAACGATCGCCGACGCCTTGCAGGGAAGATAACAGGAATTCCTATTCAGTGATAGACGCTAGACATCGGCCTATGCCGCGCTGCGTGTCCCGCGGTAGCCTAGCGCCCGGCGTCGGAGTTTACCGACAGATCAACAACGAGGCGGATACTGCCAAATCAGAACTCGGTATGAAATTATAGTTTATACTTTAAATTTCTATTACTATACAAAAATAATTGATGTAGCCCGTTACCTTTAAGACTAGTATTCTACATACATACATAGATCACAAATGCGAAGCTATAGTTTTATCCGTATATGGAATATGTATATTAATCCTTTAATATACGAAGGCTGCTAAATTTTTAAACAATAATAATTTCTTTAAAAAACTTTATTAGTTCATCACTTTATTAAAATACGTTTAGTACTTATTGGACCAGTAATTCATATTTATTTTTATTTGGGTTTTGGTTATTGGGTAATATGATCGTGCGTTGGATAATTGTGTTTCAAAAGTGACAGTTGTCTGTAACGAGACACCTGCGTACAATTTTCTCTTATTGAGGCGAATAACATTGGAAAACTTTCAATTTTTCCTTCCTTGTCCGCTTCAGAGAGGTGTTACGTTAAATGAATGTCTGATCTTGTATAACAAGACGTAACGGACGCGGGAAATGCACCGTTGTGTCTATTGTTGTCATAATGTTAAGGCCGTATACAAATACTGCCTCAGTTAATAATTATTACACATCGCTGGTAACAAGCATAGCAAGCAGGTTAATTATATGTAAAGTATTAACGAAGAAAATCATCGATCGTGTTTATGCATTTTAAAGTCAAAATTATATAGCCCCCACTTTATTAAAATAAATTTCACGCAAAAATTATAAATACATCGTGAACGTTGTGGTATAAACAACTTTCGTTTTCAAATATGTCAGCAGGTTTGGAAATATGCGATAAAACTTGAATCTCCCCGTATCTACATATTGATGAGATTGACTTTCGTTTTCTGCTCTGGTGTAAATGTCGAGATGGCTATCTCTACATTTTCTGCATGTGCTGATTCGCTCTAATTCTCCTACTGCACGATGTGATGTAAATCAGTGTTACCGGCAGGTGTAATAACATAATTACCAGCGTGTTGCGATAACAAGTTATTATCTTCCCATATTGAAATCATTTTGTGAACTTAACAAATTGTATTGCACATGTTTACATTAGCACACATCGGACATCACTACAAAAATAATTGAGTTGGTTTGCGCCGGTACGGAGGTCGTAGCCAGTGCTCTGTGGACATGCACGGCCATGACAGGACAAGGGGAATACAGAAGTTGCATGCTAAGTGGAGAATGAATATCGAGTGTGCGTTTATGATGTGTGATGTATGACGCACGCGGGTGGCGCGGCGGGCGGGTCTGGCGGCCGCGGCGCGCTGTGCGTGTTGCGGCCTGCGTGCAGGTTCACTGGTTCAGTCGACGCCACGACTTTGGGCGCGTCCTCCTGTCGCCTTCGTGTTTATTTATAAACTCACGCGTCACCAGCATCTGATAAACTGTTTACTATTCGCCTTGCTCAGTGATTCCTAGTTTTATTCACTATGATAGTGTACATTTGCTATACATGCTGACGTATAACTCGAAAAGTGTTTTCTTGTGTGTAGTTTTGTATCGTGACTAAGGAAGGTGCTGCTTTATTTACGTCATTATTCATCGGGTCCGTATTCTACATCTGGTATTGAAATGCACTTTATTATGGAAACATTTCATATTTTTAACGAAATACACATGGATCTATTGTATTACAAGTGTAGTTCTAAACTTATTTTATGTTTTTTCTATTTTATATTCCACCGTAGTACACAGGGATACTTAAAAATATACAAAAGAATTACAAGATATTAATGCTAATAGGTAGGTCTAGTAAAATTTTAGATTATTTGTATCCTCAATTTGTTAAACTGTGTTTTTCTTACGCCCAAATACTGGAAAGCCATTCAAATAATAAGTTGCTCTTAACAGCGCACGGCCCACTTAGCTAGTACATTTAATCGGGATTAACGTAGTTTGCGACATTTATATTTAAGTTGCGTTCCAGTATTTGGGCGTTAGTCGCTTAATTAAATGCGTCATAAGTTTAAGTATTAGTAAGTCAGTTACGTGCTTGGACTTTGGTTGCCTTATCTATTAATATTGTTTGATTTACATTAGGCCAATGTTAGCCTTGGGGAGTATATAAAAGGATGATTCAATGGTAACGAAAACTTTGGTGCCCCCTTATAAGAATAGTGCTAATTCTCATTACTGCCTACTCGCCTCATAAATATTAAGACATGGTTGTACCGTATTCATAATTTAGTTTATTAGATATCTATAAATTAATCAGTACGAATAAATTAAGTTTGTTTAGTAGTGTATTGTTTTAGCATCTCTAGGCTGTGTAGCAAGGTTGTTTGCAAGGTTGAATGCGCAATATTGTATTAAGATTACTTAGAAAAATAATCGCGCATAATCGTCTCGTTTAGCTGATGATTAACTCATTTGCTATTAACGTTTGTTTCTAAAATAATATAAACGGTGATTTGTTCCTTTTAGCCTTTATAATAGTTTTAAAACGTAAGAATAAATCAACACCTGCGTGTCTAAATGCGCGAGGTTGAATCCTTGGTATTATTGTGGTTATTTTGCTCGGTCCTAATACATTACGGAGCCAATTATTTTTGCATCAAGGAAAATCCTTGATAATTTAGAACACGAATTTTAATCAACACCTTGTTTATAATATAGGTAAATGAATAAAGATATACCGTTTTATTCTATAATTTATGAGTAAAATTTAAAATGTACAAAATAGTCGAGATAAAAGCTACACAAATAACATGGGCATTTAAACCTACACAAAATAACTTTTAATTTGTGAACTACATTTTGCTTGATTTTTGATTGCGATTGCAATATAATTATATTGTTAAGCAAAATTTAATAATCCGACCCTATCATAATAATTTTCGGACAAGATCATAAATGGTTTGATACGATTGTGCACCCAAAAATATCATTGAATTAATTTGAACTGTTGTAACAAACAATAACATGAAACAAAAGGTTATTAGATGTATATCCTTGTTTTAAAAACATTAATGTAAAATTTTGTAGAAAGCGAAGGCAGCGGCGAGGCGGGGTCGGGGCACCGGGGCTCGCTGCGCGGTGCCAACAAGCTGGCAAGGCGAGCTCGTTCCTTCAAGGACGACCTGCTTGAGCGCATATCTAACATGCGCTCGCCAGCACAACAGCACCATCCGCCACACATCTCCTCCGCTATCAGGTTTGCAACTAGTTCATGCATCATTTATGTTACGAGTCTCCACGCGCAGCGCGCTGCCTACTGCGGACTCATATTATACACTTCAGCTTTTAGTGACGTTTTCCTTATTTTGGCCAGAAACTGGCGTAGATATAATCATTCCCAAAATTAGACGCGTGTATATTATGTATAAAATTTCTTATAACGGCATATACTATGTGTAGTATATATCAAAAGTCAAAACATAAAAATGATAAATGTACATAATATTATGTTGATAAAAGTTTGAACCGTAAATGAAATGAATCTCCATGATTATGTGCAGAATATTTGCCGTATTTTTTACCAATATTTGCGTTTCTAAGCGTATAATGTTTCGTCGCTTCAAACTGAGAGTGTTTACCTAGTTGTCTTACGACATTGCGGATATGCACCGCAGTTGCGCCGTTTTTGAAAATCGCTGAATGGTTTTAAATAATTTATTGTCTTTTAATAGTTCTACATGCTGATGGAGTAAAATGTATTTTGTGTGCAGCACAGTGTAATTGCACTTGTAGCATTAAATTATAAAATAATTTGTAGTAGTTTTATAGGTCAGCGAAGCTGTGCGACGTACTTGTATATACAAGTGTAATAAGAGTGGTACACTCACGTAGAAACCTATTATTTCTTTTATTCAAATACACCGAGTTGTCATTAACATTCTATGCCCAGTGGTCAAATCAGTGCTTGTAACGGACTTTCCCAGGTGATACTGTATCCATTGAACAGAAAATTAAGCCACGCGATTATCATTCCTGATTGTGCAATCATAGAATATAATCTTTTTCTATCTAAGATATTGCTGGCCGGCCCAATAATATTTTGGTTTTAAGTACTTACTCGTTTACTGCAATTCCATTATTTTATAGAATTGCGTTATCTACCGGGACGTCTAGTACAACATTTTATCTTGCATGTTGTGTACTTTGCGATGGAATCTTCAAACTGTATATTGTTTCTTATCTTTATTGATAAATTTACATACATAACTCCGCTATCTAAACTGTCAACGACATAAGAAAGTGTCGCTCATATTAACAGTATTATCTCGGGCAGTGGTGAAACCACAATGCAACTGTCTAACTCTGTGTGATTCGTGTTGAATTAATTAAACAGTCACGTAAAACGCATAGTGTCATAAGTTTATTCGTGAATAGTGCGTCGGGAACTCGGTTCCGTGGAGTGCCGCTAACACTATCGGTGCACAGAGTACACTGCTGGCTGTTGAATGCAGAGTGCCGACTGCACTGTGTACTTGTTAATGCAGACATTTCGCTCAATGTGGATGTTATAATGAGTCACAGTGGCGAGCTAACAGTGTCGCGCTCATTAGTACATTGTCCGCTGAAATCTCATTAATTTAGTGCGTGCAATGTTAAGTGATTACATTTTAATGTCCGCTCGCCGAGTGTCAGCGTGACTGAGTCGGTTTTTATTTGTTGTGACGCCGGTGGACACTAGTTTTTATTATGGCCGAATGAGGTTGTTCGAAAGTAGTTCTCTGTGTACGACACTCGTAAAGAAGCAGCGTGCTCACTGCTCAGTGTAGTTTACGGCTCAGGCGTGGTGCTACTCGAGTGATTCTGCTAAATGTCGAACGCGGTGCGGTCGCCCGTCGGTGACTGGTTTAATAAACGTACAAATCAGCTTCACCGGAGATTCATTTATAATGGGAAACGGTACGATTTACCATGTTTTATGTAGGCACATAATGCAACGCGACAATGGAGGTGCAATGCCCTCAGTCTTTGTGAAAATATAATAATATTCTGGTACTACCCACCCGAAATGTAATAACTTTGCACGGATTTTATTGTAAGCTATTGCAAAGGTGATTGGCTTATGGACGTTTGTGTTTGAAATGATCTTTATGATATTTATGGGGAAGCGCAGTGCCGGCGACCGTTGGCGCGCTAATGGTGCGTACAGCGTTTGTTATTATATCGATCATGTTTTGTTTGAGCACGCGCTAACGCAAGTGAACCGGGACATCCTAATTGAATATCAAATATAGCTTAGTTTTGTATTCGCGCCGCGCGGTGGTCTTGCATGCAAAGCACCTTCTTTCGCAATACATTCCGTGCGTTGACATTTTTAATTCATTAGTGGTGTACTTACATATATATACTTTACTGTACTTAGCTGCACAGTTATCGGATTATTTGTTTATCTGTTTTATCTATTTTCGGTATGTATTTGTCTTCCGTATCATAGTAGCTGAATACTCATATGATACGTATAAATACATTGCATCAATGTATATGTAAAATAATCCTAGAAGCCGAATGCAGAGGTAAATATTGTTTAAAATGTTTCCTTTAACTTGTTAACAATTATTTTCGAGGACCATTAATTACGAGTAAATTAGTAGTTGAAGCACATTGTCTGTTCGGCTGGCCTATAAAGGCTATCCCGTTAGAGATTGTTTTGATCGCGTAATCGTAAACAAGAATGAAGCTTTAGGTGAAGTAAATTTTGATATGGTTCCGGTATCTCCCCATTTAAAACAAAATAGATTTATCTTGATCATGTACCGGTGTACGTATGCTACGGTTGTTTTCCTGGAAACTAACACATAATGTTACTCAGCCGACATAATGATTAGTGTTTCGTTACATCATTTTGAAACATTTGTTGTTACATTACAAGACTTTGAGGTTACAAATACATATAAGGCGTTACAAATATTTCACACTTGTTTTGTAAGACATATGTGTCCTTTGGATATTCCGGCATGAATACCTACATCATTTTCATATTTTGTATAAGTAGTATGTACTAAATGCTATCAATGTAAAATTGAATTAGGGATAGTTAGTAATTAGTAAATCGACTCTACTAGGGAGAATATGGATAAAAGTTTTTAACCGCACGTGAACTTTTAAAAATTGATAGATTATTTAAACCGCTTTCAGTGGTATATAGCGAACTATTAAATGAATGGCAAAATAGATGGGAGGTATCTTTGAAGGGACGAAATCTATATCAATATTTTCCTTGCGTTCTTGACCGTTTGACAAAGACTTGGTTGGATGTCGATTATTGCGTATCACAGTTTCCACGGGCCATGGTAACTTTAGGTCAAAACTTTACTCTTTTAAGCTTGTTGAATCGCCTGCGTGCCCATGTTCAACACCTAATTGCGAGTATGAGCAGTCCGCGCATCATATACTTTGGGAGTGTAGTCTTTGGCAGAATGAGCGTAAAACTATGCTGGATAGTATGCAGATATCATCTGGAGTCGTATACTACATGGACCTTGTAGAGACTAGGAAGAACTTCCGTGCTTTCCGGCGTTTTTGCCATATTTATTATTGGAATCAAGTCTAAAAGCTCACATAATAAGTCCCATTTAAATGTAGTGATGATGTGATCCGTGATGCTTTACAGCTGGCTTCTCCGGCTGTAAAAGTCTTTTTACGAGGTTATTTACCTGTTTAGTTCATTGTTTTGTCGCCCGCTTTGCACGGAGGGAAGTGGACAATAATTTGTTTCCAACTCCTCCTATTAATTTCACTTTCTGATTAATTTCGTTGCGGGTTAAAGACAAGTTAGACATTCCCGGAGACTCGCCGAGCTTCAATGCTCAGTGTCATTACATAGCGTGCCACTGTTGATCCTGGCTCACAGGAGTTACAGTGGTGCGTGTGAGGGTGGGACAGTCTCCAGAATTAGTAAATCGAAAGGCTTTTTATATATTAAATTCATTCAAACGCAAGTTCACGCAAATACCCTCGATTGTAGGTAACGATTTTCATTACAAAATACTTTGTTACAGATCACATTCCCCACTTAGTCCGAAACTCCGGAACATGGGTGCCAAAACAAATCTCAATGAAGAGGGGGAAGTCACGCCCGCGAAAGAACTGGAGCGCCTGGTCAAAGAGGTCACTTATATTTTTTTCTAGCGACGTAATCGTTGGAAAATGACCGTATATTGAGTTAGTCATTAATTTTCAGGTACCTTTGGGTTGAAACATTTTTCAGATGTTATAACGAAGAGAAAATTGGAAATGCTCCCCGACAACGGCACTATCGTATTCGAATCAATTGCGAACATACACAAAGGTAAGAAAAACATCGTTGAAACAAATTGTACAGTATTCCGAAGTCTATCTTATTACAAATGATTAATTATTTCCTTATCTTGTTCTTTAAAATGCAAATAAAAATACTGTTTAGCTACGAGTTATTTACAGTAACGTAAAAACAGTTGTGTACTCAAGATATTTCGTGTTCTGGGAAGTACTGTATTCGCGTGACAGATGCATGAAATGTATCAGTGATAGTAATAAGAGTTTTGTTTCAGCGATAAAGCCGTACTGCAGCAGATCGCCGGCGCTGACGAGTGCTGTGAAGCGATTATGCGCGGCGTTGGCGATGTTGATAAAGCTATGCGATGAGATAACAGCGGTGAGTCTTCGTGCGGACGCTGGGAACGAGGAGCTGGACACGTCGGTGGCGGCGTTGTCTCCGGACCACGTGAGCTCGGTGGTGAAGGGCGTGACGGCGGCCGTGGAGGAGGTGGCGAGCCTGGCGCAGCAGCACATGACGCGCCCCGCGCTGTCTCCCAGACCAGCGCTTGTCTCACCACGAGCTTCTACACAGAGGAACTCCCTGCCCGGTAAGAGAATTGAACTATCAACTTTAATGATAAACATAGTTGATATAATTATGAGGGTAGATTAGAATATCCATCAACGAACGTTTGCTAAATGTAGTAGGACGAGCAAAGCCAACATCCCTTATGGAGAAAATCATATATAGAAGAATGAAGTAAAATATGTTTTAAAATACAAAATGTAATATCCAGTCACTGCATTCTGTAATATCTTAAATTTATTCTAAAATCGTTTGTGCAGAATTTGTAGGTGTTAATTGTCGTTTAAAAATTTCTCTGGTATTATTGTTGTGTCAGGTGTAGGTGACGACTGACGGTATACATTAGTAATGTAGTGAGTATGCCGCGGGGGCGCCCGTTTGCACTTTATCCTGTTAGTTTAGTAGCACCTTGAGACCACAAATAAACTACACTACCAAATATAGGTCGAATATTTTCATTTATTTTGTTTCATTCATTATTACTTTCCTTAGGTTTCATGTAAACAATTGGATGATCACATATTGAGTCAGCATTCGACCTGCTCAATTGTCCAAATATATGACAATAGCACAAGTGCGACGTAAGCGGTTGAAGTAGTAATGTTTTAATTCATTGAGGCTAATTCGTTAATGAACCCGCCAGGCGACCTAGATTGGCGTTATTCGATGCCATTTCATAAGCGAGCTCGCAGGCACATGGGATTTAACGCTTAGACCTGTGTATGTGTGTGTGTACAGCACCGCGCTAGTATTGGATTGGATACGATTGCCTTTACACAGTTGTAATTGCTTTTCTGACATTGGATCATTTTGTTCACGCCAGTTTTGAAATCGGAAATTTCGGTCGATGCCCATTGTAATTTGATCAAACCAACATTTCATTTTATTCGGACATAAATGTGAGACGAATTTGTAGTTTCTCATTTCTTTATATCGAATATTATGGTTTATATTAATGACTTTGTCGACTTTCTTTGGCGGATGTGTGTCGGACAAAACAATAACATTAATTGTTGGCACAATTTCTAATGCCACATGTTATTGGCCGTGAGTTAATGTGCAGCTGCAAGACCTGTACTTATTATGCGCTTTGTTTACTTTCTCATGCAATGTAGTCGTTAATTCGAGCATTACCAGTTCTATTGCTTAGGTTTTCACATAAAACTGTCATGTCTGCGTGTCGGTATTATTATCTACTAATTTCACACGGAAAATTGTTTTTATTTCTCTTTAATAATTCACACAAGCACACCCCTGTCCATGCTAGGCAGAAATTCCAGTCTCGAACAATTTTATGTGGTATACCATACAAAGAAACTCACACAAAATGGATTTCAAGGCGTCGAAATTGGACCCAGGAATTCATATAACTGTAATCCGAGACGAAACTCGAATATTCGGACGTTCACCGTATGATGTAAGGTATAAGTCATCTACTTCTACAAGTCAATACCGTTCTTATTTTCTATTAAATATTTGGTGATTGTACACCCCGGAATATAAGTATGTGAGTGACGATAGCCCATTTACACGCATAGAGTATTTCGTCTGATTTCGAGAATCGTATGTCAATATCGCATTCGATAATTGATATTAGAGTATCGTATTCTGATAAACGTTTACACGAAGCAACTTATATCCTTACGATAATCTTCTAGGGGAGTAACTTTCCGCTTGGAAACGGCGCTTTACGGCCGCACTCAGAGACGTTTAATATCAATTAAAATGTTCGTTAGTAAAAATGTTGTTCGTAAAATCTACACTAAGAAATTATTTAATTGACATTAAATGTCTCTGAGTGCGGTAGTTAGTATGAATGACGTCATCATTCATTCATTGGTTGCAGACATCCCGCTGACGCCGAAGGAGCGTTCCTTGCTGACTGGCGAGTCGAGCGGCGAGGCGGGCGTGCGCGCGTCGCACTCCTCCGAGTCCGTGCTCGACGCGCCGGACTCGCCGCGGGACGCTGACTCGCCGCCGCCCAAACCGGCCAGGCCCATCAGGTTAATAATATAAATGATTCTTTACTAATTTTTATCCACAGACTATATTTAGGTATAGGTCATTTTATTAGGTTATGTTTCATGGTCTGTTTTTTGGAACCAGATTAATGAAATATTATGATATTGACAATATTATAACAATAGTTGGAATCAATTTACGATTTTTTCTATATATCTTATAAGTGTAATATTTCTTAGATTATTTAACACAAAATAGTTTCTGAGCATATTTTAGATGTGCTTTGTATTGTAGATTATTTAAACATGATTACAATAGGATTATTATTTATATTTAACTGTATATATGCATTATATAAAATAGTATAAACATTAGTGAGAGTATTGCGTTTGTATGGCAGGAAAATCGAGTTGGCCCCGCCTCTCCCGCCCAAGCGCAAGTCGAACAACGATAGCTCGTTACTGGGCCTCTCCATTGATAGGTCAGTATGCGCCTTCATTTAATCTATATGCTTATGTTTATTTACTATTATTATTTTTATATCATCCATTGTTTAGATACGTTTTAGAAACATATCCATGTCTATTATTTTTACTAAATCCCACGAAATAATTAAGTTCTTTAGGTTATATGATACATTTAAATGTTGGTATTTAGGATCATGTTGCAATGATACTAAGGATATATTCACGGTAGAGCGCTGTTTTCATCCAACCGTATCCTGTTACGAAATGACTTGATTGCGATAGTAAATAGAGCGTGATTGATTAACACTCATCGCATTTCATAGTTATTTATCTTGTGATGTTCTAGAAGGCACCTTGGGAGCCGCGGGAAAATCAGGTTACGGTTTGATCGCTAGACATGTAAACAACATAATATATGAGCTCACGAACCTATACCATTGTAAGTTTTGTCGGTTTTCTGATATTTACATCCAGGTTCGACCAGATGTTTGTAACTATCTTATCGGATTATGTCCCACCTGAGCGGCCGGCACAGCCCGTACCCTATATTGGCCACAATTTAGCGTATTATACTGGCTATATCAATACTGCTATCGAAAACAAAGCCAGGTGGTAGTTTTAGTGACTACAAACACAATGCAACTAAAAATCTCGCAACGAAATGCGTCAAATATTTTCGTGTTATTAAATATCATTGTGTTTGGGTGGTAAATCCATGGTTTTAAAGTAATAATTTAATCCTTTGCGTACCATAGTACATAGCGTCTTTAGAAATAAAAGGGTTGTACAATATTATTTTATAAAAAAACTATGCATTTACCACCCAAATACGATAAGAAAAAAATAACAAAAAATTTAGTTGCATTGTGTCTGAAGTGATTAAAAGTATCACCCGGATTCATTTTCGGTGGCAGTCTTGATATACCTTGTATATGAATGTTTATATTTGATGTTTAGTCTTTATTCCATATTTGACAGCTTCTGTGGCGCAGGTGGATAGACGCTACCTGTGAAACGAGAGGCTGCGGGTTCGATTTCCGCACTGAGATAAATGTTTGTGCGGCCCACAAATATTTCTTTCGGATCTGGGTGTTTGTGAGACCGAAAAGTCTCTCTTAGTTCCTGATACCCACGACATAAGACTCGATCTTAATGTGGGGTCAGGACTATGTATGTAACTGTTGGGTGTTATTTATTTATTTATTATTTATATTCATGACTTTAGTAAGTAAGCATGTGTTTGTTTGCAGACTGTCCCTGCAGTCTCACAGCAGCGGCTCGCTGGACTCGATGCTGAACGTGTCCAACGAGGAGGAGCGCAACGCGCACGACAACCACGACCACGTGTTCATCACGCAGCCCTCCACTGACCTCGTCGGTGAGACTTATTCACTCATCGTCGATTATATTAATTTTTATCGTACCTCTTACTTATATCTCCAAACATGATTTTAAGCGAGTTTCGGTTAAAATATTGACTGATGAGATATCTTTACAACTTGTGGAAATGTCATCGGTCGACACAGTATACATATACAGGGTATTTAATTTAACGCACGTGGTTTTCATTGCTCCGGGTGACATTATACAAAATTTGAAATAAGTATGAGTTGACTTTATGGCAAAAATTGTGAGTTTATTTTTCAAGATTTCTGGCCATCCGTATAGATAAGAATATTTTTACCGCTTATCTAAACTTCAGTTCGCGTCGAAAACTTACCTGAGCCATAAAAAGACTCATACCTATATGAAAACTAATATCGCGATTTTTCAGGCGGCTTTTGTTTAATCTTGGTACAATATTACCTGGCTTGGTTAGAAACGTGTGTTTTGATTAAAATAGCATATGCAAAAGAGTGATTCCGGAACAACATTCGTATGTGTGCGTATATTATCTAAAATTTAAATTTAAAATATTACAAAATATTTCTTTCGGGTCTGGGTGTTTGTGAGACCGAAAAGTCTCTCGTAGTTCCTAATACCCACGACACAAGACTCGATCTTAGTGTGGAGTCAGGACTATGTATGTGACGGTTGGGTGTTATTTATTATTTATTATTATTATTAAATTAACTTCTTTAGAATTTACTCAGATCATAATACTCGTATCGAAAATCTACAAGTGTTTTTATCTTGTTGAGCTTGTTACGTAGTAACTGTATACATATTTTTTATAAGTCTGTTTACACATTATTTCGCGCGCGTATTTGAACAAGACCATGTGAATTAGCCTCGCGAAAGCTTATACAAATATTGTAATGTGTATATTATTAGTTATTACACTTAAAGACACATACTTAAACAGTGACTTACATAAAAGTACAAGTCCAATTTCGTCAAGAACAAACGATAGACTTTTCGGTCTCATAAGACAGACCCAAGACAAATATTTCTAATGTGCGCAAACATTTACCTCACAGCAGGGAGATCAAACCCATTGTTGTCCCCTCTTGTTTCTTAGCTGTCTATCGATCATTTGTGCTACGGAGGCTATCAATATAAATGCCGAACTTATCACTGAAAACCGGATCAAATTCGGACTAGTATAGTTTGGGGATAAATGGCACATTTGGTTTGTACAAACATCCGCTCACCTTATACGCGTGTATACGTTCTCTGTATCATCAAGGGTAAAAAATAAAATATGTACTAGCAGCATGAGAATGTTTCTGATACTGTATCAGCCCATATACGTCCCACTACAGGGCATGGGCCGCTTCTACAATGGAAAGTTCGATTGAGAGTGTTTAGGCCACATAGTCCACCACACTGGCCTAGTGCGGGTTGGCAGACTTTACGCACCATAAAAGTTTACAAATCGCTAGGTATGCAGGTTTCCCCACGATGTTTTCGTTCAGTGTTATAGTGCGTGGTGATTGACTATCAATACGCACATGACTCCGAAAAGTCAGAGGTGTGCCCTGGGATTCGAACCCGCGACCACCGTGAACATGATGGCAGCCGCGTCTAGTTCGTTTACCAACAGGCCACCACGCACTTTTAATTTCTGATAACGACATCATATTTAGGACGAAGTGGAAGAAGACTGAACCCACCAACTCGTAGGATAAGTGGTTAGGATGAGACAGAGATAGAGAGAGTACTAGCATTCTGGTCCAGTTTTGTCCGGTTGCTGGTTTGCTGAACTGTGCAATAAAAATAAAAAAAAAACTATGTATAAATCTCTCCCATAAATAACTTTATTGAATATAACTTTCACAGGGATAGGGACAAGTGACTTTGTTTTACAATATCGGTCTTATTCATAGGCTATATTTGTAACCTATTTGATTTATTTAAATATCCCTTTCGAGCGGCTTTGAATACAGTTTAAGTAAAGAAGAAAGAACATACGAGAAATAAAAAAGTTTTTAAAACTGTTAATGAATATTGTTTGTATATGTGTATGTGTACACAGCGTTGTGCAGTTGCAACAGCGGCGCGGAGATGCGTTCGTCGGTGGAGTCGCACGAGTCGCACGTCAACTCGCCGCATCTGCATCCGCACTCCAACCACAATCGGTATGTCCAGTATGTACATGTTATTATTTTTTTGCCATCCATGCTATTTTTATTATGAACTAAGTCAAATTTATCGCCTTAATTCAGTAAGATCTTATTAAAAAAAATAAAACATATTGTCAAACTAAGGAATAGTGATATTTTTTTTACCAATAGTGACCACTTCGTCGCAAGTATTATGTAATTTATTTTCTGGAACCTTCTGTTTGATATATGATTTTGCAAATTAGTTTTACTTTCATTTGATCTCCATAACGTCAATACCATTAAATATGGTAATGAAGACGGACTAGACATGGGCGTTTTCGGTTTTTGTCGCAAACGGATATGTAAACGATATTCAGTTTTCATATCGATATCGAAAACCGTTTTTGGATATCGATATCAATAATCAGTAACTTAGGACGGTATGCACACGTAGCCGTGATTATTGACCACGTTATTGTAACTAAACAAATAGAAACTAGACCTTATTGCTAACGCTTTAAGATATATTACGCACGCATTGCATTAACCAAGCGAATACCGGCTAAAGTTACGTACTATTCGCTTCATCTCTTTTACGCCAGTAAAACTTAAATAGTTAGACAGAAACAAAGTGAATAACTGTTTCGATTTCATATCGCCGCGCGTTGGTGTGAAGTTTGCGTTTTGTTCGTACTTCGTGCGTTCCCGTTGTTTGTTGGCTTTTGGTGGATATAACTGACTCGTTATAGTTTTTGTCATATCGGTTATGTAGATTTAGCTATCGATATGATATGATATTAAACACATATCCGATATAAGTTACGTTTTGATATATCGAACTCATCCCTAAGACGGACATAACTATAATAGCAGTTAATCATTGTCACTCCCTAAGAATTTTTGAATACTTTTTTTTTACTTGCTTTTTCTCTGCTATGCTTCGTAGAACGTGTTGCAATGTTATTTTTATAATTTATTGTGTGCTATAAATATTTGTTATATTTTATTTCATTTAGATTAAGCAAATTAACATGTGTTTCAGTTTCTCCAATGAGTCTGGGTTCGTGTCTGTCGGTCACGCTGAGATATCGACGGAGCATAGTTTCACGTCGTCGTTTTCATCGCATCATTACTCCAGCCATACGGACAGGTACTCTCATTGGTGTCTAACATAACAAAAATTGTTACAAATTGATTTCATTTGTGTTACTTAATTCACTGTTTTTGCACAATTTCATACACTATTTTGTCTTAATAATCTTTGTTCGTTATCCACTCATTTTGCATTATTTTCTGTGTTTTTCATTCGGAAATATTCAACATTATGCTGACCAAGCGTGATGAAATGATTTGCTTGTAATTTTTATCGCAATATTTGTTGCAAAATTAGTAGTCGCAATCACAAAAATTGCGATGATCCAATAGAGGTATCATATGTCACGAGTATAAATAGAGCATGATAGACTAGTAACGCGTCTATTACTTAGCGATGTAATCTAAACATTCTCTATCAAAACATCGTTGTTTTCAAAATCAAAATTAGACAATGTGTTCTGTTGGTACTTGCAGCTTTGTAATAGCGTTATGTTGAATATCTCTAAACAAGCTTATGTTATTGTTTTTGCAGTACTTTTAACAGTACAGACTGTGTGACCGAATTGAAGTGCACAGTACAAAGCTTTGAAAGCCGCATGAATGTAACCAATATGAACTGTATAACTACGCACCATTCCACAAAGTGAGTGTCCTTTTTGTGTAATATCACTTACACTACATTCTTACTGGTTCCTAATCACACTATTGAAAGTTCAAAGAGACATAAACAGCTAGAATTTATCATTTTCGTATATTTTTATGCCACAACTACCTGAATTTCTATTGATCTGTTTTAATAGCAATAATAAGTACAGAGCCTAATTATTACTTTACAAAGTTCGTGACCAATTCTGGCTGGTTGATGTAATAATTTTAAATTTTATTTTATTAGTTTTAGTGATAACCCCCTAGCACTTATAAGTTTACCATCAACTGAATGTGGGTAAATAATATTATCATTTGTTTATACTCTGAAATCGAATCAGAGATCAAAAATGTAAACAAACAAATGTGATTGTAAAAGTGACATTTCATTTTCTCAAAAACATATTGGGTATAATTTGATAAGTGAATAGATTCAAATGCTGCGAGTACAATGTTTTATCTATTTATATTTATTTTTGAATGTTGACCATTTTGAATGTTTATTATGCCTGTCGACGTGACCCTTGACTTGGGCCCAAACTAATTCTAATGGGTTAAACTCACAGTTATTTTCAAAGACCATAGTGCGTTCGTCTACAAACACGAGCGCCAGAAATCTTAGGAACAAAATAGAACAATAACTTAACAGAAAACGTGAAACCATCACCACGGCGACGTAACTTTATCACATAATGCACATTCATCAAGTTTAATAACTAAATGAACTAAAGGGAGGTGTCGCGGGCGTCAAAGCGACGTATTTGTAGTTAAGGAGAGTATATTTAAAAAAAGTTTTATTTCAGTGGCCTAAGGTTACGAATTTCTGCATAATACCTGTAGCATAAAATATTATCGTACCATTTTTTTCACATACTTAAAAAAGAAGTTGAAATTGTAGTTTATGTAAATATGTTGCCAAATATTTTTTATTTGGCTTTGTTTTATACTTATTTAACGAATGAGAATAATTCCAACCTATTTTTTTAACGGTTGTGAACAAACTACCATGACAAATTATTTTATTGTAGTGGTAACACTTTTGTTTACATTTTTGATCTCGGATTCCATTTCCGAGTATAGAGTAACTGGTAAAATATTAACATAACATTGTATGTAAATCTATACATACTGGGTATCTCAAGACTGCTACCGAAAACGAAGTCGGGTGGTAGTTTTAGTGAGTACAACAGAATGTATAAAAATTTCGCAAAGAAATGCGACAATAATTTTTTATGATTTTTTATAATCGTCATTTTTGGGTGGTAAATCCATAGCTTTTGCTAAAATAATAATTTAAACGCTTTTATACCTTAGATTACTTATAAATAAAAGGGTATACACTATTA
The DNA here is from genome assembly GCA_009982885.2 of Hyles vespertilio. Taxonomy (NCBI): domain Eukaryota; kingdom Metazoa; phylum Arthropoda; class Insecta; order Lepidoptera; family Sphingidae; genus Hyles; species Hyles vespertilio. Next base: position 10,786,325 of record CM042818.1, read on the forward strand.
TTTTAGGAAAAAATGTATTTACCAACCAAATATATAGGAAAAAATAGCAAAAAATTTGACGCTTTTTTTTTGCAACTTTTTCTGTTGCATTGTGTCTGAAATCGCTTAAACTACCACCCGGCTTAGTTTTCGGTAGCAGTCATGATATACCCTTTATAAATAAAATTGAAGTGTCTGTTTGTAACGTGAAAATAAAAAAAAAATGGCCAACTACATATCGTTATATACACGATACCTATAACGAAAATGACCTTACATTTTTTTTGTCTGTCTGTCTGTCTGTTTGTTCCCGCTAATCTCTGAAATGGCTGGACCGATTTTGACGGGACTTTATTGTCAGGTAGCTGATATAATAAGGAATAACTTAGGCTACATTTGATTTAGAAAATTTCATTTATTTAAAAAATAACTTAATAAAACTAATTAACTTTTTTGTTAAACTCCACATGGACGAAGTCGCGGGCACAGCTAGTAGACACTAAGAAAATTGGGAGGTGATTTTCACTAAACCGAACTAGACCAGAGAAATTAAACTCAGCCTTAGCCCCTCTCAGTGGTATTTCTATGCTCAATCTAATAAGAAGAATGTATAGTAATATCTAAGATATGAAAAATAACTTATGTTTTGAAAGTGCAAAGTGAAGCAGCACAATGTGGAAATCTTTGGAGACTTTTTACTTTAGTTCAGCAGTACTTTAGCTGAGGATAATGATTAATATGAAACCGCTCGTATTTTCAAACAGCCATTGCATAATCGTTAAAAGTTAAATTATTGAGCACGTGAGAGCGTAGGAGTATCGGAAACATGACTTCCGGTACTAGTGTTATTATGCTCACCTTTTCTTAGCAATACCACCTCTAATAATACCATGATGGTGGGGGTCTATGTTCAATATTACACTGTTGGCTGAGTATGATGATGATGATGATGAAGAAGTGTATTATAGTGCGTGAGTGAATGTGTGTGTGTGCGCAGACTGGGCCGCGTGTCGTGCTCAGAGACGGAGACGCCGCCCGAGCTGCCCGCCAAGACCAGGCGCAACATCCGAGCAGACGTGCAGCAACACTTCCCCAATGTCGAGATCAGGTACATAACCAATCACTACTCTTAGAGTATCTATGATATAGAGGGAGCGCTGGTACTGCATAAACGTAGATAAAAATGGTGGTGACGGGCCACATTTTTCTGCCCTCCTATTGGCTGATATTTGACAAGTTGTCCAACGTACATGAATTAATTTGAAAAGAAAAATCATAATAAATAGTTTAGGCCTATTTAATTCCACTCAAAGTCTTTTTAAAAGGATAATAGCTAAATATAATTTCGGTTATCAAAGGAATTTATATATTCTGTCTAATGAAAGCTGAGAGTGATTATTTTTTTTCTTATACTGGCAGCAAATATTGTATTTTATTGTTTACATAACCTCTTCAATAGCAATTTGTAAATAGTTTTGTAGTTTTCAGTATTAAACAATGCGTAAAAGAATTAGAAAGGATGTGAAAAAGATGCTTTACGACATGACTAACGATTACGAAGAAGTGAAACGTCTAAGAGATTCCGTTTTCAAAGAAAAAATCGTGATTTTCGTCAACTATTTCCGAAATTGCATGTAGGTGGTTGTAGTAATGTTGATACTTTTACTGCATTATTTGAATAAAATTAATTTATTACGATAATTTTTTAGGTGTTGCGTGTGTAATGGACAATGCTAGTAACTATGATAAAGCAATTAATTTAATGATGAAGACTGCAGTGACTTATTTGGAGACTTCAGTTGGCGACGAGTTTACCAATTTTATTTTTGATGATTGATTTATTTGGAATAAATGCATTTATTAATTTTTTTTATTTATAAGCAGTTTAAGTATCAATTATTAGGATTCCGTATCAAATATGGAAAAACTGTACTCTAATACCTGACTACTTCGTTGTCCAAGATCGGTCTGTCAAGGCATCCTGTAAGGTATTTCCTGTTATACTAGCATCATAGGTGGTGTTATAGTACATGTTTATATAAAAATCCGAAAACCCAAATGATGGCGATAATAATACCTGCCTGTCTTTTTGTAAATATTTAGTGAATTTTAGTTTCAAGTATAAACTCTATCTAGATAATATTGAAAAAATCAAGTTTTATTTTTAGAGTTTCTTAACCAAACGAAAAATCGATGCTTAAGAAAAGAAAAAGTGAATTAAAAAAATGTAATCATTAAGTATCGATTATATATATACTCGGGGTTGTAAGCGCTAGATTTTTTAAATTTCCCGCTATTTTGCACTCTCAGCTTTCATTAGACAGAATATATCAATTTATTGCTAAATAATTCATTCAATTTTCACTAAGATTGGAACGCTACCAACATTACGAACAAGAAAATATCTACGTTTTTCAAGACGCGAATGTATGACAGCGCTCCCTCTATATTATAAATACACTAAGTCACAACTATATTACGTGTCTATAATAAATAAAATTTACTATCTAGATAGACCGTACATGCCGGACTTTTACCGGCTCAAAACCCATGTCTCCATCTGTACTTAGGAGGAATTTTGAGACCTCAATATAATAAATACATTTGCAAAAAAAACGGGCACCTAAGCAATGAACCATTTCAAATGTTACTATTGGTTTGTTTGATAATTATAGGCAGTTTTACTTTCACAATTTTGTAAATTAATAAGCAAATAATCGTTTTTCGTCAGTATTATCATAAAATGTTGATAAAATTTATGGGTTTTAATGCTAAAGTTCACTAGTAGTGTATGCTCGCTAGTAGTGCATATGCTCGTGAAGTAAAAGTTAACAAAGATTTTTGTTTGTTTTTTCTTTAATAAAGTAAAAGCAGATAAATGTTTAGTATCGAGTGTGACCCCCTCTAGCTGAAATCACAGCTTGAATTCGTCTGGGTATGCTAGCGAGGATATCCCGGATACTTGCTTGCGGAATACGTTCCCACTCCGCGGTAATCACATTCTTCAGCTCTCTGATGGTCTGCGGAGCCGGTTGTACTGATCTCACGCGTCGTTTCAGAACGTCCCAGACATGCTCTATAGGATTGAGGTCGGGACTTCGAGCTGGCCAATCCAAACGACGAATGCCGACCTCTTGAACATACGCTTCCACATCGCCAGACCGGTGGGCGCAGGGTCGTCGTCCATAAAAATTGAGTCTTCGCCTAAAGCGGCCAATGCGAGTAGTGCATGAGGAATTAGAACTTCCGTTATGTATCGATGTCCAGTCAGTGAGCCGTTTTCAATGAAGACTAACTCTGTACGATCCATTGAATTTATTCCTGCCCAAAACATAACAGAGCCCCCACCATAAGGTGTGATTTCTTCAAAACAAGCCTCTGCAAAGCGTTCTCCTCGTCTTCGTAGCACTCGCCGACGCCGATATTCACCGAACAGAGATATCCTGGCTTCATCGGAGAACAATACCCTATTCCAGTCGTCTTGAGTCCATGACTCACAATTTCGAGCAAACCTAAGCCTGGCAACTCTGTGCTCACGGAGTAACTTAGGGCCGCGGGCCGGGCGATGACTGCGTATATTGGCCGCGAGAAGCCTCCTCCTGACCGTCCATAGACTAATATGCACATTTCTTACTTCTTCGAGGTTGTTCTTAAGGTCCACATACGAAGACTTGCGATTTCTCAATGCGCGACTCACAAGAAAACGATCATCCCGTGGTTGGGTACATGGTTTTCTTCCAGAACCAGACCTTCTCTCGACGGAACCGGTGTCTTGATACCGCTGCCAGGTCCTTTGAACCGTCGAGCGACTCACACTTAGCCTCTGAGCCACGAAGCATTGGCTGCACCCCTCTTCGAGCAGCGCAATAATTTTGGTAGCTTTTACCACTTTCTCTAACATTATTGAGACAGCTAAACAGCAATAAATGAAGCTTTGACAATTAAGAATATGAAATAAATTCATAAAAATTGTCTACAAGTTATGAAAACCGATATTATCTTTTGGAACTTCGCACCAAAAATGTAGGATAAAAAGTGGCTTTCTGTAAAAACGAGCATCAAACGAAAATTTGAATTTAGAACGTACTGTTTTAAACACCACGGCATTTTTAAAACCGGCCAGTAACATGTACAAATGATTGAAATCATTTTGGTACCGTATTTTTTTAAAGAAGAATTAAAATCAAAACCGCCCGTTTTTTTGCAAATGAGTGTACATAGTATGTATCCCACACTAAGATAGACTGTGTGGTGGGTAACAGCACGAAAAATTTATATATATATATTGTATGTATTTTATTTGTATTTTACGTACAGGGTATATCAAGATCTACTACCGAAAACGAAGCCGGGTGGTAGTTTAAGCGACTTCAGACACAATGCAATAGAAAAAGTTACAAAAATAAGCGACAATTTTTATTTTTTTTTTCCTTTGACCATATTTGGGTGGTAAATACATTTTTCCCTAAAATAATAGTGTATACCCTTTTATTTTTAAATAATCTAAGGTATAAAAGAGTTTAAATTATTATTTTAGCAAAAACTATGGATTTACCACCCAAAAATGACGATATTTAAAAAACCATAAAAATTTTTAGTTGCATTGTGTTTGTAGTCACTAAAACTACCACCCGGCTTCGTTTTCGGTAGCAGTCTTGATATACCCGGTATATACATGCGTATATTTATATTTTTGCGTATATTTTTGCTAAAATAATAATTTAAACTCTTTTATACCTTAGATTATTTATAAATAAAAGGGTATACACTATTAGGCAAAAATGTATTTACCACCCAAATATGGTCATAGGAAAAAAATAACAAAAACAAAATGGTCGCTTTTTTTTGCAAGTTTTTCTGTTGCATTGTGTCTGAAGTCGCTCAAACTACCACCCGGCTTCGTTTTCGGTAGCAGTCTTGATATACCCTGTATATATAGCGTATGTGTATTATGTTACGAATATGTATAATTAGTATTACTTGTATATTAATTAGTTTATTATTATTATTTTCTTTTTTTCTTTTTGAGCATTTATTCTTTATTCTTTCACTGCCCTCTCTTTCTCCTTCCCTTATATCCATCCAAGGGTTGTCTGGCAGAGATTGCTCAGAGCGATAAGACTGCCTTTTGTACTTTTGTTTTTTAGAGTATCCCTTTGTGTTGTTATAATAAATCAGTGTACAATAAAGATTGAAATAAAGATAATAATAATAAAGATAAAGATTTTTCGGTATCACAAACACGCAGACTCAAAATATCTGTGGATTACATAAACATTTGTCTTAGTGCGGGGATCGAACCCGCGGGCTCTCGTTTTACAGCCGCTGTCTAACACAACTGTTTGTGATTTATCGTACTTGTATGATTTAACCGATGTCCACACTCACATTGACCTTCATAAACACGGTTCCTCCGAGATAACAGAGGTCCCACGGTGTGGAAACAATACTTTGGCATGAACCTTCTGGGTGTGGTCAATTCAAGCGTCCCGTAAAGACGGTGACGTTCCTTGGCAAAGTCAGAAACGAGTTCGGAATTTAATCAATGTCCAATGTACTATACATTATAGAGCCACAAACTTATCTGGCCCGGTGGCCAAAAGTGGAAACAACGACGTCATTTGGAATTGTCAATCCACCTGCCAGTCGCTGATATATCCGCCATTGATTGTTTACTCAATGTATTTATTTTTCCTGAATTATTTAAAACTAGTGAAAAATGCCGCTTAAAAAGTAACGCTAGGAATGTTAGACTTCAGGTATTAAATTTTACGAAGGAAGAAAAGCGTCTTCAGACCCCAATAATACCCTTCGAAAAAAATTATCAACACGTAGCTGCGGCCAAAAGTCTGTGTTGTCAGCTTTTCAAAATAAATTTCACGTAAACAGAATTTTGTACGTACTATTACAATAGATGTAAGTACATATCATAAACTAAAATTTATCGTTACGTGCGTGGTGGCCTGTTGGTGAATGGACCAGATGCGGCTGCTAACATGTTCACGGTGGTCGCGGGTTCGAATCTCAGGGCACACCTCGGACTTTTCGGGGCCATGCGTGTATTGATAGTCAATCACCGCGCACTAAAACGGTGAAGGAAACCATCGTGAGGAATCCTGCATACTTGCTATAAGAAATGGTATGTAAGTCCACCAACCCGCATAAGGCCAGCGTATTGGACTATATGGCCTAATCACCCTCAATCGTCGTCTCGATTTTAGAGGAGGCCCATGTCCTGCAGCGGGACGTATATGGGCTGGTACAGATACACTTGTTTAAGGGTTTCGGGAACGATTCGTTAGAAATCTTGTGAAAGAAAAATAACATGCAGATGAAACTGATCCACTCATTTTCCCGACACTATTCATGGGATTGAAAAGTCTTACATTACCCACTTTATTGCAATATCTATTTTTAATGGCAACACCAAATTCGATAATAGCGACTCTACCACCGGGTCAGAGAAGTTTGTGGGACTATACATAAATACCAGATTTTATAATACATATTGATTTATGGACTTTTGTTACATTTTTAACTGGGCAAATAGTTCATTAGATGGAAATTGATTAGTGAATTTCTATACAGGATTTAATTTAAGAAAGACCTTGGAACTAATGATATAATATTGTAGCTTGTACATGTGCATGTTGCAGGGCGGCAGGCGGGTGCTGCGTGCACGGCGAGGCGCGGCCGCACACGCTCGCCGACCACCACCCGCCGCGCCCGCCGCCGCTGCCGCTCAAGAAGAAGCACAGTCAGTACACACACACATACTCTCACTTTTGGGGACTACAACCGAACATAACCTGCGTTTCTACACTATAAATATCGTATAATACATATGATTGATTCGTGAGCAAAAAAAAAATAAAATTGTGTAAAAATGCTTGAATAATTATGTTCAATAATAAGTATTAATATGTTGACTGCAGCGCAGACATATTAGAACGTTTTCTGGAATAGTGGGATTGGGGCTACTACACATCTAGTATTTTATATACAAATCCCTCTTATTAAAAGTAAAATATTTTATGTTTTTCGGGCAAAGCAGTCAATGTGTCAATATATTAGGTGAATTGTATAATTCGGGCAATTTGGGATAAACTTTAATTAGCCGAATGGTTCCGTTCATGCTGATCACTCTGGAACGATGTGGGTGAAACGTGATGCTTACGTGTTGTTATGCAACTTTGTAAAATGTTCGAACATGTGTCGATGTGATGTACAATATGAGGGAGTCGCCTTGGATGGTAAATGTTTGTGAGGAACGCGCACGTCACCTGTACTCGATGAATGTTTGGTTTGACATATTGTAAGTGGTAGAGCTACACTGTAGCCAAACTGAGTTTTGGCTAGATGTTGCCACTTTTTCTTAGAAGATTTCTGTCTCCCTACTAAATGAGTCATTAAACTTCTAGATGTTCAATTGTCTTTGCTCTCGACATTCCCGACGGTTCGTCGCATGTTGGTGGAGTTGATGGCTTTGAGCCCGCTTCCCGTGGCTCTACCACTTACAATGTTTGTTGTGATGATGTCGCCACGCGCGGCGATGTGTGCGGCTCCCGCGATGTCCCGGGGTAGTGTTCCACGCGGGCTATAATGGCATGTTTGTTCTGTTGTGTCGGTGCGGCGCGGCAGTGTTCCAAAGCGTCGCATACAGTGGTGAGTGGATATATGCATGCTATGGCGCTATCTGCTACAGAAACGGATCTGTCATACCACCATTGTATTAACTCCAATGATGTTTTCTATAAAAAATGTTTTGTGGCAACATTTGCACCATACATTTTATATTGAAAACTAGTCATACAGCTAATGCAATGGTGAAATAATGTGTTTTGTTAATATTTATGTTGAGGGGCCACTCCAAGTATTGGGACAAATTGGAGTACAGGTCGTTACGCTTATAGTGCTCAAATCGGCTTCTAGTTCATAACCATAATGGAATCATTTCACAAATCATGTGCAGACAGTTGTTGTATGAACCTCAAACTGCCTGTATTAAACATTGTAAGCGGCCTAGCAATATAGTTATGAATAATTGTTATTTAATGCCTTTAGTGTCATTAGTTACTATCTTAGGGAGAAAAGTTAGATCACATTCATTTCTAAAACAATCGCTGTGAACATTTGCTTATTTCTAGTGCTTTTAGGTAAAATATAACATTGTGTATTAGTTTGAGGATCATATTAGGCAGACAGCTTGCTTTCCACGCGCAGATGTATGGATTATTTACCGCTTCCACGCTTCCGATGTTGCTGATTAGTAACAAGGAGCTCAGTTGGCGCCGTAGATAATTATCACTTCGGATGATTAATGTAATTAATGCTTCGATTCGAGCGCGGCCTTGCTCTCTTTCGTGTTGGCGAGACATCACCCGGAAGGTGAACTCGTTTCGCCTCAGCTTTTAGTGTGTAATATTTTTGACTAACTGTGAGGTGTATAAAATTCACTGGTGTCATTTTTGCTGCAGTTTTGTTGGTGTTACGCACATCACGCGTTTGTTTTATTTTTGCACTTCCGCATTAATATTGATACGAGGGCAGAGTTAAAATCAGTGTGTGAATTTACTACACCTTGTAATGTTTGTGTTGTTGCGGTGGTGAGATTTAAATGTTTGTGCAGTAATGGCGTACATGGAGATGTTTGGCAACTGCAGCCACCCGCCCAACAACGCGGCGGCGCCGCCGGACATGTTCAGACATTCCATACACACCTACAACTTGGCCAGGTATTTACTTTACTTTCTACAATCTAATTTGACATTTCACAGCTCCTTCTATTTTCTATATATATTTTAAATAGCCTATAATGTGTCCCACTGCTGGGCAAAGGCCTCTCCTTTGTTACTCCATTTGACCCTTTACTCAGCTCTTGCCATTTTGGCTAGAATGCATCCAACTCATTTTTCGACCGCTTCTTCGGTTTTCTGCATTTTCTCCGGCCATTCGCGGCAATCTAGTTTGTAGCCAGCCTGGCCCAGCGGTTTGGATGCATTCGAGTCACAGTTCTTGATCTAATTAAATCAAACATTTAAAGAATCTATTTGTTTAAATGTTGAAACATTTGTAACCATCATGATTGAGATTTCCATACGGTTTAAGTGTAGTATGTATATGAGTTGAGACTGCGTGAGTGAGTGAGTGTCTGTTTGTGGCAGCGCGCAGCAGAGCGGCGGCGCGCTGGTGAGCGTGCAGCGGCACCAGCACGTGCAGCGCTCCATCGCGCAGTCATTCACAGTGCAACACTTCGGGAACCCACCGCTCAGGTATATAGCTTAGTTTTTTAATTGATTTTCATGTATCAATATTCGGAGTTTTAGAATTTTCTCATTTTTAGTGGAGAAATGGGGACGTAAAATCTTATTTAAAAAGAGAGAAATAAGAGAGAAAAGTTTATTGATGGCACAAATACAAAAGAAAAATAATGTAAAAAGAATCGATTTTTAAGATGTAATAAATATTGAAAATACACTTAATCACGCAAAGTTGCGGGCAAAAGCTAATCACTACATAGTATAAAACAAAGTCGCTTTTTTTGTCCCTTTTTCCCCTTGTTTGCTTAAATCTTTAAACCTACGCAACGGATTTTGATGCGGTTTTTTTAATAGATAGAGTGATTCAATAGAAAGGTTTACATGTATAATAACATCCATTAAATAGTGGAGAAATATTGTTATTTTGAGGTTTCTAATGTGATGTCGTTAATTATTATTATTTTTCCGCTTACATTGCAAACGCAGGCTGAACCCTACGAGATTTATCAAAATAATGTACTATATATTTGTAAACATTGAAAAGGTCTACAGAAAACTCCGCGATGGTATATTATGTCTATCTCTTATGGATATCCCACAATAACATTTTTTTGTCATTTACTTCTTACGACAAATAATGGCTAATTTTCGAAGCGATTTTAACCAATACAGCATTAATCCTTATCCAATTAAATAGCTTAAATACATTGTTGGTTTAATGTAGATCTATATGGTCCTTTACAGCACAAGATTTAAATGAATATTTTCGAAGATACTACAGATTTAAAATTGCGGGACGTAGCGCTTGCGGCGGTACTGGCCGGCCGGGGCGGCGGTAGCGTGCCTATATAGGAATGTTTATATGTACTCGTATAATAATAATACGTACATATTATTGTACAAAAATCTATTTGTACCCGGGCGAAGCTGGGCCGGGCCGCTAGTCCATAATAAAATTCACACAGGATTTAAGGCAAACGCGCCACAAGTTGTAGTAGTGGTAATAACGTTATTGATACCTTGACCTGATAAGATAACTAATTTTAATCGTTTCATATTTTTCGATTAGTTATTTGGTATTTTGCAGATCAGTAATATAATAAAACTCTAAACTACTATAAAGTGCATAAAGATTACCGTTATTTATTTTATTCTTTTACGTTACAATAAATAAGGTGGTATTTTTTAAAAAGTATCTAACGTTATAAATGCGTTAAATACATTTTGCCTGTTTTGCGGGTAAAAAAATGTGCTTTATATTTTTTTTCTGTACATTTACTATAAAGTAATTTAAGCCCCATGTATTGAAACTATCTCATATTATTTCTCATTGCAAATGTTTCATTCCAGTGGTTCAGATGACAGTGTGAGTTTGACGACATCCAGCGGAACAAGTCCGTTGCCACCGGAGCCGCCCGCGTTGCCTCCAAAAATGAACAAGAAACAGGTAAACAACAAAACATACTCATTATTAAATATCGTTCATCCTTTAGTCATTCAATTCAATTTCAAAGGGCTCATACCAGCTGACACACATGTACAAACATGAGTTAAAGTGTACCGAAAAGTAAATTAGATAAGATTATTAATCTTCATAATTTAACAACAAATTATATTTCATATAAATTGTATTCTTTCTTTTTTCCAAGGTCCAGATAAATTCAAGCAACGAGCTTTTACCTCCGCCGTCACCACGACCTTCGTCTCACAACAGCTCTACTGATGAAACTATTTTGAACAATATTGTAAGTGATAATACCTACAAATTATATCGACAAACACATTTTCTTGTTAATAAAATTTCTTGTATAGAAATATTACGAGGAATTTTGCTTAAATATTACAATGAGTTATTTTATCAATTCAATTGTTATTTCAGTCAATTATTAAAAAACTAAAATAAATACACAGTGATTTTTTTATTCAATACAAATGAATAAGAAGTGGTGTGTTATTTGTCGATCCGATTTTGTTTATTTTTTGGTATTCACCTGTTTTATTGTTGTTAGAACTCGGACGAGTTGTTGGTGAGTTCGTCGGTGCCGGGCAAGTTCCCGCTGGAGGACGAGCTGGAGTTACTGGTGCAGCAGCCCACGCCGTCGCCCGTACCCTCACAGGTAATACTAATAGTTACACTTGTTATTGTATTGACATACATAATACATTAATTTGTTTGTGGGATATGTAGGAATTATATTATTTCTGTGCAAGAAAACGCCCAACAGCGACATACATACACTTTCCTAACGCCACACTAAGATCGAGTTTTGTGTCGTGGGTGGGAACCACGAGAGACTTTTTAGTCTAATAAACACACAAACCCGAAACATTCCTGTAATTCACATAAATATTTGCCTCACGTTCCACAGCTTGCGTCTAACTTACTGCGCCATGAAGGCCGTTAATTAAAACAGAAACGAAAGCGTGGTAAATCATATTTGATATATTTCCAACAATTTATTTAATTGCGGAATAAAATATATTATTTAGTGCAAGTATGTGACGATTTGTATTATGTACTGTGTATATTATACCATGTGTATTGTGTCTATAGAGGAGCGAGAGGAGCGAGAGGAGCGAGAGGAGCGAGGGCAGCGCGGAGGCCGCGGAGTCCGCGGCGGCGCACGGCGGCGCGAGCCCCGCGCCCGCCGAGCCCGACGACATCATCCTGCAGACCGACATCTCCTCGTGGCTCGTGCTCAAGGGACCCAGCAAGGACGGACCGGAAGTACGGGGCGGACATCCCGACGCACTCATCGTACTCGCCACCAAAGCTACCAAAGGTACGCTGATACTTTATCTATTTGTTCTTGGATGAGGGATATCATAATTAACTGCATTGTCCTTGAATGAAAGTCTTAATTCACTTTCATATAATATTTAAGAAGGAGGTACAGGCATGAACGCATTTGGGCGCTGTTTGTAATTTTCATATACTCGTACATTGCTTGTTATTTAAACTTCTTTAGATATAGACATTAAATAATTCAAAAGATGCATTGATTTTTTAAAATTACATTTATCATACAAGTATGTAATGATACAGTATACACTTGACAGTATAGAATATTCCTAAAGTACAAATTAGTCTTTAGTACGGTAGTATGTAAACCATTTAAGAATGGAGACTATGTTACGGTTATGATAGCGATGTTCTTGATCATATGCTTCTAACCTCTGAACTGTCATGCTTTCACTTTACAGAGACGGACGAGTGTAAGTGATTCACTCATTCTATGAATCGGGGCTGAAACAAACTCGCTGGTTTTCTATTTACTAATATCGTATTAGCTTTGCTGATGTTGCTTGTCAAATATAGCGCACTAAACATGTATTTCCTTGAATCAAACTAATCACGCTAAAATGGTTGATTGCACGAAGCCAGATTACGTAAAGAACTGATAATATTGATGTGTAAGCAATGAATGCTTGATTTAAGAATAGCTTAGTGTCCGACCGATATATCTAATGAAAATTTCGTTAGTAACGTGTCATTACAAAATTAGATAGAATTTATATCGATATTTCGTAGCCGAACCTCTATTGAATATTGGCAGTAGAAAATGTCCCAATTAGTAATTTTGATCGGACGCTGAAAATGGCTCATCGCACAAAGTTTTCCAGCTTCGGCACAGCATGACACGTGACATGATTTTGGCAGAATTCGTTCTTATCGACGATGACGAGTCTAGCTTGTTTCGGATCTGCCAGAGCATGTGACGGCTTGTATTAGCTTAGTCAGTGCGTGTGTATGCGTGGAGTGTGACGTAGTGTTGTGCGCAGACTTCGCGTACCAGGAGGCGTTCCTGGCGACGTACCGCACGTGGGTGCGTCCCGGCGCGCTGGTGTCGCGGCTGGTGCGGCGCGCGCGCCACCACGCGCATGCGCACGCGCCGCCCGCCGCCGCGCCGCACCCCGCGCCGCCCCCCGCGCCGCACACGCAGCCCGCCACGCGCTCCACGCTCGCGCTGCTCACGCGCGTCGTCGCAGACCTCACGTGAGTAACACACTATGGTTCACTACACCTCAATCCATCTGGCGTATATCCACTTTTTTACGGGAGGAAAGCTCGTAAGTTCGCCCTCTAATACTTTGGGGAAGGCGAAAAAGGGTAACGTTACCGACCGTTAAAGGTGCCAACGTTACCCACCTTTTAGCTCTGAACGCTTTCCAGTGTTATAGCTAGACTGATATCCCTATAATCAATCTCACGTGTGCGTTCACTTCTACCGCGTAAGCACCCAACACATTACCAGTACTGGTCCCTCTCGTTAGTGAGTTTGGACATCTTTACTCACCTACTTTATTTGCACACCCGTTTAAGATGTTATAAGCGATCATGACATGTAGATTGGCACGCTTTCACGCTTTGTCGCTCTTCCCACTCTACCGGATCCGATATCCCGGGGTACTAGATGAGGGGATAAATACCTCCTCTTGTAAAACGCACTTTGGTGTTAAATAATAAAACTTCAACTGATGTATTTCGTTTTAGGCTGTCGGATTTGGATTGCACTCTCATGCAGGAGATTATGGAGTTCATTTACTGGCTGGTTGATATTGAAGAACTCGCCATAGCCAAAGCACTGAGGCAAATTCTAGTCGACAAACAGAAACAGTTGCATTTCCAACAGGTGAGTCTTATTGATTTAACATTTGAATATTTAAAATCGTAATAAAATAGTATACCAGTATTAGTATTTTCAATAAAAAACGTTGATGGTCTGTGAAAGGGCGTTGCGCTTGAGTGTTAATACAAATAATTTCAGACTAACAATAGATACGAGTACGAGACGCCTTGCCACGGCTCGGTGTCGCTACGGCGCGACACGCTGCTGGACTTCAAGGCCACGGAGCTGGCCGAGCAGATGACGCTGCTGGACGCCGCGCTCTTCATCCGCATCACCACCGCCGAGGTGCTCTCCTGGCCCAGGGATCAGTCTGAAGAGAGCTCGCCCAATCTCACTAGATTCACGGAACACTTCAACAAGATGAGCTACTGGGCGCGCTCCAGAATTTTGGAACAGGTATTTGATATTTTTGTGTAAAATTTAAAAAGAATGAATTCAGATGAATAAGTTTATATCAATATATTTTTAAAGATGAATGAATGAGTGAATGCTTCAGTGACAAAATTAAGGCATTACGACTTGCAGTGGATCTTAAACTACATGTGTCAAGTGAATGTAACCTACGTATATTTTATCTTCTTGGTAACTAAAATAACGGCTTTTATCTTTACCTGCAACATAATTAATGGTGGTCGAAAATTGTTTAAAATGTAATCGTTTGTAAACTTCAGGAGGAGGCTCGGGAGCGTGAGAAATACGCGAGTAAGTTCTTGAAAGTGATGAAAGCTCTGCGCAAGATGAACAACTTCAACTCGTACCTGGCGCTGGTGTCTGCGCTGGACTCCCCGCCGGTGCGGCGGCTGGGCTGGCCGCGCTCCATCGTGGACACGCTGCACGACTACTGCACCATCATCGACTCGTCCTCCTCATTCCGCACCTACCGCCAGGCGCTCGCAGAGACGCAGCCGCCCTGCATACCGTACATGTTAGTTATGATGTTATTTTTACGTATTCAAATTTTACCTATTACTTTTGATTAAACTAAAGTTAATTTTAAAAATGCTGTCGTTGTACGACACTACACGTAGTAAAATTTAAGAAAAATACTTTGGTGTATGTTTTGTAACAAACTAATCTGCTAAATACATATAAATTTAAATTTAAATTGTGGACTACCAATTAAATAACTGTTTGTTTTTCCAGTGGTCTAGTCCTCCAAGATCTGACGTTCGTTCACATTGGCAATCCGGATCTGTTGCCGGACGGCAGTATTAACTTCACTAAGAGGTGGCAACAATATCACATCATGGAGAACATGAAGAGGTTCCACAAAGAGTGCGTGTCATTTTATCATTTTTAATATAATTTTTTCTTAATTTTACCTGATCAATATACATTTTTTAATCGGTTCGTAACTAAAATATTGAATTATGTGCATTTTTTATAATTTTAACATGTTGACTGTGGCGCACAAACATACGTTTTTTATACGCAACGTGTTTCTGGCTATCACACGTTAGGCTAGTTATTTAATTTCATTTTATTTGTGTGAACACTGCATTCAAAGTGCTAATAATGTACTTAATGAGTGCTTTATATCTGACAGCAGGCAATACAAGTTCAAGAAGAACGAGCGCATCCAGGCGATGTTCAACGACTTCGACGACGTGCTGAGCGAGGAGGCGATGTGGCAGGTGTCGGAGACCATCAAGCCGCGCGGCGCCCGCGCGCGCCACACGCCCGCGCCGCCGCCCGCGCCCGCGCCGCCCGCGCAGACCGCCGCGTAGGACACGTCGCCTCACCAAAGTCAGTATCCTACTATGTTTTTTAATACTGTTAAGATTGATGTCACCTTTTGCTGCCCGTTCTGAGATATCAGGATTGATCATCCTAATGATTTTTTATACAGTTAAGATTTCTGTCGCCATTTGCTGCCACTTTGAGATATGCGAATGGATCACTGGCTCATAAGAGAAAGCCACTCTGTATGCAAATAATAATAATAATAATAATAAATCTCTGCGGCTATACTGTTTCCATTCGTTTATTTTATTTTTGACAGTTCACGCCTATAAAGTACGACATTACAGTAGAACAATATTTTGAAATAAAAGTAGATACTTTCTTGACGGGTAACGCCCACTTAGAGTTGTGCCATTCGTAACGAATGACCACAGATAACAAAAACGATTTTGAATAGAATCAATCAATCGGAATCATTTGAAATAAAATTACATTAAAATGCTAATGAAAACAGTTAAACGTAATATAGTACCCAATATTAGGATCGAATGTATTTGCTGCAAATTAATTAATATGAATAAAGGTATACGTATTGAAGTGACTTTTAATAAGAGTTTAATTTAAAATAATTACAATGATTACAACGAAAATAAATGTTTAGTACCTACTTGTAATAAACAGTTAAACCATGTTGGAATTCATAGTACTTTAAGGATTAAATAATTAAAACAACTAAAAGGTAATTTGTTAATATTTTTATTTATAAACAATCGTCTGTTTCGTCGGAATCGGCGTCGTCGTCACTCGTATCCCAAGTAACACTAATTACACTGGTCAACAAAAAAAATGAAATCGTTTGTTTCCTTTAATTTTTTGTTTGTTTCTATCTCAAACTAACGTGTATTTTTTAAATATGGTAACAAATTTTCTCTCACAGCTTTTGTTTTGAGTTACAGCTAACTACCCTCCATTACTATTTTTTACTTATATTTGCGTTTTTATTGGACATTGAAATATATTTTGTTGTTGTTTTCGACATGGCTTCGTCAAGAACGTGTTGTGTACTTAATCCTGATTCTTTTTGCTACATTTGTGGTGAATATGTATTTGCAAAATATCGAAAACCTATATCGGACTTTGTAAAAACTGCGTATCATCAATACTTTAAAATAAAATTGTGTAATCAGGACAAGCCATGGGTTCCTCATATTGTATGCCAGAAATGTGTGGTATGTCTATGGTTATGGCCCAGTGGAAAAAGAGATGCAGTAATGTTCGTAACGATACACGAAGTTCCCTTGTTTCGTGTGTCTCTGGGACAGTCGTGACAAACAACACCTTTGGTCACAAAAAGTTTGGCCAGTGCGGGAAGAGCTAAAAGTTGGTACAAAAAATGCTATAAATATGCCTTTAGTTAGCCGAGATCGCATCATACTTCCACCACTTCATATTAAACTCGGCATAATGAAACAGTTTGTGAAGACGCTTGACAAAAGTGGCGATTGTTTCAATTTTCTTTCACGCAAGTTTCCAGGATTAAGTACAGAAAAATTAAAAGCTGGTATTTTTGATGGGCCACAGATTAGGCAACTTGTGAAAAATCCTAATTTTGTCAAATCAATGACTGAAGTCGAATCCAAAGCTCAAAGCAAAGGAAGTCATTCGTTTTGGTTATGAGTAATTTCCTAGGCAAAAAGAAATCTGACGACCACGTCGAGCTTGTTGAGTCCATGCTATCGAACTTGCAAGAGTTAGGGTGCAACATGAGCATAAAAATCCACTTCCTGCACTCACATTTAGACCGATTTCCACAAAATCTAGGTGATTTTAGTGAGGAGCAGGGTGAAAGATTCCATCAGGATCTTCGAACAATGGAAGAGCGGTATCACGGGAGGTGGGACTCACATATGATGGCAGACTACTGCTGGAGTTTGCAACGTGATCTACCTAAAGTCGTTCATTCAAGAAAATCGTATAAAAGATCATTTGATAGAGTTCAATAGAAATTTTGTTAACATCATTTATTAATTTTCTGTACTTTTTTCTATTTCAAAAACTGAAGCTGTTAGCAATCTTCCAGTATTTTTTTCATACTCAGGGCCATAGAAATACCCAAAAACAGAAAAAAATTTAAAGGAAACAAGACTTGTGTTGACCAGTGTTATTAATGAGTGCATGGGTAAGTTGTGAAATGCGACATCGCGATCCCAATCAGACATTATTTCTTTCTTCGTCTTATCTACGACACTCGCCCAGTTATGAGGCGTCACATTTTCACACGCATTTTTAAGCAACTCCAGCATTTTGTTTGCGGTGAAAGGAGGAGTTGTATTTATTCTCGCAGCATATCCTTTCACTTGCGCCCATATTAGCTCTATGGCATTATACTGGCAATGATATGGAGGAATTCTAAAGACGGTGTGCCCATGTTCTGCAGCCATTTCATCTATAACGTATCGTTTAGGCTGCTTCCTCATTTTTAATATTTTAAGTAACTCTACTTTTAATAGGGACTCGTCCACCTCCTCGCCATTGTTACGGAGCCAGTTTATTATTTCATTTTTTTTACTGGCTTGCGTTGGCATTTTGTTAATTTGCCGAGAGTGATAGGACGCATTATCTATAAATATTGTTGATGGCTGTTCGAGTGACAATAACATTTCCCGAAACCATTTTTCATATACTTCGGAATTCATTTCTTCGTGGTAATCCCCTGTTTTCTTTGATTTAAAAGCTAACATAGCATATTGCACAAATCCTTTTGCGGTTCCTGCATGACAAATTATAATTCTTTCACCTTTTCCCATTGGCACTGCGGTCGAGGAGCTAGCAGTGTTGTCAGTCCAAGTTTTTGATACCGTGTGATTCGCATTGAGCCAAGTTTCATCGGTGAAAACAACATTCGACCAGTCTTCTATTTTTTTAGCTTGTCTTAAAAATTCGCATCGATACAAAGCAACATCATTGCGTTCCATCAATATTTTTCTTTTGTCACATTTTTTGTATTGGAATCCAATCCTATTCAATACCTTCGCCAAAGAAGACTTTTGACCACGGAACAAGCCACTAGTTTTCAGAGATTGTACTAGGTTATGTAAAGTAGGAATCTCTTTTCTTTGGTAATAATCGTATATATGACGACGAATAGCATCACCATCAAAACTGTCAATTGCTGTCACTTTAAAGGGCTGACGTTTTTTCTTAGGTGTAGATGGCTTGTTTTGTTCCATGCCACTACTGCCGTAGCCTTCTTTAATTATTTTTGAAACTGTTGGAGCAGTAATACCTAATGCTGCTGAAACACGGTCTCTGATTTGAGTCACTGGTATAAGAGGTCCACCATTACGGCTTTCCCTTTCAAAGTACTCATGAAGTCGCAACACAAACTCCCTTGTTTGTCCTTTAAGCACCTTTCCTTTAGGCATTTTGAAAGTGATGAAGGCAGGTACGATGTTCTCAATTCAACCAAATGTAGGAATTCACGGGTAAAACAATACGGAGGAATATAAATACTCAACTCGACGTATGAAAAATGTGAATTAAAATTCAGCGAACGGAAAACACTAGCACGGGCGCGGGCGTCTCGTTGTGAGTGACCACAAAATGGCGGCGCGCGTCACCTGTCTGCCCAGTGTTGCCGTTTCACAATTTGTTTTTAACAACATTACTATTGCCGACGGAAGTGATAAGAATATTAACTTAACATGAGTAAATGGTTTATTTTAATATAATTATTAAATCAAGTAACTTAAATATCCCTGAAGTTTTATAAAACAATGCATGGAGCAAAAAATAAAATATGTATTAAATCGATTAAAACTTGTTCAAAATAAAATCGTTTGTTATAAAAAATTGATTCGATAACGCATCAGGCCATCACTATTTGATTCAGTACTCGATGTGTCAAAAATAAAATAAACGAATGGAAACAGTATAAATATCGGCTTGAAGACTGTGGCTCCTACTGCTTCCCACCATGCCAATGCAGTCACAATGCCTGATATTTGCATCAGTGAAGTACAGTCTCTCGATGTGGGGAATCCCAGTGTTCCAAAGGGAGTACTGGCGGTGGTTTTAATGGGTCGTGCAGCAGAGTCGTCTCCTGTATCGACACGCCTCTACCGAGCGTCCTGCCGCAAACGTTGAACCTTTACCTTGGTAGGAGGCCAATGTACAAAGAATCCCCGAAAGGGTGATCGAGCAGACCCTTACAATTGCCATCATTTCAATGATGTGTAAGGATCGGATCATGATCAGCTGATACGGATTTCGTCAGAACCAATCAACGGGTGATCTTCTACCGTTTGTCCTGCGGCGTTATACTGGGGTGAGGCAATATATAATAGACAGGCAAGGCTCTTGCTTGTGAGCTTCGACTTAGTATAGACCGTATGCCAGAAGCTTGGAGAGGAGACGACGGCACCAGACCCTATCAAACACCTTGACTATGTCGAGCCTCCCAGTAAAGAGCCTGGCCACGCCTATGAATTGCTTTACCCATGCGCTTTAGGAAAAACGCTTGGAGATCTGCTCCATGATCTTACATATAACACTGACTTGATAGCTATTGGCCGATAATTGTTAGGATCTGACCGATCACCCTTTTTAGGGAAAGTTTTATTTTGACCTATCAGCCGCAGCACCTGTGTGGCAGGACGCTCGGCAGAGGCGTGTCAATGCAGGAGGTGACTGTTCCAAATCTTAAAACCAACACTGGTATTCCGTCGACCACTGCCCTTCTTGTACATCGAAAAACCCGTATTTCACGACGCATACCAGTGCCCGGTGCAATTCTATCATTGTGCCTGCAACCTGGTATCGTAGAAAGCAGAGGAGACAGTATTCGAGCCGAGATTTAACAGTTTTTCCACGACAGCATCAGTATAGTACGATTGTATCACGAGCATCCACGGCCCTATGGCTGCGCTCACGAAGCCAGCTAGAAATAAGCGACGAGCGGGAAAGGAGCGGCGGCAGGCGCTCTCGAGGGCCTCAATTACCCCCGCCTACCCTCTTTGCCGCTGCTGCCCCGTTCGCCGCTGCCGCCCCGTTGACTTCGTGGGCGCGGCGTTACTGCCTATCTGGGAAAAATGAATGTAATTAATACATTCTAGCCTGAACTAGTCAATAATTGTTTTGGCACTCGTAAAAGATCTTTTCCCTGAAAAGCTTGCCGGCTGGGGATGGGTGTGAAATATTCCCGCATACCATCTGAATCTGCCTACAAGTTATGAAAGACCCTTTACTTAACCTACACGGAATGCTAGATGTAGAGGTTGAAGCAGAATGTACGCATAACCAAACCAAGCAGTGATCAGAAATGCTCATAGGTGCACTAATAACGCTCACACGATACCCGGCCGGATCGCTCGCCTACAGAAAGTCCAGCAGTGAAGCTCATGCTCATGACTGGCCATATCCGCGATTCTGGTGGCCAGGTTCACCAGTTGAGTCAATTTATGTGACAGAACGCATGGGTAGCTTTGCCAGAATAAGAGTCTGAAATCCATCAAAACTGCCATATCCAGGCGCTTATATGGGAGCACCAACAAGGCCTAATGGGCAACGGGACACAAAAGAGTTCACGTGTAGGGAAGCTAGAGTTAAAGCTGACCCACTTTAGGCATGCGCGATTCTCGAGCTTGTTGTGGGCGAAGCGTTCCGTGTCCACACCACGAGCCTAAAGCCTTCGGTCGCTAGTGATGCTAACCCCCAAAAATAGTGGTTATTGTCGTTAGTTTATTACTTAAAACAATTATGCCAAAGGTATCCGGATATATAAGTGATAAACCCCAAAATGCGATACACTAAAGAGCTATACCAGGTTCGTTATCTGGGCGGATTCAAATACCGTATGACCAGCAGTTAAGTCTTATTGCGCCTAATGAGCGTTGGAGGACTTCTTAATTTACTTTACTAAAATGTATTTTTTGTCGTTGCAGGTAAATTTTAATCCAAAGAAAAGGAGAGATAAATCTGTCTAAGCGATTGAAAAGTGAGTAATGAAGTACATCGAGGATTTGTTAGTTAGAAAAATTGTGATTATCTGTCCTAAAATGGCCTAATTAATGTTAGTGTATTTACTCGTAATTGTGCGATATCGACTGTGATGGTCAGGGAGCGAATGCGTTGCGTGGGCAGGTCGATGATAAACAGAGTACTACTCGCTTACGATTTCATAGCTTTTCGTGTGCAAACATATTAACAAATTAAACTAGCCAAATATTATGTATCAGTATTTGAATCGAGTTACTGTCATCTTTTACATATCAGTATGTGACTTGCGTAGCGTTACTGAGCGAGCGACGCCTTGAGTGTTTAGGAGATAATGTCCTTAATTCTTCTCATTGTTGTATTTGCTATTGATGTCACTGTATTATCTAATGTAAGCCAGCTTTGAGGTTTAACTTATCGATACATCGAATTAGGGGAAACTATTAAAGTTGTAGTATTTGTAGTTCCACTATTGTTCGACCGTAGTGTATTAGTCGTTTGTTAAACGTTTCGGGTGCATGCGTTCATTACGAGGACACGGGTTTATAAGTAAGTATGTACTGTAAACTGTGAGAAATGGGACACTTCATTCGTATTCAAAGTAAGTTACAGTGAATTAGATTTACATTAGCCTTAAATCTGTCCCGGCGTTCCGAAGCCTTAACAAGCTGAGATATATTAACATTTGATAGTTTAATGAGACTTTTTTATAATGGAACAATATTTTTGTACTGTAATTGGTTTTGGTACTTGGTGCCGCGGGTGACCACTTAAATAGAACGACTGATACATATCACATGGAGTGTGTGCCAAATGTTAAATGTTAATTGCTGTTAGAAGTGTCCCATTTCTACTTGGAAGCAAATGATGAAGTACTGACGCTACGAAAAATTTAATTAGTCACTAAAGGTTCACCTGCTTATGGTTGCACTCTGAGTTTTAAGTCTTATCTCACTCAGTCTATACAAATCTGTAAATGCGTGGTGTCTTCCAAAGGCAAAATATGAATAGTGAATTATGTTTTTTTATATGTCATACTAGAGTGTTAGTGTACTTATGTATGTGAATGTATCAATGCGAATTCAAGGCTTTGAATGAATAAAAATAACTAATGGAAACATTCAAGTATAATGGGCTTCTTTGATTAAAATACGACATGGGCAATAATGAGTGAGTTTTTATGCCGCGAATTTCGCAGTGTTACGTTGAATTGAAGTTATCACGCATTAATAATATCATTTCTTAATCGTAAAAATAACACTAACTCTGTCATTAAAAAGTTAATTAAGAATTACGTGCCTGTTTAAATATAATGGTCATTAAAAGAAATGAATCGGGCATAAACTTTCTGTTTCAAATAACAGTGCGTCTCGGGGTGCAGCCGTTGGCGTCCGATTTCACTGTAAGATACTTGTTCTGGTGTGCATTTCAATATTGAAAAAATATCTATGATTGTAATAGTTGTCTGTAAAGCTTTCGCATTAAGTCGTATACAAGAAAATAATAAAACAACCTTTCTTGTCTTGGGCGGAACATATTATAAGCGTGCTTTTTGGAAAACGCTCATAAAATTTCATCTAGTATATTTCATAATGACGTATTGTATGGCATAAAAGCGTGGCAAGCTTTCTCTTATAATAAATTAGATTGTTTATACATTTTATTAATTATATCGAATTGTCCAAATTACTATTTGAGTTGTTTATCGACGACCTGACGTATTGTCCAGAATTAAGGTCGATTCGAAGGTTTTTGCTCTTTAATCAAGAGATGTTCAGACCTAAGATTATTTATTTATTAAACAACACTTATCGATTTTAACAAAAGCTTATATAAGTTAAATACCTATAAGGTCGGTCTCTACAATTTTGTGATACAATGTGATGGCACAAATGTTTCATCTATATACGCCAACACATTTTGATTCGTGTTGAATAAACACAAGTCAACGTAATATTTTTGTGCGTGCTCTTCAAAATATTGTCAAAAGCATAATTTTATTTTTGATATTCAAAAATTATATTTTTCCTATACGTTGCTGCCTGCAAGGAAGCAAGCGATATATAATTACATACGTACTTTTGAGATCTAGTATTCTTCACTGTTTGCGTAATTCTAATGTATTATGTAAGGTTTACATTGTATGGGCTTGAGAGTCCAAGTTAGTTACGGTATGAAACTTTAATATATCTAACGTTCACTCGATTTACATACAAGCAGTTTTGATGTTAATGATAATGACAAAGTAACCTTAGTTAGGACATATAGATATTTGGTTTGCCTTAAGACGATGAAGTCTTCAATGAAATAGCAATAACTTTTTGATTGTCTGTAGAGTTGCTGCACAATTTGTGATACTACTCATGTAGCGTGCCGCTTACTACTCAGTCTTTTGACGTCCTATATGCGTAGGCGAATTATATTAGACAATCTTAGCGGTAAGCATAATTTAAACCCCATTTTATCTTGCTAAGGCTGGTATTACATTAACTGTATTTCACAATTTAGTGATTGTTATAGCGCGCCTTTAAAGTACGTCGTAGCTCGTACGTCAATATACAAATATAGTGGTCGCGTGTAATTTCAACTCGTTTGAATTTAATTAAATGAAGTAATATGCAACTCGCAAGCAATACTGTATGTTTTACGGTAGTACGGGCTTCACAATATTACACGTGCGTTGTACTCGTCACAGGAATCAGGATGCATCGTGCACGTCCTACGCAATAAATATACTAGACCAATATTTAGAGTGTTTTACAATGCTTACTGAAATAATGTGCTGATATTGTATTTTGTATGTGTATTTTTGATTGTTAGTTAAGTTGTAGGGTATGTTACCATTTTGTCTGGGTAGTATTTTGATTTTATTTATTTAGCGTATGATGAAATTGTGTAACGGTTTTATAGAATTATTAACAAAAAATATTTTAAAGACTGCCTAAATTAATTATTATGTAATGAATTGACGTTTACATTAGTGAATACTTTTCGTATGTTCAGTGATGTATCTGAACGCATCTTACATATTTAGTGGACATTGCCTGTTGTATATTGTACACAATGATTTGTCACAAAGTTTATATTTGTTGCATACATTATTATGAGATTTAGATGAACCCAGGACTGCCTCAAAATAATCAATATGAGAGCGCAGAATATTAGCTTAAGTACATGATATTGTAGCTGGGCGCTTGCTATATTAGCCGAGTGTTGGATGAGAGGCGTTGGCACCAGTGCTGAGTGCACATGTGTAAGGAACGGATCGTGACTGGCGACAGACGGTTTTGGAGCTGATCCGATATTTGCGTTACAATAAATAAAATTACTCAAACTTAGTCAAATAAACTCAGCTCCTTTAAAACGCCCTGGATATTGTATGAACTTGGGTGCCGTTTGCATCACAATGTTGTTTGATAGTTGTGTTTTAGTGTCATATGTTTAATAGAAAATAGCGAAATGCTATTTTGTATTTTTTCTTTAAAAACAGGCATTTAATGAGTAATGTTATCGGCGCGGCGTCACCCAAGTCGAGCCAACTAATGAACGGCGTACATATATTTGTTGTATTAGCAAGTTCAGTATTATGTTAATGAAATGCCATAATGTATGAAATGAATTGATTATTTTATCGTTTATATCGATATGAATTGTTTTATGTTTTATATTGTGTTAATTCTTACTTTAAGTAAAGTTTTTTTTATTATTATAATTATCTAATATCTCCATTTTATTGTACATTATTATTATTATTAATGAGTTATAAATAGACACCCCATGAATTGGATTGCATGCGTGTACAGTCTTAAATTTGTGTGTCAGGTTTTTATGTAATTATATTTTGTAAAATAAATATAGCACGTTATTTACAAGAAATGAATGTTTTACTTTGCTCTACCTCCTAATGTTTCATTATATGATTATTTTGTAAAGCCAGCAACCGACTATAAAATAATTACAACGCATGATTACATTTTTCGTATTCTATGGCCAGCACTACTCCGTATGGACAGAAGAAATTTCGTAATTTTTATTCTATAATTTCACTAAATTACTCCCAACTCGATGAGAAAAATTAGAAGTGTCACTGAATTTACAACTTTTTTACAAATAGAAACAAAACTGTTAAATTGCAGAATCAATATGTATGTACATAATATTGACAAAACCATAGACACAACGATACAACAATGTGACGCAACATTAAATTTTAGGAAATAAGTCAGATAAATATGCAGACATTTATTTAAGTTGACTGCCTCGCTGGCTCTGTTGTACTTCGGTACAATCAGTGTTGAACACTGAGGTCTCGGGTTCAAATGCCGAGTCGGGATAAGTGACAAGGTTTTTCTATGCATGATCAGGCCGGAGTAAGGAATTTGTGCCAGATGTGGCGAAAGGCATCGCCCTCTATCAATTGGTGGGACGGGACCACCAAGCGAAACGTGGGTGTTTATCTACCTACTTCTGCGAAAAAGGCGTTAGTTTATGTATCTATAATACGTTATTGAAGTTCTCTATTTGATTTGACTTATCTTTTTATTGCCTAGTTCCGGTAAATGAGCAAACATGTCACCTAATAGTGAGTAATTACAGCCGCCCATGAAATCGGAAGGTGAACGGCAACGAAAAAAAAAAATGGTTTATTGTGCAATCTCACTCATCGAACTAAACGCAAGAGCGAAGTTGTTGTTTCACGTCGATATCTTGTGAGACAGTGGTACCGACTACCGTCCCGGACGAGACTGTCAGGACTGACGAGAAACCGGAAATATTCAGGCTGAACCCGATATGCGACCGGGTACGATATGTAAATCGGGTAAGTTAAAAACTCATAGGTAATATCCTATAGGTAAACTGATAGTAACGTCGAAGTCAACACGTGTACCGATACCGATTTTAATAAACTCATTTGCAAAAAAAACGGGCACCTAAGCAATGAACAATTTCAAATGTTACTATTGGTTTGTTTGATAATTATAGGTAGTTTTACTTTCACAATTTTGTAAATTAATAAGCAAATAATCGTTTTCGTCAGTATTATAAAATTTTGATAAAATTTATGGGTTTTAATGCTAAAGTTCACTAGTAGTGTATGCTCGCTAGTAGTGCATATGCTCGTGAAGTAAAAGTTAACAAAGATTTTTGTTTGTTTTTCTTTAATAAAATAAAAGCAGATATATGTTTAGTATCGAGTGTGACCCCCTCTAGCTGAAATTACAGCTTGAATTCGTCTGGATATGCTAGCGAGGATATCCCGGATACTTGCTTGCGGAATACGTTCCCACTCCGCGGTAATCACATTCTTCAGCTCTCTGATGGTCTGCGGAGCCGGTTGTACTGATCTCACGCGTCGTTTCAGAACGTCCCAGACATGCTCTATAGGATTGAGCCTGGTTCTGGAAGAAAACCATGTACCCAACCACGGGATGATCGTTTTCTTGTGAGTCGCGCATTGAGAAATCGCAAGTCTTCGTATGTGGACCTTAAGAACAACCTCGAAGAAGTAAGAAATGTGCATATTAGTCTATGGACGGTCAGGAGGACGCTTCTCGCGGCCAATATACGCAGTCATCGCCCGGCCCGCGGCCCTAAGTTACTCCGTCAGCACAGAGTTGCCAGGCTTAGGTTTGCTCGAAATTGTGAGTCATGGACTCAAGACGACTGGAATAGGGTATTGTTCTCCGATGAAGCCAGGATATCTCTGTTCGGTGAAGATCGACGTCGGCGGAGTGCTACGAAGACGAGGAGAACGCTTTGCAGAGGCTTGTTTTGAAGAAATCACACCTTATGGTGGGGGCTCTGTTATGTTTTGGGCAGGAATAAATTCAATGGATCGTACAGAGTTAGTCTTCATTGAAACGGCTCACTGATTGGACATCGATACATAACGGAAGTTCTAATTCCTCATGCACAACCCGCATTGGCCGCTTTAGGCGAAGACTCAATTTTTATGGACGACAACGCTCGCGCCCACCGGTCTGGCGATGTGGAAGCGTATGTGCAAGAGGTCGGCATTCGTCGTTTGGATTGGCCAGCTCGAAGTCCCGACCTCAATCCTATAGAGCATGTCTGGGACGTTCTGAAACGACGCGTGAGATCAGTACAACCGGCTCCGCAGACCATCAGAGAGCTGAAGAATGTGATTACCGCGGAGTGGGAACGTATTCCGCAAGCAAGTATCCGGGATATCCTCGCTAGCATACCCAGACGAATTCAAGCTGTGATTTCAGCTAGAGGGGGTCACACTCGATACTAAACATTTATCTGCTTTTACTTTATTAAAGAAAAAACAAACAAAAATCTTTGTTAACTTTTACTTCACGAGCATATGCACTACTAGCGAGCATACACTACTAGTGAACTTTAGCATTAAAACCCATAAATTTTATCAAAATTTTATGATAATACTGACGAAAACGATTATTTGCTTATTAATTTACAAAATTGTGAAAGTAAAACTACCTATAATTATCAAACAAACCAATAGTAACATTTGAAATGGTTCATTGCTTAGGTGCCCGTTTTTTTTGCAAATGAGTTTAGATAAAAAATAATTATTTTTAATACTACTTGGCAAAATCTAAAATAAAGAATGGCATTTAAAAGGCGTCGCGTCCGGATTAAAAACTAAAAATTTACTAATTATGCATATACTTTACCTATCACTATCAACTTTAACGCACGAGTGTGAGTCATTTACTTTTCTGTACTTACAATAAAGATAACTGCGCTCTTAGTAATGATGTCCTGATGAGAGCGCAGCAGGGTCCTTCGTAGATAACTCGAGTGGTGAAATAAAAACCACTTAATTTCGTAAGCACACGTGATAAAACTATGTATCTAATTAGGTGATCGATTATATCCCGCCGTTTGGTAGTCACTAAACTTATTTAAAAGGCGCGCATAAGGAATACCCGTCGCAGTTGAGCAGTAGTCGGGAGTTTGGTATCATCGCGAAGACGTGTAGGAACGCTTTCAAAATGCAATTTGTAGTTATAGTCACTATTTTAGTTATATCGGCTAATGCCGCTCCTGCGCAGGAAAAGAATCTCATCGACGTTCTTTCTGACAGTTTTGGTAAGTAAGTTATTACAATAATATGTATTTTTTCTAAAAGATATACTAGTTTTAATTCCGAACTGGACATACGTAATGCTGTTTTTTTTCCTGCTCAGTGCTCGGGCCATCCTTACCGTTATGCGCAGACGAAAGTGACCGAGTGTTCGTAGAACTAATTGGAATTCCTTAAACCGCTAGACAATTCCTGGTTAAGCATTTCCTATACGTAAGCTTTGTCTTAAAATATTTTACTTGAAAAATGCCATTGTAATTATTACTCGTGTAACATGTTTAGTTTCCGTTTGGTTTATTGAAGAACTGCAATATTTTAAACATATATGTAGGCAATTTGGAACCAGCTACATAAAACGTTAGAATTACAAGTGACAAAGCTAAATATATAAGTATTAATATACCATGCTGTACTTATTTGTTGCTCAATTAGACAGTTTATGGGGTTTAAAAAGCATCCGAATTCACTTTTCTGTAATAATTTCACAATCAGACACATATACCTTTGTACATGTTAAAATTATAGCACCACTTTTTGGCGGGCGACGACTTAAATAAGAAACGTTCCCTGTGGTATTTGCAATATCCCGTTTAATCACCAATGTACAGCAATATAAGCCTAAAACAATTTGCAACATCATTACTTAGCTGTTACTTACTGATAAAGATACCTTTATTTAATGACTGTATATTGTTAATGTAGATGAATTCGGAGAATACTTCGAAGGCGATATGATCCTCAGCAAGGAACAGATGATGGCTATTTCTGAAGCTATGGATGCACGCAACGGGTTGAAGGGCGGAGCGAAGCGGTGGCCAAACCGAACAATCGTTTACCATATTCAAGAAGATGATTTTGGTTATTATTATTAAAGCACATTACATTTATTTATTAGCATAATTTAACAACCATTAGGTTTATTTTTCGGAGATGTTAGCGAGATTGAGGTCACTGTAATGGTCACCGGATCACTAATCAAGTAATTTCTGTGTAGTAATATTTTTGTTACTACGATATTTTGGGAATGGCTTATGCTATGGTAACTTATTTTGTTATTAAACACTATAAGCTTTGAAATTTGAAATGATCTCGGTAATATGTTTAGGGGAATTGTAAAGCCCGGAATTCGCATAATAAAAACATTAGTGGTTAGCTAATGTTCCGATTTCCATCACCTACAGCGAATTTAATCTAGAAATCGCTATTATATCACATCATATTGTAAAATATTATGTTTATAATATTTTTGCGTTAAATACCCATATTGATAATTTGAAAATTAGGGTTTCTCAACAAAATGCATTAGTTAATTTTTTTACTGTGTTTCATCAGTTTAGCTTTATTATTTATACGTATTTCTTTATCATGGTAGATGAAGACCAAGTGAAGATAATTGAGAATGGAATGGCGGATATTGCTAACAATCATGTCTTAAGTTTGTGGCAAGAAAAAGTGACGAACATGCCGTTGTTATACAAGTAAGTGACTTTTGCAATCACTCCGCTTCTTTCTCGATCGGGAAATTGATGCTTGAAACTAATGTTATACATAAAACTGCTTCGCTTGTCACATCCTAAGCATCGAAGTTCTGATTCTTTATTATAACTACTTAATATTTGGTAAAATGTCAAAATTATTATCTCGTAGTCTCAATTAGCGCCATAAATAGTCCCTTCACGGAAAAAGATTGTGTCGAATTACAAATAAATAGTCATAATGGGCCTAATCGCTATGTCAAATTCGACTGGTTGGTTTCGCAATTACTTATTTAATTCATTTCTTCAGGGCACTGCAACGGTTGTTTCTCGAACGTTGGATTGAGTAGCTTGACGACGACGGGGAAATACATCAAGTATTGAACTTAGCTAAAGGTTGCTTTAGACACGGGACAGTCGTCCATGAGATGCTTCATACAATCGGCTTCTATCACATGCAGAGCACTTATGATCGCGACGATTTCGTTAAAATTGTTTGGGAAATATAAAAGCTGGTAATTACTATTATGTATAATAATACTCATATGTTTTAGTCTCGCAAAAGAGTGCCGACTGCCAACCATAATGAGTTGGAGAGTCAACACCAGAAAAAGAAAACTGATGAATTAGACATCTTGTATTATTTTTGCACCTCCAAAGGCGAAGTTGTACGAGTCATACGTTACGGTTTGCAAAGTCCGTGGGCTTGGGTTAAAGTGATATTGTATTTTTCTATTCATTATCAGCAAGGAGGTTAGGGATTTGTACCCGATATGGCATCATGGGACGGAACTTACAAGGCGAAATGTGGGTGTTCTGGCACCCCTGCCTACCCCTTCTGGGAAAAAGGCGCGAGGTTTATGTATGTATGTATGTTTATTATTTTGTATACTTTGCTAGGAACCGAGCATACTTCGCTAAGTACAACAATGACTACAGTGACTGATTCGGCCGTGCCGTACGATTACGGCAGCGTAATTGCACTACCCCGAGACTGCTTTTACTAAAAAATGGGAATAGAACTATAATTCCATTACAGGTACTATTTATTGTTTTATTTAAAGGGAATACCTAGTTTTAAATATAAATATTTTAATGCCAAATTATTTCCAGGAGAACGTACTATAGGACAGAGAGATGGTTTGTTCGGAAAGCGATATTCTTAAGCTCAAACAACAATGTATTGTGAAGATTCTGAAGAAAAATGCAGAAGATAAGTGGTTTTCAGAGTAAAATAAAAGTACATAAAAAATTGTAGATACAACAAAATGCATTTATTGTACAATTAATCGCACTTTTTAAATTTTATTTCTTTACACCCATGGTCCAATTAATAAAGTGTACACATTCTACTGCTCTGAAATCTCGTGCTGTTTTCATTTCACATTTTCTTTCAATTTCGAAACGACAAAATCGACACAAGGACGGTAGCGATTAAGTGTTTTTGTAAAATATCCATAACAAACTTACAACACCTGACAATTGGCATTGAGTTGCGTAACATTCGTTAAACGGAGAAAATTATAATGGTCTTTTGATTGGAAAGTGGAAACAAAATTGCCTGACTTATATTAATTACACGCCATATTTTAAATAATTATAGTACTCGGATCGATTGAGAAATAAACGAAGCACCAAATAGCGGACCCGGCCCGGCTGCAGATACAATTTTTTCGAAAATATTCTATCACCATGTTCATTAATCATCAGGGATAATGTAGGATTCTAATTTTGAAATAAAGTCTCAATAGGTCCAGTAGTTTCAGAGCCTATTCAAGGCAAACAATCAAAGTATTTCCTATCGTAAATCAGAAACAAATAGATGCAATGTGTCTAAAACAATGTCAGTTCTACTAACTTCGATTACCACTACTATGGACTAGTTTGATAACAAAGCATTCTGTTGACTAATACTATCAATCAATTACAAAAATAGCAATTTCAATTATTGTTGTACTATAGAACGAGTAAATAGCTCGCTAGTTTAGCAACTCGCTTTTGCCCAGTTAGATAGAGCGATGGTGGGCGTTAGTGCGGCTGTGGCCAAAGCAAAGCTGTCGCAAGCAACGCCAGCGCAGTTGCGGCCCCATACCTTGTGAATGGTCGTATCCGAGACTCTATTTAAACCTCGCCCCACCCGGCGGGTTTTGTCAAGTCAAAAATCACGCGGTGGCTCTGCTAAATCGGCAAATTTATTAGCTAAACAATATTAAATATCCATATTACTATGAACCGTTAATATGACACACTTATGGGAAAGCGCTGTGTGAGTGATTATTAAGTAGTCGCGAATACAATAACTCATGTTTTTTTACTTATAAGTAAATTAAAAAAAAATACGTTCCGACTGGACAGTAATTATTATGGCGCGGGTAAATTGTTAGTGGTGCTTATTGTTATCAGTGCTAACCAGTGTTTGTCTATGGCTCTTGATGAAATAGAAGACTTTAAGAATTACCTCAAGAAAGACGTCCCAGTTGGATCAGATATAAAAAGTGAGTATTATACCGGCTGAACAGAATTATAATGCCTCTTCTCGACTCATTTCTCTTTCGAAACGATTCATTGTATTTAAGTTAGTAACATTTTGTCCGCTTTCCACGAAATCGTATTTATTTAACACATTGACAACAGTGATTTTGTTTGACCGAGGTGTACTATAATTATATATTTTATACAATTAATTATATAAACATCGTCATGGTTTTTGGAACAAAAATACAAAGCTATCGTAGTTGTTACATGCATTATTTTTTTAAAGTTTAATATAATATTATAGAGGGGAACAGACCCGGAGGACGATTATGACGAAGAGGAGTCTATCTCGGATGATCACGCTTGGGAGAACAGTGGTAATTTGAAGGCGATCTTATTTTAAACGATCAGCAACGTCGTTTAATCATCAAGAATGTCGCCGAAGGCCTATCCAGAAACGGATTAAAAGGATACCACAAGGAGGGTGGCCAAATAATGAAGTGGTATATTATATTCAAGCAGAACATTTAGGTGAGTAACTAAAATTTGTGTTAATAAAATTCAATTATTATTAATAAACATATTAATAGGAGGGCAATTTTCACATTTTAGATGGTGATCAGATACGGTCAATCCAGCAGGGAATAAACGATATAGCACAGGCATCTTGTGTGAAATTCCGCCCATACAAGAAAGGAGATCGCGATGCGGTTGTAATACAGTGCGTGTTTTTTCATTTGCCTTCATAACTATCACAGGAATAATTTTACGAACGAAGTTCCTTATCGCGCGTTGTGAAAAGGGGCTAGACGGAAAAAATTCTCACGAAAAGTTGTAACGACACTTTAAAACATGTGACAATCGTTTTTATTTCTTATTTGGAAAATGATGTCATACATTTTATTTAACTCTCATAAAGGCAATAAAATATCCAATACATATTAATATGTTAAAGGCTATACTAAGGACTAAGAACACGCTGTAGCCTAAATTAAGTGGGAAACGTTGCGACATTTTTCGAATTTTGATCAAATAACATAAATCAAATTGGTACAAAAGAAACATAATTGCCTAAATATGTGAAAACATAAACAGAATGATGGTGGTACCCAAATGATTCTTTGATGATGATTCGATTTTCGATCCTCCTTAATAAATTTATTATTATTTACAATTTTAGTTTGTTGCTGTTGTGTTGTTTGCTGTCAATCGTCAATTCTAGATTTGACTATGTATATTTGCCAATTATTACTAAAATTGAGCCTACTGATTAAGTTTATATTACATTATATTTGTTAATATAAAAAAAAGTGTGTGTACTCATGCACACGCGTTAGAAGTTATACTTCTTTGGCGTATAGAAAAAAATTAAAATGCTGTAGTGATTAACGACAAATATAAAAATAATCAAAAAGATTTAATTTAAATAAAAAAAGTTTGATTAACGTAAAAATATGACAACACAGTAAAAATATACAACTATTAATTATTAAGTGTGAATGAATCAAATATATTAATAAATATTTAAAATAACTATGTTTCTCCATATCCAAATAGTGTGCCTTATACATTTTTGACAATAAACACTTTTAGCGATTTTGATTATCCATGCATATTCCATCCCTTATTTCACTCCCACTATGCTGTTTTCCAAAATATTACGCCATTACTTTTGTTAGAATAAAGAGATGAATATAAATTTTCATAGAAAAACACTCACATACACAATTAATTTAGTATCAATTATATGTAACTGGTTTCTCAAGACACAGGCAACGCTCCTAATTTGAGAATCCCTGCAATATTCTCCAAATTATCTAAAATTGTATTCAGTTCAGTTCAGTTTTTATTTTTATGTGTTATTTTATTAAGATTTTTCATTTTCAAGTGACATTCTATCTGAAAAGAAGTAAATCTTCTTACGTGTGAATATTATTTATTTAATTGTCTCTATTTATGTAGCTTGATATATTCTTCTTAGTTCACATAAAATAAATTCTGAACGTATTCATTAAAGTCTCCCCTGTCGGGGCGACCGTAAGACGGTCGCGCGCCCGGAACATCAAAAGTCCGTCACCTGTCACATTTTCCGGAATCTAAAATAAATGTAGCCTAAGTACTCCTTATTATATAGCTAACGACCAGTAACAGTTCCGTCAAAATCGGTTCAGCCATTTCAGGGATTAGCGGGAATAAAACAGACAGACAGACAGACAGACAAGACAGGACAGACAAAAAAAACATTTTCGTTATAGGTATCGTGTATATAACGATATGTAGTTGGTCATTTTTATTTTATTTTCACGTTACAAACAGACACTTCAATTTTTATTATATGTATAGATTTCAGTGAATTTAGCTTTCTTGTTTTAACCAATTGGGTATTAGGGTGGCACTAACACACACAGTTATATGTTACCGGAAGTGTATGAAGTCTAGGAATTGTATACAGCTCCTAGGAACTGTATACGATTCCGAAGCTTTTTAGGAAATGTATAAGAATAATGGTTTCTGTAATAAAACACGTTGTCAAATGAGAGTAATATTTTTTATCACAGGTAACAATCATAGCGTTAAATTCTATAATACTTAACCTAACTTAATTTTTTTTTCTCGCTGGGAAATTCCCTTTACGGATCATCCCACCCCCGAAGGGGCGAGGGTGTGTCGGACTCACCGGTGCGCCTTCCGGCCCAGCGAGACGTGGAACTGGGTCGGGTCCCTATCGTAGTCTGCGCACCGAAATACCGACTAAAAACCCGCGTTGGCCACCATCGGTGCACTTTGGAGACGGCCCCGGGATACCGCTCAACAGACGCTGCCAGGACCGGCCACCTTGTGCACTGCCGCGTGCTTAGCGACCCCAAACCTAACCTAACCTAACCTACACGCATTGACCTTTTACGCCGCACTAGCGCAAGCGCGCTGAGCGCCCGATCGGATGATGCAATACCCTCCCCTCGCTCCGCTATCACCGCTTACCCATTGATATCTAAAATATCTTACATTTCCGATTACTATTTAGGGAAATGTATAGATTTCTAGGAAATGGGTCTAATGTTATTTATTTCACATATTTCGGGCGATTTTAGGAATTACATAGTTCCTAGGAATTGCATACAATGACGGATTACATACATTTCCGTTAACATATATATTGTATGTATGTAATCCCTATAATGGTAAGAATCCCCGGGTTGGCCCCGTCTACGACCCCCGACGACGACCTGGCCCTGGTAACACACAAACATACGTACTATGAGGACAGACGAGAAGATTGTCGAACTGAAGAAGAATTGAGCAGGTTACACTGGGGACTTTTGGGTTATCGGAAGTCCGAAGTATCAGAGAGGATACGATAACCTTGAAGTCTGGTAACCTGCTCCTCTGTCCGGGGGGACAACCAACAGTCCCGAGAAGGTGTCGGATCTCTTGTCCACAGGTCTTCACTCAACAACACTCGGTATCCATCGAAAGTGTGTCGAGCAGGGTAGTGTACCTTATACTCAGAATATCAAAGAGTATTCGTTGAAGGTCATAACAGGTATACGCACAGACCTCGACACACCCAAATGAAGTATAGGAGATGTATGAGGACATAAGTCGGGCCATACATACTTCCAAAACCTACTTCAATGTTGTTATGGGAGACTTCAACGCAAAGTTGGCAAGAGAAGCGATGCAGAGTTGAAAATGGAGGCAATTTGGACATGGGTAACGGACCTCAGGGGTCAGAGGCTGGTCCGACTTTCTAGAAAAAGAGGGGACTCTTTGCGATGAACTCATTTTTCCAGAAGCCGCCTCACAGGAAATGGACCTGGCTGAGTCCTGACGGTTCTACGAGAAATGAGATAGATTTCATCTTCACGACGAATAGACGGATGTTCAGAGAGCGTCTCTGTGAGATCTACAGGGTGAATACCGATAATGATCACCGAATGGTTAGGGGCACATTGACTATCAAGTCGAATTAGAAAAGTCGTCGCTTGATGAAGTCTATGCTCCGACCATTTTTTTTATAATGGCCTGACATAGTGGCGGCATTGCACCTGATGGTAAGTGCCAATGCCGCCTAGGCAGAGTATCCATTGGCATTGGACGGCAGTCCCATGCCAATGGAAACAATTGTGCCGGCCTGCTAAGGTGCCTCTTCATACCACAACCTTCACACACACCTACTCGCGCCCATATCCAAAACCCCGAGAGCTTTCAACTCGAGCTTACAAATCGCTGTGATTGTCTAAAGAAACCTTGCATCGGAACAGTGTTGAACAGCGGTTTCGTAGAAGCTGTCCATACAGTGGGATCTAAGTATTTTAGGACCTCGCCGTAGAGATAGACCACAAAAACTCTCGATCCATACATCTTGACCTCAAGGCCGAACGTCGATCTTTGACGCTGCAGTCCTCTGATCACGCCGAAGTATATCGACGGCTCAATAGAGGGATCTAGAAGTCCTTGCGACACGATGTCCGTGCTCACAATACTGTGAACATTAATTCGGTGGAACGGAAGCCCCAAAGTGTTTGCAAGAGACTTGTCTATTGGGCAAAGCCAGTTGTCTAGGCTGAAAACGGCCGATGGCCGCGTACTATCGACAAGGGCAAAGGTATTAAGAGAGATCGAGAGGTTCTACGGACAGCTTTACACCTCGGTTGGTCGAACCTACTGTTAGCTCGGCCGAAGACCCCGAGAGCCGAATTGATCTGACACTTTAGCGATGATATCCCGAACATCAGCCTGTGTGAGATTGAGATGGCCCTCAAGCAACTTAGAAACAACAACGCCGGGTGAGGACGGATTCACTTCAGAGCTTCTGAAAGTGGGCGAAACGCCGATACTGATAGTCCTTCAGAGGCTCTTCAATTCGTTCTCCTCGAAGGCTCGACGCCAGAACCACGCTCCTGCTCCATGCCTCTGGCGTTCAGCCTCTGTTCTGCAAAAAAGGTGATAACACTTTGCTGAAGAACTACGGTTCCATTTCGCTCCTGAGCCATATCTATAAGTTGTTTTTCGAGGGACATCACAAATCATCGCGAACGCAAGTTTGATGATATACAAAAACCGAGGAAGGAATCTAAACTTTGCCGCTTTGCTTAGCGTTTGTGGGCTATGAGAAAGCCTTTGATTCGATCGAGACCTGGGCTGTGCTACAGTCTCTTCAGCAGTGCCACATAAACTATCAGTACATCGAAGTGTTGAGGTGTATATACAACAACGCCACTATGTCGGTCCGAGTACAAGATCAGATCACGAAGGCGATTCCACTACATAGAAGCGTAAGACAGGGAGATGTTATATCTCCGAAATTGTTCACTGCCGCGCTAAAAAACGCCTTCAAGCTCTTGCAGTGGAAAAGATTTGGCATCAATATCGACGGCGAGTATATTACTCACCTTCGATTTGCCGTCGATATTGTAGTCTTGGCAGAATCGCTGGAAGACCTTAGCACTATGCTCGAAGACCTTAATCGAATCTCCCAACAGGTGGATCTTAAAATGAACATGGACAAAACGAAGATCTTGTCGAATATATATGTTGTGCCCACCCCCATTGGAGTTTGGGGGCTCAACTCTCGAAGGTTCTAGACGAATATGTCCATTTGGGATAAGTGGTCCGGTTAGCAGGTCTAACCTTCGGGAGAGAGGTCAATCGTCGAATCCAACTCGCAATACGGCACCGAGACGTGGCCCTCTCAATGTGGGCCTCATTAAAAGGCTCAAAGTCACTCAACGAGCCATTGAGAGGGCTAGGCACGGTGTTACCCTACGAGATCGAATTAGAAATAAGGAGATCCGTAGAAGAACAAAGGTTACCGACATAGCCCACAAGATGGCAAGTTGAAGTGGCAGTGGGCCGGGCATATAGTTCGTAGAACCGATGACCGTTTTGGCCGAAAGGTTCTTGAGTGGAGGCCACGTACAGCCAAATGAAATGTCGGACGCCTGCCTACAAGGTGGACGGACGATCTAGCTAAGGTTGCAGGAAGTCGCTGGATGCAGGCAGCTTCCATCAGGTCATTGTGGAGATCCTTGAGGGAGGCCTATGTTCAATAGTAGTCTTCCTACAGATCTTTCTTTAGAAAACGAAGTGTGCCCCAAAGCGGGCTCGACCCGTATCCAATTTTTGGCCGAATATCGGCCACTGTCGCTGGCAAGAGTAAGTTGCTGCGCCTATGTGTGGTGTGCAAAGGAATGGACGCACACATTATGACCCGCCTGCAACGTTCCTCTGTGCGTGTTTAGGCGAGGCTTTTCTATATTTTTTCTATTGTACTGTATATTAAACTTTATTATTAATTTATTTTAAAATTATAATTAATTTTATTTTAAAATTACAATTAATTTTATTTTAAAATTAATATGTATTTCATTACTCGAACGAAGCCATATCCATGTTAGTCTAGACAACGAATTCGATTTTTTCAAAGAAATGTTGGCATGAAAATTCGCGAATTCCGCCATTTTAAAAAGCGGACAGTCAAGGACATTCGCGATTTCCGCCATTTTACATGACCGACAGGACAGTGGTTTGACAACCAATTTAAATGTCAACCACTTTTCATTACTGTCATTAATTTACATCTATAAAATCTAAATACGCCATTAATCGAATATTGTGGATATATGTTGTCGATTCGAACCTTTATTTAAATACGTTATTTAATTTGAGGGAAGAGTTTACCGTATCGACGGTATGAACATTAAATGTTTAACAGTAACAAATCCATGAACATTTTTGTATGGCAATATGTTTTTTCCTTTATTGTATACTTTCGTCAATTTAATCGAGATAAAAACTATCTCACCCTTAAGTTGGAACAAATCACACATATCTACAAAATTTTATTATAATCAGTTGAGTGGTTTAGGAGCCCACCCGCGTACAAACAACGTGACACGTTACGATGCGCGCGCACACCGATAGCGACAACATGAAGTTAGTTCTAATGCCACTTAGAACTAATCTTCATGTTGTCGCTATCGGTGTGCGCCCGCATCGTAAAAATTCACTCTCATCATTTTCCTCCATACGCGCCAAAAGGAAGTATAACTTCATAAAATTATTTTAATAACTTAAAAGAAATAAAATTTTATTACAATTCCTTCACTAATTAATCGAAAGGAACTTCGTTCCATCCAGGTGTCCCTTGACACCTCTCAAATTTTTTTCTCAACATATAACTGGTAATTACAGGGCAGTAGAAGAGGCTGTTTCTCTCAAGTGGGGTATCAGGGTGGTTACCAGATTATGAATTTGTCTAGTCGCCATCCGCTGGTCGTGGTTGCTTTCGTCATGGTACTGTGGTGCACGAGTTACTGCACACTCTTGGCTTCTACCCACATGCAGAGCAGCCCCGATAGAGACGACTACATCGACGTCATTTGGGAAATATATTACAGCGTAAGTTACATATATTCATTCATAATTTCGTTCATAAAATGTTTATGTAGTTGGTTTTACTGGTTTTAAATCGAAACAAGTTAGGTAGGTTTATTCCGAGTCCATAAATCATAGAGGAACTTTCGCAAATCGGTATAACATAATTTTACTATAAAATTGGCTTGTAGAAAAGGTAGAGTGTGTCCAGTGACCACTAACACGAACACTGCACTATTCGCATACAAATTAGGTTTATAGGCTATATGCACTAGCAATAAAGAATTTGCACAGATATAATACACGGTGTTTGTTACGTGTATACCTACTTCCCGTTAATGTACTTATACAGACATTAACATACTAAAATTTTTATAGAGGCGTGTTTATATTATACCGGGTATATCAAGACTGCTACCGAAAACGAAGCCGGGTGGTAGTTTTAGTGGCTACAAACACAATGCAATTAAAATTTCGCATAGAAACGCGACAATTATATTTTATGATTTTTTAAATATCGTCGTTTCGGGTGGTAAATCCATAGTTTTTGCTAAAATAATAATTTAAACTCTTTTATACCTTAGAGTATTTATAAATAAAAGGGCATACACTATTATTTTAGGAAAAAATGTATTTACCACCCAAATATGGTCATAGGAAAAAAAATAACAAAAAAAATTGTCGCTTTTTTTGCAACTTTTTCTGTTGCATTGTGTCTGAAGTCGCTTAAACTACCACCCGGCTTCGTTTTTCGGTAGCAGTCCTTGATATACCCTGTATATACGTACATACATAAACGCACGCCTTTTTCCTAGAAGGGTTAGGAAGAGGTGCTACTGGTACACCCACTTTTCGCGTTGTATTTTCTGTCCCACGATGTGATAGGGAGCGATCCTATCGCCATATCGGGCATAAATTTCTGACTCGTTTCTAATGAATATGAATTATGGGATTTGAATCCGAGAACTTAGCTTTGTAATCGTTCCGTAATACAACTATGCCACCGACGCAGAAAGTTTGATTGTAGAACTAGATAGTATAATTTATTCATAAAACGATAGCCAAGGAACAGTTGTACCTACTATAACATGCATTTTAGGGTCCAACAACCAAGTAATGAACAACCAAACACTATGCGACATCAGAATCATGACGCTATAAAAAAATAAAAATATTTGTACGAGTACTAAGCGAATATCGCGGAATGCACCTATAATATGTGTTGTGCAATCTATTTATGAATACTATCTGTGGATGAGTGATGGATATCTATTTAATTGCGCATTGATTTCAAAAGGAGTAAATATGTAGTGAGACTTATTCGTTTTATTTTCAACCAATAATTACAGCAAAATGGTATTGCGACAGCCGTGATTAGATAGCATAGAGTCTAAGCTATAATTTATGTATGGACATGTATTATTATTTAAGATTAAAAGTGATTAATTTTGAATACGGAACCTTTAAGAAAG
This sequence comes from Hyles vespertilio, assembly GCA_009982885.2. Taxonomy (NCBI): domain Eukaryota; kingdom Metazoa; phylum Arthropoda; class Insecta; order Lepidoptera; family Sphingidae; genus Hyles; species Hyles vespertilio. The sequence goes on from CM042818.1 coordinate 10,827,749, forward strand.
TTCTTGGCCATATCAGCCGGTTTTTGGAAGTTGTTTTCTCCAGTTTATAACTCGATTTTGATTCTCAGCCGCAAGACATAACTTTCGCAAATACGACTCGTTCGCCGTGTCGGACTTCGGCGTTGGATACGACTACGAGAGTGTCCTGCATTATAGCCGCCAAGCTTTCTCCTCCAACGGACAGGATACTCTTGTACCGAAACAGGTGATGATACTTACAAAGTTTTTTTTTATTCTGAATGCAATTTTTTTGTCACGAGTCCGGTTTGGGCCATAAGTTACAAAAATATTATGAACTAGCTTTTGCTCGCGGCTTCGCTCGCGTTAAGAAGTATATTATTAACTATCTGTGCCCGCGACTTCGTCTGCGTGGAATTTAACAAAAAAGGTTATTCTTTTATTAGTTTTTTTTTGGTTTTTCGCAATTTTATTTTAATATCAACCTGTTGTAACGAAACCCATACCGCGATCTTATTCCTACGTGCGCCCATCTCTTAGCGAGGCGGCGGTAATCTCCCGTACACATTTAGTTTTCAGTTTTTTGTATTAGCTTATTGAAAAAATTTCTTTATATACAATATTTTGTAAATGTGAGATTGATTCGTTGTGGGAGAAGTGGTGGGAGGCGCCCGAGTGACGGCCCAGTGGTGGCATGCGCGTGAGCTGCGCGCGGCATTGCAACATTTTTCTAAAATACAAAGAATTTTTCTATAAATAAATGTAGCCTAATTACTCCTGTTTATCAGCTACCTGACAAAAAAGTCCCCGTCAAAATCGGTCCAGCCATGTTCAGAGATTAGCCGGGACCAAACAGACAGACAGACAGACAAAAAAATTAAAATATCATTTTCGGGCACAGGTCTCGTGTATATATACGATATGTAGTTGGACATTTTTTTATTTTCACTTTTAAAACGACACTATAAATTTAAGTATGTATAGATTAGGTATAGTTTTTGCGGCTTTACTTTTGTTAGCGTGTGTACAAATTTAGGGCCTACAAAACTTCTTTGATACAATTCTTAACTAATCTGTCATAGGCGCTAAAACTATCAAGCTAAAGGGTGAACTTACTCGTGAGCAAGCAATATAAACTGAAATGGTAAATTGAATTTATCAAAATCCTATTTAAGCCGAACGTCTTCGTCATAGTAGCTCAAATCTTTAATTTCAGTTCAATCAGTCGAAAATCTAAGAAGATTTATACTAACTTTCATCCCCTATTTTATTCCCTTGTGGGTAGAATTCATCAAATCCTTTCTTAGCGGATGATGATGGAAATTTTCATAACATCTACCTGCATGCCTAATTTCAGCCCGATCTGCCCAGTGGTTTGGGCTGTGCGTTGATAGATCACTATGTCAGTCAGCACCTTTGAGTTATATATATTTAGATTGATTTTTAGCTTATTTAGGCGATCTGTGTGCGTAACTAGTTTTTGAAATTTATCAAATTAATTTTAAAAAAATCTAAAAGTTCCAAATTTTGAAACAAAATTTTATTTCGCGATAGCAAAACTGCTTGTTATGAGTTCTGTAGATATTGGGTATGTATTTGAATTATAGCTCCGTATCACAGAGGCAGTTTAATATGTCCAGCAGAAAATATGTGACGGATAAAGGACTAATCTAGGTGTTTTAAACTGTAAATTTTAACCTAAAACATGGTCCTTGGTAAGGCTTGTAAACGGAATTGCACATTGATAATGTTTAAACAAATAGCTATGTTTCATTTCAGCGTGGCGCTGATATTGGCCAAAGAATAGGACTATCTGATAAGGACACCAAGAATTAAACAGAATGTACTGCGATGCGGATATAGATAGCCCGGAGTATGAAGCTACGTTGAAACAGTTGTTGAGGAGAAGAATAAGAAAGAAAAACCATTTGAAGGCCATGGAATAGGATATCATCAAGGTAAAACAGTGGTGATAAAATTATTACCAACCCCAGAAACATATTCATTAATGGACGTTCCAAAATTTCATGCATTTGATCATTTTAGTAAAGCGCCGGACACCTTGTCGCCGACGGAAATTGAAGGATACCGAGTTGGCAAAAAAAATAAAATATCCCATTTCAACACACAACGCCCAAAGATACACACCAGAGATGTTTGATTCAGAAACAAATGTTGACTACGACGATACTGGAGAAAACATAACCATGTACACGATACTACTGATCCTTACTTATTAAACACAAACATGGATATAGATACGACTCACAAAAATCTTTATAAAACCGCAATGTACGATAAGATCCGAATTCAGGTTCAGAGCATACGGATGATGATTTGAACGAAGCTTTTGACAGGCTGGAGAAAATTGTGTCACACCGTGTTCACCCAGCTGATAGCAGGAATTTAAACGAGTTTAAAAAATAGTGAAGATGTAACCGGGTATACGCGTCAGATATTGACAGTACCGTTGGATCGTTACCACTCATTACCCTCAATGACATTTGCACCACGAAGCAATATGATGTCTGCAGTCAATTTTATTAACGGTCATTATGAAAAAAGCCATTGACCATGACTTAGTTACATCTTAAGGATTTTCTTCTTGTTAAGACTATGAAGAGAAATAAAAAGAAGGCAGTAGAAGAAGAAAAGGAGGTCCAGAGTAAATGAATTAAACTAGATTGAAAGAATTGCGTTAAAAATAGAGCTGACGACTATTTTATAAACGACGATATTTCATAATTACAAAATGTATGCTGTAATATTAAGCGTAAACCCTAATTGAAACAGTGATAATGAAATTACTTGCTAGACAAAATATGTAGTCTTATTTTAATCTTCTACTCTCAAATAGAGTGATCTACGACCTGAATTTTATAAGGAAAATAAGAAACTCACCTGTATTAGCCCATATACGTCCGACTACAGGGCACGGGACTCCTCTACAATCGAGAGTGGAGAAAATATAACTAAATCGACAGTTTATGATTTTACAAGTGCCGCGCTTTTATTCAGGCTGCAATTATACAAATTAATTTGTGCAAGTGCTTATAAATCTTACAAGACGTGTGGATAACTAATACTATTGGATTTAGTAAAGATTGTACGACATCACAAAGTGTGAATGAAAGTATTCATGGTCTAAGTGCAGTACTTACAACACACGTCTTCTTTTGTTTATTTTAAACGCATGTCACAATAATTTAGGGCTTCAAAATATTTTAAATAATGACTATTAATCTATTAATACGCACAATTCGTTTTGCATTATTATACAAACTGATTTGCTTGTGACCATACTATTCAGTTTAAGAATTTTATTTTGTATTATATACAAATTAGAGTTAGTGTTGTCTTGTGGATTTTCCATATATACAATCTTCGAGGGCGTCGCCAAGGGGGGGCAGGTAGGGGCAGCTGCCCCCCCCCCCTAAATATTAAAAAAATGCCAAATGTAAGCAACCAAAACCTTTGACTTGGCTTGCCTACTATACTGTATTTTTTTGCATATACCTTACTATTGTATAATAATATTGACCGTCTGGGGGCCGCCGTCAAAATTGTGTAAGTTGCAATCACATTTTTCTCATTTCCCATAATATTTGCCCCCCTCACTAGGCCATCGGCTGGCGACGCCCCTGACAATATTACGGTATGTATATGCCTGAATGTTGTTTTATATTGTCTAAATGATTTGCAGAGACTGGTAAAATATAAATATGATCACACGTTTGTAATTTTATTTTCCTAGGCTTTTAAACCTAGTTTATACGATTTGATTATTTGGATCGATATATTTTTTGGCATATGGTATGCATAACGCAATCAGATTGCCGCTTGATTAACGATGCTAAAATTCAACAATATCGTATCCATCGAAAGTGTGTCGAGCAGGGTAGTATACCTTATACTCAGAATATCCAAAAGATATTCGTTGAAGGTCATACAGGTATACGCGCCGGACCTCGACACACCCAGATGAAGAAGTAGAGGAGATGTATGAGGACATTAGTCGGGCCATACATACTTCCAAAACCTACTTCAATGTTGTTATGTGGGACTTCAACGCAAGTTGGGCAAGAGAAGCGATGCAGAGTTGAAAGTGGGGCAATTTGGACATGGGCAACGGAACCTCAGGGGTCAGAGGCTGGCCGACTTTCTGGAAAAAGAGGGACTCTTCGCGATGAACTCTTTTTTCCAGAAGCCGCCTCACAGGAAATGGACCTGGTTGAGTCCTGACGGTTCTACGAGAAATGAGATAGATTTCATCTTGACGACGAATAGACGGATGTTCAGTGATGTCTCTGTGATCAACAGGGTGAAAACCGGTAGTGATCACCGAATGGTTAGGGGCACATTGAATATCAACGTCCAATTAGAAAGGCGCCGCTTGATGAAGTCTACGCTCCGACCTACTCGCGCCCATATCCAAAACCCCGAGAGCTTTCAACTCGAGCTTACAAATCGCTTTGATTGTCTAAAAGAAAACCTTGCAGTGGACGAGGTAAACAGCGGTTTGGTAGAAGCTGTCCATACGGTGGGATCTAAGTATTTTAGACCTCGCCGTAGAGATAGACCACAAAACTCTCGATCCACACTCTTGACCTCATGGCCGAACGTCGATCTTTGACGCTGCAGTCTTCCGTTGACGCCGAAGCATATCGGCGGCTCAATAGACGGATCTGGAAGTCCTTGCGACACGATGTCCGTGCTCACATACTGTGAGCATTAAGGAGACAATTGAGCGGAACGGAGGCTCCAAAGTGTTGCAAGAGACTTGTCTATTGGGCAAAGCCAGTTGTCTAGGCTGAAGACGGAAGACGGCCGCGTGGTATCGACGAGGGCAGAGGTATTAAGGGAGATCGAGAGGTTCTACGGACAGCTTTACACCTCGGTTGCCAAACCTACTGTTTGCTCGGCCGAAGACCCGAGAGCCGAGTTAATCCGACACTTTAGCGATGATATCCCGGACATCAGCCTGTTTGAGATTGAGATGGCCCTCAAACAACTTAAAAACAACAAGGCGCCGGGTGAGGACGGAATCCCTTCAGAGCTTCTGAAAGCGGGCGGAACGCCGGTACTGAAAGTCCTTCAGAGGCTCTTCAATTCCGTTCTCCTCGAGGCTCAACGCCGGAGGCATAGAGCAGGAGCTTGGTGGTACTGTTCTTCAAAAAGGTGATAACACTTTGCTGAAGAACTACAGGCCCATCTCGCTCCTGAGCCATGTCTATAAGTTGTTTTCAAGGGTCATCACAAATCGTCTCGAAGGCAGGTTTGATGACTTCCAGCCTCCCGAACAAGCCGGTTTCCGAAAAGGCTTTAGTACCATAGACCATATTCATACGCTACGGCAGGTTATACAAAAAACCGAGGAGTATAACTTGCCGCTTTGTTAGCGTTTGTGGACTATGAGAAAGCCTTTGATTCGATCGAGACCTGGGCTGTGCTACAGTCTCTTCAGCGGTGCCACATAGACTATCGGTACATCGAAGTGTTGAGGTGTATATACAACAACGCCACCATGTCGGTCCGAGTACAGGATCAGAGCACGAAGGCTATTCCACTACAGAGAGGCGTGAGACAGGGAGATGTCATATCTCCGAAACTGTTCACTACCGCGCTGGAAAATGCCTTCAAGCTCTTGCAGTGGAAAGGATTCGGCATCAACATCAACGGCGAGTATATTACTCACCTTCGATTTGCCGACGATATTGTAGTCTTGGCAGAATCGCTGGAAGACCTTAGCACTATGCTCGAAGACCTTAATCGAGTTTCCCAACAGGTGGGTCTTAAAATGAACATGGATAAAACGAAGATCATGTCGAATATCCATGTTGTGCCCACCCCCATTGGAGTTGGGGGCTCGACTCTCGAAGTTGTAGACGAATATGTCTATTTAGGACAAGTGGTCCGGTTAGGCAGGTCCAACTTCGAGAGAGAGGTCAATCGGCGAATCCAACTCGGTTGGGCAGCGTTCGGGAAACTTCGCGACGTCTTCTGGTCCAAAATACCTCAGTGCCTAAAATCGAAAGTCTTCGATAGTTGTGTGTTACCAGTGATGACATACGGCACCGAGACGTGGCCTCTCACTGTGGGCCTCATTAAAAGGCTCAAAGTCACTCAACGAGCCATGGAGCGGGCTATGCTCGGAGTTTCCCTACGAGATCGAATCAGAAATGAGGAGATCCGTAGGAGAACCAAGGTTACTGACATAGCCCATAGGATTGGCAAGTTGAAGTGGCAGTGGGCCGGGCACATAGCTCGTAGAACCGATGGCCGTTGGGGCCGAAAGGTTCTCGAGTGGAGGCCACGTACAGGCAAGCGAAGTGTTGGACGCCCGCCTACAAGGTGGACGGACGATCTGACTAAGGCCGCAGGAAGTCGCTGGATGCAGGCCGCTTCCAACAGGTCATTGTGGAGATCATTGGGGGAGGCCTATGTTCAGCAGTGGACTTCCTGTGGCTGATATGATGATGATGATGATGATGATTATGATGATGATGATGAAATAATAATATACATAGTTGTGCTGCAAATAATAATGGTAGTGTGCATTTGCCCATCTACCCCAATTATAAAATGGTGGATTGGAAAATGTATACACTAAATGTAGATTCGGAATTGTCAAATTTCCATACTCAAAGTTGCATTGAAACTCCATTGAAAATGTACACATTATTTTGTGAATTTTTGCATTCTGCGATCAATAAATCCCTTCCATATTGTAATCAACACATGATATCTCCTACAAATACACCTAATATTAACTCCCCGAGCAGGAAATTTATTAAACATCCTCCTCTTCCTTGGTGGAATAAAAAATGTTCTGAAGCAATTCAAAATTCAAGGTATGCTTATCTCAATTTTAAAAATAATCCCTCAGATGAAAGCTATGTTGAGTTTAAAAGGTTACAAGCTCAAAAAAAACTTATTTTGAAAACAGAAATATCAAATAGTTGGGTCCAATTATGCAGTTCTTTTAATCGGTGTACTCCTCTTTCAAAGATCTGGAAATATATGCGGAAATTTAACTAAACATTTTCTTGTAATACTAATGATGATAGTTGGGTTAATGATTTCTTACGAAAGTTTACTCCAGATTATGTAAATAATCATCCTAATTTATCTTCTGATTCTGCAACAAATTCTGTAAATAGTTTTTTAATCAAACCTTTTTCAATACAAGAGCTAATATCTTCCATTTATTCTAGAAAGGATAGTGCTTTTGGTTTGGATGGAGTTTCTTATATAATGTTGAAACGACTAATTCGCAAAGCTCTCTGCATTTTACTTCAAATATTCAATAACCTTTGGTTAAACAATGACATACCTCAGTCATGGAAATCTGATTGCTTAGTACCAATTTTAAACCAGATAAACCTCGAATGAGTCCTGACTCATATAGACCCATTGCTCTTACATCATGTGTCAAGGTATTTGAGCAATTACTCAAACAAAGGCTTGAATATTTTGTTGAGCATAATAATATTCTTCCAGCTAATCAATTTGGGTTCCGAAAGGGAGTGTCGGCCCGTGAAAGCATAGGACTGCTGCAATTTGATGTTCATAATAGTCTTGTTAATAAGGAGTTATTGTTGTCAGTGTTTTTTGATGTTGCTGGAGCTTTTAATAGTGTTAATATTAATGTACTTTGTTGCGAATTACTTTCAATTGGAATGCCAAACAAAATAGTTCACTGGATTAAGAATTTTTTAACAGAAAGAGTAGTCTATGCAAAGTACAATGGTAAATATTATGGACCAAGACTTTCATCTGTTGGAGTATGTCAGGGGGAATACTCTCTCCACTAATTTTTATCTTGTATATACGTCGTTTGAACCTTGTTTTGGGCACTGAAGTAAAAATCTTCAATTTGCTGATGATTTAGTTGTTTACACCACTGGGAACAATTTGGATAATGTTACAAACATTCTCAACAAGTCTTTGGCATCTCTGTGTGCATATTTCTCTTATTTAAATCTGGACATAAATCCATCTAAATCAAAATTGGTTGTTTTTGGTAAAAGTAGATCTGTAAGTCCCTCTGTGTATTTTAATAATGTCTCTATTCCAGTTTCCTATGATGCAAAGTTTTTGGGTGTGACTTTTACATAATCTTTCCATAATCTTTCCTGGAGAAGGTATATTGAGTTATACTGTTTCCATTCGTTTATTTTATTTTTGACAGTTCACGCCTATAAAGTACGACATTACAGTAGAACAATATTTTGAAATAAAAGTAGATACTTTCTTGACGGGTAACGCCCACTTAGAGTTGTGCCATTCGTAACGAATGACCACAGATAACAAAAACGATTTTGAATAGAATCAATCAATCGGAATCATTTGAAATAAAATTACATTAAAATGCTAATGAAAACAGTTAAACGTAATATAGTACCCAATATTAGGATCGAATGTATTTGCTGCAAATTAATTAATATGAATAAAGGTATACGTATTGAAGTGACTTTTAATAGAGTTTAATTTAAAATAATTACAATGATTACAACGAAAATAAATGTTTAGTACCTACTTGTAATAAACAGTTAAACCATGTTGGAATTCATAGTACTTTAAGGATTAAATAATTAAAACAACTAAAAGGTAATTTGTTAATATTTTTATTTATAAACAATCGTCTGTTTCGTCGGAATCGGTGCCGTCGTCACTCGTATCCCCAGTAACACTAATTATTAATGAGTGCATGGGTAAGTTGTCAAATGCGACATCGCGATCCCAATCAGACATTATTTCTTTCTTCGTCTTATCTACGACACTCGCCCAGTTATGAGGCGTCACATTTTCACACGCATTTTTAAGCAACTCCAGCATTTTGTTTGCGGTGAAAGAAGGAGTTGTATTTATTCTCGCAGCATATCCTTTCACTTGCGCCCATATTAGCTCTATGGCATTATACTGGCAATGATATGGAGGAATTCTAAGGACGGTGTGCCCATGTTCTGCAGCCATTTCATCTATAACGTATCGTTTAGGCTGCTTCCTCATTTTTAATATTTTAAGTAACTCTACTTTTAATAGGGACTCGTCCACCTCCTCGCCATTGTTACGGAGCCAGTTATTATTTCATTTTTTTTACTGGCTTGCGTTGGCATTTTGTTAATTTGCCGAGAGTGATAGGACGCATTATCTATAAATATTGTTGATGGCTGTTCGAGTGACAATAACATTTCCCGAAACCATTTTTCATATACTTCGGAATTCATTTCTCGTGGTAATCCCCTGTTTTCTTTGATTTAAAAGCTAACATAGCATCTTGCACAAATCCTTTTGCGGTTCCTGCATGACAAATTATAATTCTTTCACCTTTTCCCATTGGCACTGCGGTCGAGGAGCTAGCAGTGTTGTCAGTCCAAGTTTTTGATACCGTGTGATTCGCATTGAGCCAAGTTTCATCGGTGAAAACAACATTCGACCAGTCTTCTATTTTTTTAGCTTGTCTTAAAATTCGCATCGATACAAAGCAACATCATTGCGTTCCATCAATATTTTTCTTTTGTCACATTTTTTGTATTGGAATCCAATCCTATTCAATACCTTCGCCAAAGAAGACTTTTGACCACGGAACAAGCCACTAGTTTTCAGAGATTGTACTAGGTTATGTAAAGTAGGAATCTCTTTTCTTTGGTAATAATCGTATATATGACGACGAATAGCATCACCATCAAAACTGTCAATTGCTGTCACTTTAAAGGGCTGACGTTTTTTCTTAGGTGTAGATGGCTTGTTTTGTTCCATGCCACTACTGCCGTAGCCTTCTTTAATTATTTTTGAAACTGTTGGAGCAGTAATACCTAATGCTGCTGAAACACCGGTCTCTGATTTGAGTCACTGGTATAAGAGGTCCACCATTACGGCTTTCCCCTTTCAAAGTACTCATGAAGTCGCAACACAAACTCCCTTGTTTGTCCTTTAAGCACCTTTCCTTTAGGCATTTTGAAAGTGATGAAGGCAGGTACGATGTTCTCAATTCAACCAAATGTAGGAATTCACGGGTAAAACAATACGGAGGAATATAATACTCAACTCGACGTATGAAAAATGTGAATTAAAATTCAGCGAACGGAAAACACTAGCACGGGCGCGGGCGTCTCGTTGTGAGTGACCACAAAATGGCGGCGCGCGTCACCTGTCTGCCCAGTGTTGCCGTTTGTTTTTAACAACATTACTATTGCCGACGGAAGTGATAAGAATATTAACTTAACATGAGTAAATGGTTTATTTTAATATAATTATTAAATCAAGTAACTTAAATATCCCTGAAGTTTATAAAACAATGCTGGAGCAAAAAATAAATATGTATTAAATCGATTAAAACTTGTTCAAAAATAAAATCGTTTGTTATAAAAATTGATTCGATAACGCATCAGGCCATCACTATTTGATTCAGTACTCGATGTGTCAAAAATAAAATAAACGAATGGAAACAGTATAATAAGTGCTAGAGCTAATAGAGCCTTTAATATTATGAAAACTTTATGCAGAACATCTTCGGGTGCTGATCCCAAAATATTGTTGTTGCTTTATAAATCTCTGATTCGTAGCCACTTTGAGTATGGGTTCCTGTCTTTTGCTGGTGATAAGAGATTGGTAGATATCTTAGATAATATACAAAACAAAGGCTTGAGGTTAATAACTGGAGCATTTAAAAGCACCCCTATTAACGTAATGCAAGTTGAGTGCAATCTTGCCCCATTAAGTATAAGATTTGGTTATTTGAAAGAAAAGTTTTTATTAAAATTATACAGCAAAACAAATAATCACCTATTTTTAAATTTGAAACATACTGCTCAATCTTCTGCTTGTAGCTCCCTATATATTCTCCAAGGCTTCTCACAATATGTAAATTTTCTTGAAAATCTGCATATCCATAAATCTTCCTCTCTTCCATGTTATCAGGGAGATTTTAATAGTAAATTTCCTGAAATTGACATCATTATTGATCACAATTTATTCTCTAAAGAAGATGTATACTGTAAATTTTCTAAATTTACCAATTATAGATTTGTTTATTCTGATGGGTCCAAAACAGAGTCTGCTGTATCAATTGCTATTTATGATGGATATTTGAATTCTGGTGTTGGTCATAAAATAGACCCTCATGCAAGCATATTCACTGCTGAGGCTGTAGCTATTCTTGCTGCTTTAAAGCATATAAAACATAGTAATGATGGTTGTTATGAATGGGTAATAGTCAGTGACAGCATGAGTGTTCTTGAAAATCTTAAAAACAGTAGATTCAATGCTGACACTAACTATTTAATTCCCCGTATCAGGGAGACTTGTATGGATTTGTTCTTTAATAATATTAAGCTTGTATTTATGTGGGTTCCTTCTCATATGGGAGTGTTGGGAAATGAGAAGGCTGATTTTCTGGCCAGAACTATTACACATTTTTCAACAACTGTTCCTGACTCCAGTAGAAATCTAAATTTTTTTGTACCACACACAGATGTGGTCCCTATCCTTAAAAGAAGATCAATCGACTTGTGGACGAGGCATTGGAAACAAACAGTTGAGATTCAAAATAACGGTCTATGGTATGCTACTTACAATGTCGCCATTGGCTCAACACCTTGGTTCTGCAAAAGTCGTTTTTATAAAAGTCGAAAATTTTACACTACCGTTTTGCGGCTTCGTTTTGGACACTGTCGTTTAAACTATCATCTATTTCGTTTGAAATTGGTGCAAAGTCCTTACTGTGACCATTGTAATGTTCAGGTTGAGCAATCTCTGTCTCATTTATTCTTTCATTGCTCATCCTTTGGCATTCAGCGCCTTGTGCTGATGGGTGAGCTGATTAAAATTTATAAAAAAACGGACTTAATTCCGCGCTCCATCCAGGCTCTTCTTGAAAATGGTTCAACGTACACAGCGTTGTTTGACTTTATTGTTGGTACTGTTGGGCAAATTTAATTGTTCGTAAATATTGAGGTTTGTAAATAGTTTCGTCTTAATGTACATAAGATCTTGGGTTTTTAATTTGATTTCTCTATTTTTATTCTCAATTATTTTATAAATTAAGAAACCACTGTAGATGATTAATAACTTATTACATATTATTAATGCACTCTGAGTATATACTTTGTAACGTTAGAATTTTGAATATTTGCACTCTTGGACTCTTGGTTACTGTTGTGGTTACTGTCTTGTGATTTGAACTTTCGTATTCACATTTTATATAGGTACTAGTAATGCTAGATATAGTAATTAATTTATCTCTGAATGGGTTTACAATTAATAATTTAAAGGAAGGTAATTTTAACATAGAGCGTTTGTAAATATTTTAATTTACCCGGCATTGGCCCTTGACTGGATTTATATAATTTGATATTAAATACCAATTTGAGCGTGAAGAATTAAGAATTTTCTTTGATATATGTACTTGAGAGGTACATAATCACCAATGGAATTGTCCAATATCCACTGATGGGAAAACTTATGACATATTAATGAATACCTTTGAGTTTTGACTTTAAGAGCGTTTATACCCTGCACGCGCTTTTTGGCTTAAAAACAGGACTTTTCAAATGAGTTAATAGCCACCAATAAACAATTTAAACGAAAAATAATTATTAGTAATTTTAGAAAAGGTTGTCATCTAGGGATTTTGGTGGAAAACATTATAGATTGATGGATAATTTGTGAGTACTATACGGATTACTGAACACAAGTTTCGTTATTTAGCATTGATTTAAAAACTAAGGATAGGCCCTTTAGTACATTGGGTACGCCAAAAAGATGCCTGCGAAAATTGCGCCATCTGTCAGATTTTTACGTCAATGGCGGCCATGAAATCGTTTTTCAATAATGCTAAAATAAATGTTATATTGACTTAAAGTAATATAATTTTTACTTAGCGGTGATAACAAATATTATCTTTTTTTTGTGAACTTACGGTCATCTTTAATGCACACACACGCACGATAAATTAGGCATTTGTCGGCGATTTACAACCGGTGCGCTGTGACGTCACAACCGTTGAACTGGTCTGCGGACCACTTTAGTGACAACACTTTTCTTGCTTTCCGCCCCGTCCATATATTTTACGTCAATGTTATTTAGGCTTTAAATGGCAATTTAGAAGCTTAAGATATCCTTAACCACTAAATATAAGATGAAAATAAAAATATTATCAGACTAATAAGACCCTTATGGAGGGATTTTGCTGAGAAAAATAATCTTTTTGTGTTTAGTTTAAGAAAAATAAAAATTTAAGCAATGCAAAATTATTCAGAAACTCTCGTCAAGAACATATTTTTTTTCACCAACTTATCGTACATAATTTTTTATAACAATTGCATATTATAATAGAAGAACATATTATCAATAAATTACCATTTTTATATTTCAACAAAATTAGTTTTCATGTTTTCTACAAATATTTCAAAAACCACTATAAAACACGCTGTCCGACGTGGATCAAATCAGACCGCCGCAAGGCCTTTTAGAGGGAGGATGAGGGGAGGATGTATCGCTCGTCGCTCTGGCCTGGCTGCAGTCGATTATGCCGCGCGTAGTAAAAATAGCCACGCGCGGAATGCGATTACCACATCTTAGTACTTTGGTAGTAAAATATTTAATTATTTTTATTACCTACAATGATTTTGTAGTGAGTATAAATTATGTTTCAAGTAATATAATGGGAATGTAATTCCGAGGCTAAATTTTGTTATGTATTGTATATATAAAATTTAATATATTTCGTAATTGTAAGGGGTTGTAAGGCCCCTAACACTATTTATGTGTTCGAACACGAAATGATTAATAAAACGTCCGTAGTGTCAACTGATTGAACACTGATTTGAATGCAACTTAACAATGTAATAATAACGAAAATATGATTAGTATCCAAAATTTGTATTATTCTTTGCTTGCACAGTAATATTTGTCTACTTATAATGAAAATAAAATATTTTTATGATATTATATTACAGTTACATTTCAATTGAATATTTGAAGCGCACGGATCAAAGTTGTTTGAGCCGATTGTATAGCGAGCCGACGCGGCAGCTCTACACACACAGCTTTGGTCGCTTATGTGTGCGTGAAATTAACGAAGAAATACCTATAGTTGACTTTGCGCACAAGGTGTATACGCTCTTAAAGTCAAGAAATTGAAGCACTACTACTGAAGACATATTTTATCTTATATATTATATCAAGAATAGTCCACAAGTACTATACTTAAGGAACAAGAAATATTTTCGACTTGGCAGCATGGTCTTGGATCTTAGCCGGTTCCTTACGGAACGAAAAGAACAAAAAAAAAAATGTTTATGTCATAATATGTCAACCCTATTTTGCTGGTATTGTTTTCCTAGAATTAATGGATTTATGAGTTGATACCCTTGATTGATAGATAATGTAATACGATACCCTCTTATTAATAAACCAAGTAGATTAGTGGTTTTGCAATGATTATCAGAGGGCGGTGACAACTGATGTTTGTTTAAAAATATATATTTTCCGCATATTATTAAAATACGATTGAATGGGTTGTGGTGGATCGTGTATTCATAGAGCGACAATGTCGTTGTTTGGTAAATATTCAAATAACAATAATAACAATGAGATTCGCGCTAAACTGGAGAGGAAGTTATACATTGCTAAAGAGTCTCCTGAACCAGACTTTGACCTATCAGAGTGTCATCTGCAACATGTACCGTCCGGGACCTTCTCTATATGCAAAGTTTATAGGAAGGAGTATTTGTATTTGCAACACAACAATCTCCAGTCATTGGAAGGTGGTGGACAAATTGCAGATTTGTATCTGATAAAAGTGCTCAATCTAAGTTTCAATAAATTTTCACATTTGCCTAATGAGATAAGGTTTTTGGCAAACCTCACTGAATTCTATGTACAGTCAAACATGATTAAGGACATTCCAGATAGTATACAACACATGCAGTGCCTTCAAATTTTGGATGTGTCCAAAAATAGACTTAAGAAACTAACACCATCACTAGGTAAACTGAAATGTCTACGAAAATTGATAATTACTGATAATAAAGATTTGACTGAGCTCTGCCCTGAACTATGCTTAGCTAGCAATTTGATACAAATTTATTTGGATGCTGATCAGTTTAATTTCCCTCCTGTCGATATTACAACTAAAGGCACAGAAGAAATAATAAAATATCTATGTAATAAAATGGATTTAGAATATTTACCTCCATTACCTATAGAGTCTGATGTATTACCCATTCAAAGTCCAAACTCTGTACATAATCCGTTTATGAAACAACAATCTGTTACTTGGGAAGAGCAGGAGGCTGCTATCATAGAACAAGAGAATAGAATTCACAAAGCTGCTAAGGAACAAAGGGATAAGTTTTTATCCAAAGTATTGGAAGAACAGCTTGAGCTAGACTCTGAGATAGCCAAGGTTCAAGAGACGAGGGAAATAGAGAGACAAAAATTGATTAAAGCAATACAAGAGGATGAACTAGAGATTCAGTGTTTGGTTAGTAACTTTATTCACTCTGACAAGTTGCAACCTGAAGTGATACAACAGCAACTTGCGCATGAGCAGGCAGAACATGACAGACTTCTTGAAATCACCAGGCAAAATTATGACAATGTGAAAAAGTCTGATGTCTTAAAGGCAATGGAAATGCTCATAGAAGATGATTATGCTATTCAACACTCTAAAAAGTATTATGAAGATTCTTTAAATAACATTAAGAAAAGTATGCTACTGGAAGATTTAGAAGGCTCTGAGAAAGTGGCCGAGTTATTGAGAGCAAAGGACCAATCTCGTATGGTTCTTGTTAGTCAACTTCTTGAAGATCAAGATATTCAGAAAGCAATTGTTGCATCACTGCTCGAAAGAGTTGATGCTCGCTGCTGGAGTTTAAATCAAGAAATATCATTGATTTCATCACACTTGGCTAGGCTCAGTGTAATTGAACAAGAGAAAAAGAAGTTGCACATTGCATACAATTATAATGACTTAATGCAGCAAAGAGTTTATTTGGTCAATTTGTTAGATGACCTGTTTATCCAAAAGAACAAAAGACGTAAACAACTTATTGAAACTTTAAAAGAAGTTGAGACTCAAACAGACAAAACTACTGATTTTTGGTTGAAAAATTATCAGAAGTTAATTGATTCTGCACCAAAAACTTTGCTGGATGTTGGAAAGAGTCTTGACCCAGTTTTAGCAAATTATCTATTGCAGGAAGGTGTTATTCATTGCTTGCCATTTTTAGTGAAGTTTTTGTTTTCTGATGGCTTTTTAATAGACATAACCGTTGATAAATTAAAAGAGAGTGGGGTGTCATTGACTTCTGATAGGGAAGGTATCATCAGAGCAATTAATTTGTATGTGGAGAGTAAGAATCAGAATCATAATACTGAACCATCCACATCAGTAGCACCATCTGCACCCCCATTTGATAATGTTGAAGAGAATGTGACCGGAGTAATCAATACTGATAAAGCAGAGAATTCAATGCTAGAGTCCGAGTGTGTTGTGTGTATGGATGCAAAATGTGAAGTTGTATTTATACCGTGTGGGCACATGTGCTGCTGTCAATTGTGCTCTAATAAGAAAATGGAGGGCTGCCCTATGTGCAGAGCCTTGATTGAGAGAACAATAAAAGTCATGATTGCTTGATTTTGAAGAGAATGCTCATATAAGTGTCATGTCAGGTGGGTTATATTTTTATTTCATAGAAGTCGGATCATACATTTAATATATAATAGATCAGGACATGCAGAATTAAGTCCCTTAACTGAATATATTGTTCAAGTTTCACATGACTGCCATTTTTTGATAATAATGTAGGATGTGACTATTCACATATATGTGTGTGTTCATACATGCTATCATGTATCTAAGTATTCTAATTTCAATTGGAAATAAAATACATAACTGGGTTTACAAAAATTATTTCTTTTAATTAAAATACAAAATGTTCTCCATTGCAGAAGGTGGCAATTTGGGAAGAAGACAGAAGTGTGATAAAGCAATTTATATTTTATTATACCACAGTAAGTGTCTTATATTTACCACAAAATTAAATTTGTATCTGATTTGTTTAATGAATTTGCACAAAAAGTTGAGCAATATTTTTTCACCTATAAATGTTAAAGTTAGGTATTGATTTTCAAGAATTAAGGTGTGCATATTTTTACCAAAGCTAGATTATGTGTGGCAAATATATAAAGGAATGCACACTGGGGAATTTCGCATTAAAGTTGGCCATTATTATTTGTCATGGAATTTATAGGTGATTCGTATTAGGATAGCAAGAGTATTAAAAGCTTTGATTCCCTAATAATTGTGTGCCATTTCAACAGAAATCCTAGAGAAATTTTTACAAATTTTACTCATTAGTCATTACTTTAAGCTAAGGAAACTGTTCATCCGATTTTTTAAAACTTCGCAAAGATTCGTCAGACCGGTGTGTTTCTGATACCTTACTGAGAACAAAACCCTTTGGTATTTATCATTTTAATTCCTGTAAACCAGTGGCTTAACAATTTATACATTCTTTTATTTTCCATTTGGAAAGATTTTTCCATATTGCAATAGATGTCGCTGTTCTTAATTACTTTGGCCTATCCTTGGATCTCGAGTTCTTTGTTTTCACGATGATATGTCGACTGAAACTCTGGACACCGATTCGCTTAACAACTTGCCCTTTGTGAACTCGGAAAACAACCGCTAAACAGTAATTTTATTTGCCTAAACACCTACAAGACTGCTACCGAAAACGAAGCCGGGTGGTAGTTTTAGTGACTATAAACCATAGAACAATAATAACAAAAAAATCGTCACAATTTATTGCACAAAATTTAGTTGCATTGTGTCTGAACTTACTCAAACTACCACCCAGCTTTGTTTTCGATAGCACTCTTGATATACCCTGTATAATGTGGAAAATTACTAAAAATCGGAAAAAGTTGAAAGATATTTTTGCCATGCCAATGTTAAGATGTTCAGATGAAATAAATAAAAATATAGGACAATAATTTAACAATTAAATTCAAGCCGTTTCTTGAATTGCAAGAAACAGATTTAAATTGCATTTTTGTCAGAGCGAATTCAGTTACGTTTTTTTTTTACTAAAACTTTATTTTTATACTGTACTTGTTCAACCCTGTACTCCAGGATAGCTTCAACAATGAGATTAAATGATCATCAACTAAATAAAATTGTAAACTGTTTTCTCAATACCTTTCAACAAAATGTTATTTGGCTAACTTATTTGGATATTTCTCAGTGTGAAATGTTGTTGTCTTTGTTTATTAAAATGTCCAAATAATATTATATAGCAATACTCAGTAAGCAATTTACTAAATTGGTGGGAGTTGTTAAATTTTTATTTGCCGTTATATTTTAACGTCAAGGGATAGTATTAAAATTCGTTCACATATGAACCTTGAGTTATTATATACAACATGTAACAGATTTAAATGTAAAAGCGGAAAGTAGTACGTTCAGAATCAGCTACTGAACCGATATTTACATTTTTTTTGGTAGGTATTTTTTTTTCAAAATAATTAGTTAAGACCAAGTAAATTACAGACACTCTTTCATTTAGTACTCCGAACAAACGAAATTGAAACGTAACTTCAGGACATAAGATCATTTTTAAATGAATCACTAAACGAATACTCTAATAACTAAATCATGAACAAAAATGAACTTTATTTCGATAGTTATAAAGTTTATTTAAGCAATCTATCATTAATCAAACGCACACAACGATAGGCCTGAATAAACGTAATAAGCTACCAAAATAAATAACTATCATATTCTCTTTTCCGCACATTTAACTACAACTAGATAGAGCAGGATGCAGCTATTGTTTATTGCAATTTGATCCATCGGACAAACGACGCGACGGCGCGCGCGGCGGTACATCAAAAGGTTATAGGGATGCGCCGCGAAAAAAATTACTCGCGGGATTTGCAAGACCGGGCGATCCAAATCCCGGGCAATACATGCACTTAAATGAAACAAATTAAATTGTAACAAAATCACTATGAAAAGAAACAACAAGTAGGTATTTCTATGAAAAATAATTTCGCGGAACGTTTAAATGGTGATTAAATTCGGTTTATAATTTTGCTACAATGTATGCGGAATCCCGGTGTGTCGGATATCCCGTTATTGCAATCCCTAAATGGGCATTGGGCACCGACAATGTGAAAAAAATCTAGTCGTGCACCGCAGTTATCTGTGTCTACTTGTGTTTAAGTGTTAAGTAGATATTTCGACAACTTTCGCGCGCGATGTCTTTTCGGTATTCGAATATTGAATACACTGAAATGGTGAGAACTTCCGCACTCTGTGGTGATAATGTATCATTGGCATGCAGGACATTTAACAACAGGCACGGCACCAGTGTAGTGTCCGACAGTATCTCGATGCTGAGTTCGGAGAGCGCTGGATAGGTCGCGGCGAACCTGTGCAATGGCCTCCTAGGTCACCTGACTTGACGGCTCTTGACTTTTTTTGTGGGGACGTAATAAATCTCTATCGGTATACTTCAGTGAAAGTACTAATGTGGAGGAACTAAAAAGTAGAATAGTGGTAGCCTTCCTAAAAGTGAAAAGTGACACTGAAGTTTTACATAAATTACGTGAACAATTACGCAAATGTCCATGAAAGTGTATCAAGGTGGTGGACATTTCGAACATATTTTAAAAAGAAATCGCCGCATGAGTGCCATGTAACACGTAAGTTAATTTTTTTGTATTTTTTGTGTTGTGATTCCCAATCTAGTCTTCGTTGTTAGATATTGCGTTATCTTATTATCTTATTCATTAGTAATGCAAAATAAATGACGCCCGTATCCTGCCGGCCTGTAGGAACTAAGTTTAGCGGAAGTGAAATTAATAATATTTATAGCCGATTCATGCAAAATATTGTCTTATGTTGAGTTCGTACGCATTATATCTTGTAAGTAAAATATTTAGATTTTATAGTCAAAACACAAATGTTATGCTTACATATTAAATTAATAATAATTTGTTTACCAAGCCACCAAGTAATCAGTTACATACGTAATTTGTATTTCGTTTATTGTCAGCTGTTTCTGCCGGCGCGGCGGCGCAGCGTTCGACGTTAGGTACTCGTGTGAATGGGTCTTGTGTACATGTGTGCGTGTCCGCTAGCGTGTGTAGTAGTGCACTCTTATTTGTAACTCGTAAGGTAACCATGTTAAGTGCCTACATTTGGTATAACTAATTTCATAAATAAAAGATTTTGTAATTATGGTAGTACGATTTCAAAGCATAAACTATGGTTGCAATAATATTTAAAGTTGGGGGTGTCTGAGGTTGTGAATTAATCCTGTTACACGTTGTATACGTTAAATGTTGCATGTATTGAACTGAAGTTAAGCCCTATAATAAAATGATTTATTATATCAACTTATATATAGAAACAATATAAACAAATATACTAGCCAGTAAAATTAAGAAGTTAATTGAATAAAACTCAAACCATTAGAAACAGTAGATTAAGTATGAAGACTGGATAAACTGGTTAATAGTATCATAAGTACCTATTGTTATTATATTGATAATTAAATTGTATGTAACACTAGTTTATTGTATCTGTAACGTAATGTTATTATGGAAATGCATATGTAATACTTCAACTTTACAATGATTTGCTCTATATTATTGAATAATGTAAGAAAAACATACAAATAAAAAATGTGCCTTCTGCGTGTTTTCAATTTGTGTGTAAATAAAAAAAAGTTATGTGTCAAACTAGCAATACGGTTGTGAGTTGTATTGTTTAACAAATAACTAACCACAACAAGAACAGCTACAATAGAAAGCGATGTCTGCTTAAGCATTATGCCGTCGGAAATGACTGTTTTTCAGATAGTTTATAATGTATTGAATATTATCATATATATATATATATCATATGACGAGCTCGTCATTCACCCAACACATTTATTATTGTAGTTATGCTGTTAAACATTATTTATCTATTATACATTCCAATTTCTTCGTACATAATATTATTGATATTACAATTTTGCACGAGAAAAGCAAGGTTCAAGAAATAATTAATAATTATCCTTTTAAAAATGTGTAGGTAGGGTAGTTTTTCATATTATTATTTATATTCATATTTTTATGGAGAGACTGAGAGTCGAAAAGATGAAGATAAGATAAGAGAAGAGAAGTGTCTATACCAATGTGTCGAAAGTTTCTAACATTTCACACTTTTTAATTATAATGTATCAATGATGTAAACAAATGAGAGGTACCTACGTCAATAACACAAAGCTACGTATTAATAATAGGGAATAGAGATCATATGGAGTACCAAAATAATATATTGGGATCAATAAAAAAATGGTCCGCTAGAAAAAGATAAACAATTGTGAAAAATGGACTAGAGTTGGTACCGAAGTTTTGGTGATTTTTGAGATATCTTTTATTTTAATGTGTTTCTTAATGTGTTTCAAACAATTTAAAAAAAAATAAAGATTTTTTTTAAAATTGTTTGAAACTGGGATCATATCTATAAGCGTTTACTTTAAAATTTATACTGTTGCCTCAGTATCGCCATATTAATTTGTCGTCTTTGGGTGGAGATTTTTTATACAAAGATATGGTCCCGTTTATGTTTATTCTCCATGATATTAATGCAAAATTAAAGATCGAGACTGTAAAAGTATGTTGGGTCAACAAGGAAACACAGATTATTTTGTTTTCAATGATTTAGTATACATGTATGTCTTAAAATTGCCAGTGTAACAAAAAGCTGTGTTAGTCATTATCACTATGCCTGTTTTTGTTGTCATTAAATTTATCATCACGTGTGAACAACGAATAATTATATGTTTTTCTCTAACTCAACACTCTTCAATTCACGATTTAATATATTTTAAATAAGGTGTTACGATTGTGACTTTTAACACGGCCACACACAATGTCGAAATGTTGTTGAAAATTATGTAATAGCATAATTATGATGTGCCTATAAAATAATAATGGCGCCACCGGTATTTTAAAGTATTTATTTAGAATTACAACATTGTTAAGTGACAAGGTAGTGGATATACAATGGACTGATAACAAGTTTGCGTTTAATGTTTAAAAATCATTTTATATCATAGGGTACACTTTATTGTTTTAATTGGTTGAAGATTTGTGAAAAATCACTTAGTCTTTTTTTTGTGATAGTACACTTATTTATTTGCTTATGCCTTCTTATATGTAAAATTATTCGTATTACGATTTACGATATTTTTGTTAAGCCGTGTATACTCTCGTGAGACGCATTCATGTATTACTTGAAAATTATAATATTTCGAGTTGTAAAAATTGTATCGTTCGAGCTATAAGCAGGCTATGATGTTATTTTAAATTTATCCGTTTTATATCACTTATTTTTTTAAATACACTTGTTTAGCACATATTGTTATTTTATTACCTATCCTTTTATTGAAAGTATCAATTGTAAAGAAGGGTAAGTATTGGTTGCTAAGCTAGTCCTTCGACAGATTTGGTACCTTATCAATATTTAGATTACGTCTTAAATAGCGCATGACGTGCAGATATTTCAATTATCATACACATACACTACATTATATTACTACATACATAAACTCACGCCTTCTTCCCAGAAGGGTCTAGGCAGAGGTGCCACCAAGTCGTCCACGTTTCGTCTTGTGTGCTCCGTCCTATAATGTGATAGGGGACAAGCCTATCGCCATATCGGGAACAAATTCCGGACTACAGGCTAATAATATCATCAGGCCCGAACTGGGATTCGAATCCGAGACGTCAGCTTTGCATTCATGCAGTAGTGCAACTGGGCCCCGTTTATCAATTTTCACGAAAACATACATACATACATAATCGTCACGCCTGTATCCCATAGGGGTAGGCAGAGCCAATAGACCGCCACTTTGCTCGATCCTGACATACTACTTTCGCTTCATCCACTTTCATCAACGTCTTCATGCATTCTTGTCGGTTCAGGGTACTTTTAACCTGACCCTTGTTGAGGGTATCACCGAAAACAAATTACAATAATTGTTAAGTATTTACATATAATTTATATACGTGTTATTTATTATTCGAAAATGATGGTGAATTTTGCAATAAACTATTTGTCTTAAAATGAACTAGTATTGGCAACTGAAACTATATTTAGCGAGAAAATTATCAGCAAGAATTGTTTGGGCACACAACGCACCTCAGAATAATAGGCTTTTGTTACACGCGACGCGACCCATAATAATGGAGTTTACACGCAAATAGCAATTAAAGCGAAGCCTTTCATGTCAACCCTCATTCTATTTAGAAACATGGCAGCAATTTGCTGAAGAAAGAAATAAAATTTCGTTATTTTTATTGAAATATCAATAACTTTCCTTCGTTGTATGTATTTTTTAGAAAAAAATCAGTATATACAGACAATTGATAACCTCCTCCTTTTTTGACATATCCTTCATCCTACAGATCATTTCTTAAGGGTAGTGACCTTAATGTTTTCTTTTGAATGCATAATCAGAGTAAACTTAGAACTAAATAAACTAGTTCAATAGGAATGAAGTAAAAGGATCGAGGTACAGAAAATTATCGCTACACAAATTCGTTATTTAGTTGCCACAATGGATAAAGTAAAAATAGTGGAAATATGTTTTCCAAAATGAAACTCATATTTCTTTCAAAATAAGACGATAGAGGTGAATTGGAGCAGGGGTAGAGGTCACTAGTTGTGAGGATTAAATCACCGGTTGGATGGATTCAACCTTTGGATGAACTTCATCTATACATCTATACATATAAATAAAATTGAAGTGTCTGTTTTAAAAGTGAAAATTAAAAAAAATGTCATATCGTTATATACACGATACCTGTGCCGAAAATGATATTTAAAAAAATGTTGTCTGTCTGTCTGTTTGTTCCGGCTAATCTCTGAAATGGCTGGACCGATTTTGACGGTACTTTTTTTGTCAGGTAGCTGATATAACAAGGAGTAACTTAGGCTACATTTATTTTAGAAAAATTCTTTTATTTTAGCATAATAAAGTAGTACTATCCAGTAACGCGCGCACCAAAGAATCAATATCACATTTACAAAATATTGTACATAAAGAAATGTTTCAACAAAAATAATACAAAGAAACTGAAAATAAATGTGTAACGGGAGTTTACCGCCGCTCGCTAAGAGATGGCGCCACCGTAGAATTAGATCGCGGTATGGTTTCGTTACAAAGGTTGATAATTAAAATAAAAATGCAAACACCAAAAAAAAACTAAATAAACTAATTAAAATTTTTGTTAAATTTCACGCGGACAAAGTCGCGGGCACAGCTAGTATTAAATAATTGTCATTATCTCCAATTAGAGTAAACGTAAGGGAACGACAGTAAGACAATAATTATAGTTCAAATCTTCTCTATATCCTTAAATTATATTTCACACAGACTTGAGTGTTTGTAATAAACACAAATGAAATATTGCATAAATATAATTATTTGGAGGTTGCAGATGAAATAAACAGCTACTTGTATAAGCGTGCCAAGTGCACCTTCTGTTCCGGTCCTTAAAATATGGAACATAAAAAACTATCGTCATTCATTTCGCTTTATGGATCGTAGCATTAGATGGTCTGTAAAGTAATCGAATATTAGAGAGGTAATATCCCTAGTAGGACCGTAATAAAAAGTTCGTAAAAGGTAACTCCACGTGTTCATGACAAATATTTTTACGAGTGCATACGACTTTGTCATCAAATAATGGTTTTCCATTATTTCGAATTGTAGTCTATGTCTCGTCAGTCTTCAGACAATTCCATGTAGGAGTATAATAATTTTAAATAATGAATATTGATTTCTTTGATCAGTCATGACTGTGAGTTCTGCTATAGACATTGTAATCAAATATACACCCAAGTATAAGCGATCGTTGTGTTACGTGATAAGCTTTTTCATAATTTTATTATGTGTAATATTCAGCTCTTCAAACAATTAAATTTATTTTACTAATAATATTTTGTATATTATGAAATTAAATGAAATGAAAATATTTATTGAATCCATTATACACATATTTATAGATTCAGTGACTTTTTTTCCACTACCACCCGGTTCACAAGGCTGTTTTCGCCAGAGAAGAACGGGCAAGAAACTCTAGCGTTGTTCTTTTCAAAATAAGTTTACAATACAGTGATTATACAGGATTTGCAATTCAGAGCAGTTCATAAATAATTTATAATTTATAGTTTATTAGTCCTCGCATGTTCATTATTACTTATCGACTTTATTCTGCTGAAGGTGCTGCTGTAAATATTTTGATAAGCTAATTGTAGCACCGACACATAAAGAGCCCCAACTATTCTTAAAATCGCTTATCGAACTAAATAAAAGAGAAATTGAAATATTTCAAAGAATCCGATTTTATCTTAATTATACATACAACATTGTACCTTAAGTGCGAAAATATGTTTTCAGTGCATCTAAGGCGTAGGTGGTCAATAGCCTTTATTAACTTCGTACCTTTTTATTTTTATACTTAATTAAACAGCCCAGTTACGCTTCATGAATATGTATGTATGTATGTATCAGCCCATATACGTCCCACTGCAGGGCACGGGCCTACTCTACAATCGAGAGTACGATTGAGAGTGGTAAGGCCATATATAGTCCACCACGCTGGCCTAATGCGGGATGGCGGACTTACATACCATAGAAATTCTTATAAATCGCTACGGTATGCAAGGTTTCCTCACGATGTTTTCCTTCACCGTTTTAGTGCGTGGTGATTGACTATC
The DNA here is from genome assembly GCA_009982885.2 of Hyles vespertilio. NCBI lineage: Eukaryota > Metazoa > Arthropoda > Insecta > Lepidoptera > Sphingidae > Hyles > Hyles vespertilio. Next base: position 10,853,502 of record CM042818.1, read on the forward strand.
AATACACACATGACTCCGAAAAGTCAGAGGTGTGCCCTGGGATTCGAACCCGCGACAACCGTGAACATGTTGGCAGCCGCGTCTAGTCCGTTTGCCAACAGGCCACCACGCACTTTTTGAATATAAAAGAGCTTTATTCCTAATATTTTAGGGACATTACGATAAAGTCAACAGTGCCTTACTAAGATCTTCGAAGGCGATATATCGTACCCGCCCAAGCAAGGTCTGACTGGCTGCGGGGATCACCATTTCGAAATTTGTTATAATTATTTAAGGTCAGAGAATTATTATTCCACTATTCCTTGAGTAGGTAATGGGTTTTTATTGGTGTTATTAAACATTATTTATTCCAAAGCTGATATATTATTATGATCACAGCCATGTGAATTATATACTCGTATTTAGCCAAGCGTTATAAAAATGACTAATTAATAATTAGTAATTTTTAGACTAATTCATAATTTAATGTAAATATAATTATTTAGCTGGCGACTTTATCGCCTTGCCAGGTCAATAAAATTACCTTTATTTAGCCCAAGAGATGTTCACAGATGCTTTTTCTTTCGATGAATGGCGAGACGAGTATGACATTCGCCTGATGCTAAGCGATACGACAGCTCATGGACAGTAGCAAAACCAAACAACAACATGAATTACAAAGCAATGCTTGGCATTCCTCTGGGCGCGTCATCCTGAGACATAAGATGTTAAGTCTCAATATGTCCAGTAGTGACTCTGGCTAAAATGTCCTAACCGAAAAACAACAGTGTATTTACACTGCTGTTTGGCGGGAGAAATTTTATTTTATTTTCTTTTTTTATTTTTAGGAAGACTTACAGACTAATACAAATATGTGCAGAACTTAAATATAAGGTACCATATTGCTAATAACAAGTCTCCACATATAGTTAACAATTTAGAGCACCGTTTAAAGTGAAATAACAAATTAAATTTAAAAAAAAAAACAGTTAAGTACTATAAAATAACAAGCCAACCCGCACTAGGCCAGCGTGGTGGACTATATGGCCTAACCACTCTCAATCGTACTTACGATTGTAGAGTAGGCCCGTGCCCTGCAGTGGGACGTATATGGGCTAATACAGATACAGACAGAAAATAACACACAACAATTACACAACAGCCGCAAGATTTAACAATAAAACAATTTTAATATTATAACAATTAAAAAAATATATATAGCTTAATACTTAACCACAAGCTGTATTGTGCCTACAATGATATATTATGATGGATAATCCAAATCTAGGTAGTTTCTTCACTGTCTGTTTCAAAAAAGATTTTGCTAAATTTTCGCCTTACGGTTTCTGGTTTTGTGTAAAACAAATCCACGCCCAGATTTTGTGGAAGCTTATTAAATATATTTGCACTACGCAACAGGAATGAATTTTGCCTATAATTAGTTGACGCAAAAGGTATTGATAACAGAGGCTTCAGACGAAGTCCTGTTCGATTCGTGCGTAATCCTAGCTTTGACAATAACGGAGGACAGTCGATAGACCCGTTAGCAACATTCATAATGAAACAAATATCATTAATATTACGCCTAACTTCCAAAGGCAAAAAATGATATCTTTTACAACGATGTGCGTAGTCATCGGACCATTGTTGCGCCTTGAAATCCAGATATTTTAAAAATTTCCTTTGGACTGACTCAATACGAGACCTGTAGACCGAATATACATATATTTTTTATTGAAATAAGGGGCGAGAGGAGCTTGTCGTTCGCCTGATGGTAAGCGATACGACCATTCATGAACAGTAGCAAAACCAAACAACACCTCGAATAACAAAGCAATGCTTGGCATTCCACTGCGCTTGCCATTTTGAAACATAAAATGTTGTCTCAATATGTCCAGTAATTACTCTGGCTTTAATGTCCTTCAATCCGAAACACAACAGTGCATTTAAACTGCTGTTTGGCAGGAGAAATAGAAATTGCAGTGGTACCTACCCAGGCTACCTCTCACATATTATGAGAGACCTACCACCAGTATAAGCAATAATACCAGAATAAGCAATTCCTCAGTACGTAACAGGTGAGATAAAAAAAATTGCTCGTTTAAAACTGGAACTGAATAGGTACCTCTTTTCTCGGCCGGACATTATTTAAAGCCCTTTTGTGTGAATTTATTAGTGTGCCCACTCTCGACTCTAAAGATGATAAGTATTCTGACATCTTGTTCACGGCATTTCTATTTCCCCTCTATTTTGCAATGGTATTTGCAACGCTTCACAATGGAATTGGTCACCAAAGGAACAATGCCACCATAATCTACACACATTTGTCCTCAGTGGAGTAAAGAGATTACTCTGTACCTACACAAAGTCGATTTGCATGTAAATGAAGCTTGTTAATTCCGCAATACAGTCTAATAGAGACTACGCTTCCTCCCTCTGTTTTGTTCCATTCACAAAAATGGGTCAGTCTGCCTCAAAATCTAGTTTCCTCCGAAGTCGACGTGGATTTCTTTTACCGTTTAATCGGGATTTGAACAATACAGGAGTATTTACTGCAGACTATATGTGTAAACTAGGCATCATTTGCTTAATTAATCTACAAATTGGTATGCACTATGTAGTTTCCAATGAATTCTCAATTCGTTATTTAGATTGACGAATAATAAAGTCACGAAAGATGTGACCAACTCTAGTATGAGTAGGTATTTGTTTAATTTTTAGGTAAGTTTTTAGCATAATATATACATGCATATGTGTACAGGCTTACACAGCCTGTAATATTTGATTCCGAACAATCTACAATGTAAATATACGACACATCACACAGTATCGTAGCATGTTAAGTCTTTATTTGGTTCGGTGACAGCACTAGTGGACCGTGGACCTTTGTCCATGCTTTGCTTTGTTGCATGCTAAATGTCTTTACATTTAGCATGCAATTCCATAAAATTTGCACTCGAACAGACAGTGACAGACAGATAGATACACATAAATGGAGTTGCTCTTGTTAGCACATATTATAATGGATTTTAGTATATATAGTCTAGTGTATGGACAGTGGTTGTGAATTTTTCGAATATTGATAGTATTTTGGAATAAAACAGACACGAAAACTGTAGTATGGAATTCTCTTATAAGCTCTATGTAAAAATAAGAAATATTTTTTTCTTTATTTATCGGTGGGAGATTCGACAGCCCATTGCGGTTCCTCTTACCGGTGTATCATAAAGTATCCAATGTGTTGCAAATCCGTCATTCCCTTAAGTATCAATAAGTAGCTATTTATTGAGAAGATACCTTTATCTACTAAAAAATCTTTACCTAGTTTATGGATACGGTTGTAATACTAAGCATAACAGACGTTTATTTAATTAAAAGTATAACCCGTGATGCATTTGGCTTTTTTGTATTTATATCAAAAGAGAGAAAACTGAAAAGCTAATAAGAGCATCAAGTGCTAAAGAACGTAGAAAATGTTAGTAGATCCCCAATAAGCGCAAAGAGCTCGGCCCGTGTAGTGTGGGTAATTTAATTTATCATAAGGAGGGAAAATAAAAATACCTCTCGTATTACTCTGCTCACACTCTGCGCCGAAATGAGGGAAGCCTTTTTTGCATACGAACTCGTGAAATTTGTTTTCAGCTTCGCGAAGGAATAAAGTTTTTGAATATTGACATCTTCGCCTTCTGTATAACTAAAGTTTTAATGAAAAATGTTTTGAGGGCCTTTAAGTGCCTACTATTTTGGAAGACGACTCAAAAGGTTATATTTACTGTTAATATAGGTTTTGTGATGAGACGATATCAGTTACGAGGCTGATGAGAAATAAATTATTAATTCGACGCGTCTCAAGGATGAGTTACGAGTATGTGTAGGCAGTACGTAATACGCATATGTAAATTTACTTATTATGTATCAAGTGTATATTCATTAATTATGCTTTAGTTATAATCATTTTCATTGCGATGTTTGCATTTAATTATGTGAAATTACGTACATTTGCTATGATGAAATTACACATACCAGTTAGGAATTAAATTGTTACTTTGTTAGTGATGGAGCAATGTTAGGTATTTTAAACAAAAATTTTGCACATTCAATTGGCTAAGCAGTAATTTTACCACACATAATCGTCTTCAGCCACCGGACGTCCACTTCTGGACCTATGTTCGGCAGTGGCCTGTGAAATGCCTGTTAAGGATTTCCCTAGTGACCTATGGAAAGCTGCTTGCATCCAATGATTTTCAAAATATTTATTTACTCGTTTGTCTTTGTCGGAGGACATCTGACGTTGAGCTCATCGAGTGCATGGCTTCCACTCGAGAATGTTACGAAAACGGCAATAATAATGAATTAATTAACCATGAAATAATTAAATCACTCATTCGATACTTTAATGAATTAGGAGAATGATTCCTACAGTAGTTTACTTGAGAATGGGTTCTCTTTTAGTAAACAGGTGTGTATTTTTGTAATTTGTATTCTTACTTAGGTAATCATAGATATTGTTAGGTTTTATGTCTATTATGCCATATTTTATAAAACTCTCAACCTCATATCTAAACAAATTTTATGAAGAGGAAAGATTTGATTGTTGTGTGCATTGAATAGGCTCTGAAGCTATAGGACTGATTTGAAAAAATATTTCACCATTAAAATCCTACATGCCCGGTAAATATAAGTAACAGAATGTTTTCGAAAAGTGTATCTGCATCCGGGCGGAGCCAGGCAGGGCCTCTAGTAGAGGATAATTCTAGTGAGCCTTTAAATAAAAAAGTTCCATATTGTAATTTATATAGTAAATAGCTTTTATATAAAAATACGTTGTTTGAATAACATCGTTAATTCCGTAACAGTTAGTCCGTAACAGTGTTCCAAATTACATTATTTTGTAGCAAATGTTAGTAGTGGTGCGCCGCGGTAAATGTTCTCCATTCTGGGTTTTATTTTAAAGTCGGTACTTACAAGTTTGTTCATGAAAGGATAGTGTGTCGGGTCACTCGGAACGGTTTATGTGACCACCAACGAGGTTATTTATAGGACAGTCACAAACCGTTTCGGTGCTAACTTACACACAACAACTTTTGGGTCCACAAGTTTTTTTGATGAGTGACCATCGTTTACTAAACTTTAAACATTTAGCCGTATAGTTTGTTAAATATTCGGATACAAATGTTTTTAATCTGATCCTTGTTGTAGTATTATCGTTAATTGGTTATTGATACTACGCGCCTTTAATTTTGGTAGCTAACATAACGATATGGTTTGTGGTTTTAGCGATTCATGTACATGTTATATAAAAAATATCAAACAATATTCCATACGAAGAGGAGTTATCATTACAAGTTCGAAAGCTAGAGATCTTACAGTTATCAGAGCACGAGAGGATTTTAATATTTATCCAAAAACGTGTGATAAATATTTTAAAGTTAATAATGTTTTGTTCCATTACCGTATTAAAGATCTAATTAATTTCATCTGATTTGCAAACGCGCATATAAGGAAGCACTTGCGTTTAGCTAAAACGTACAATTTGCTTTTGAAGGTTTGAGCAGCTTAAAGTGGCTGTTAGAATCACTAAACGTTTAAATTATCGAAGGAGAGAGGCGCGAGGATACACTTACTCAAGTGATTTACCAGTCGAAGTAATCCATTCAATTAGTTCGGGATTAGTCGAATACAGGATTAAAACAACTTAGCGGCAGAATAGTTTCAGCTTCGCTTCTAGCGCGACTTTATTCGAATTTATTTAGAATAGCTTATATACCCATACTGTGAATATACTTATTCTATTTGTCCACTTCTCGAGCAACTTTATATTTATTTTACTTAATTTTTATTGTTCCTGTGACTCTTAATACAGCTCTAGTTAAACGGATATAGATATGAATCCTTAAATCGGGTTAGAAATATAAATATTGAATTTTTATATCCGATAAAGATGCTTCACATTATTGTTAGAATAAAAAATATTATAATTCGCGTAGTGCACAATCCCATATTGTTATAAGACAATTATCGGACGAAACACAATGAAACCCCTAGGACCTAGTTGATTTATTAAGTTTAAATAATGTGAGGTTTCTTTGACCAGGCAGCATAAGACTGATTATAGCCCTAAGTTGCAAACGGGAGCAATTTGGTCGGAAGACGAGGCATTTACTACGGGAAACTTAAACTAACGTCTCGCAAACTTTAACACGCATATACCGCATGCATAAGTAGTTGTTCGACGTGGCGTAATAATTAAACGTCTCGGCTACTTACTTATGACTGTTAAATATTAAATGACAAAACTTTATGCAATTGTAAATATTTCAACACATTAGTTCATTTGCGTGGTGGCCTGTAGGTAACGGACCAGACTATTTGCGACTGTCAACATGTTCACAATGATAACGAGTTCAAGTCCCTGGCACATCTCTGACTTATCTGAGTCATGTGTGTATTGATAGTCAATCACCATGTATTCAAACAGCAATTTATATGAATTTTTATGGTATGTAAAGTCCGCCATTCCACACTATGCTAGCGTGGTGGACTATATGGCCTAACGACTCTTAATCGTACTCTCGATTGTAGAAGAGGTCCATGCCCTGCAGTGGGACGTATATGGTTGATACAGTGCGGCGGGTTAGGCCGCCCGCAGGTAGGGGTAGGTAGTTAAATGAGAACTCAGGGTAATTACGTGGTTCGGGCTTTAATATATTCGCATCACTGATTACACCCGGCACTGTTGCTAGTGGTATGCAACAGGAGTCACTGGCCTTCACTGGACACTGATCCGGGTCTTCGGCACGTGGCGGAACCCGGCGACAGCTCGCCGGCGAAGTTAGCAGCCACGTGGCCGGACACGGTGCGCAGGTCAGCGGCGCGGCGCAGGCTCGGCCACAGCACGGGCAGGAAGCGGTGCGGAGCAGAAGCGGTCGCAAAGCAGCGCACGGAGTCAGCTCTCCGTGGCGGAAGCAACGAAGTAGGTGAAGAAGTACGCCAAGAAGAAGAAGAAGAACGCCAAATACGAAGAACCTGAAATCAGCGTCCAAGAAATCGGAATGCAAACTAGGTTTGCATTCCGTGCCAGCGACTCGTGGTAGCTCACAAGCCCGGCAGACAGAATACACTGACAAACAAGCAGTTAAAAGCGGTTAGCAAATAGAACACTGAACACTCACCCCAGCGGGTTCGGAAAGACGCGTGGTAGCACGCGGCTTTTAGGTTATGAAAAGGAGGACGCGAGCGACGTTACACGCGTATTTAAGCAAGCGCCGATGACAGTTCGCACGTCAAATTTGACAGATGTTAGAAATGAATCAACCAATCAGCGCAACGGAGGCGTTGATTGGCATAGACAATAGGATTTATGCCGAGTATTGAACTATAGATCGCAAATATAAGAGGTGACACTCTCACAACGTCACAACAGTACAGTTAAATAAATAAATAAATAATAAATAAATACACCCAACAGTCACATACATAGTCCTGACCCCACACTAAGATCAAGTCTTGTGTCGTGGGTATCAGGAACTACGAGAGACTTTTCGGTCTCACAAACACCCAGACCCGGAAGAAATATTTGTGGGCCGCACAAACATTTCTCTCGGTGCGGGGATCGAACCCGCGGCCTCTCGTTTCACAGGCGGCATCTAACCAACTGCGCTACGGAGGCTGTCAAAAAGTTAGTTCATTTAAGATTGTTTGGATAAAATATCTAATTAATACAGTGCTGTGGGTATCTACCAAGCACCCGCGGAATAATATAATTTTCAATTATTTGGTTGCCCTTTTATAAATGAAGGTATAATTATAATATAAAGTTAATTTTCCGGAGCAAGATAGAACCGAAAACCATATTTGATGAAGTAAATTTCGCATTGTAAAGATTAAATAAGAAATAGAATTCGGCAGCGTTAACATCAAACGCTCACGCACTCCAAATAACAGGATAACTTATTAAACTTTCATTAAATTTATCCGACAGTTGAAAGCAGGAATATTTTAAGATCTAAGACGTTTCAAAGAGATTTTGAGAGATGTCGTAATTGATATCAATTAGGGTTGCGCTGGCGTTGGTGGCCGCAGGCTCGAACACAATGGACTATCTACACCAAGAAATAGCCCCGAGAAACTCTTCTATTTCATTCACCGAGATCGGCCTTCTGATAAATTGTTTTGGCGAACTTCGTTAATTCCATGTGGAGTCGCTATTATACTGGATAAATAGAGAGCTTATTCAACAACTTTAATTTATATTCCGTTCGCAAACAACTTTTCTAGCGTATTGTAGAATCGAAAATATAATAATTTTATTTAGGTATATTATAGTCATTATTTTTTAATTATTTTTTATATATTTAGAAATTTAATCAATTCGCCAGAAAACTTAACTATAAATATGAAGATACCAACTATATGAATTCTAATTAATCACAGGCTACTAATTAATATCTAGTAAATAAAAAAAAATCCAACGAAACTTTATTTGTAATGTTTAGTTCAAATAATATTAAGCTGTTATAGTAAATGTAAAACTTATTTTTACCATAGACCTCAGCGAGAAATGTTTTTTACGGACCACATTTGCGTCTCTATCGAAGTTATCCGTAATCTTAAATGGATCTTCTACCAATTTATTGGTCTATTGACACAAGCGAATCTTCAAATACCAGCACGTTGTGGTAAACATATTTATTTTCGTTCTGACCATCGAAAGCAGAACTTAGAAACTAGTCTAGTATATTTATTTTCGAAGCAGCTGTGAAGATCAGTAACATCAGATCATATATACATAATATAGTTCTCGGTTTTATCGAGTGTGATGTAAGTCGATAAATAGGATAGTGTCATATTATCGTTCTGTTGTTCAGTTTAAGACAGTTAAGTATAATATAAATATAATTATGTTACCAAGTCCACAAAAAGATTTTAAGCTATTACTGGTATTACCACACCCTTTTAAAGGCGAAATGGCGCATTCGAATCCTGACTAGACAATAGTAATTCTTCACGTAGTTTTTTCTACTTGGTTGAATAATAATCTCTGTCATTGGGAAAGTCGGAAATTAGCGGTGGGCGTGCCCAATTAGATCAACATTAAGTATAGAGCGCATACTTATACTACGTACCTATTCAGCTGATTTACTTTCACTATCCTATAACTCCTTAAAAAATCACGATTCATATATAACCCCGACATAAATCGTTAAAAAAGCAGTATCGGAATAAATTTGTTTAGATTTGCGTTAATTAAATAATAAACGGCCCAGTTGGATCGTATTTTATGGAGATTTAAACGTTGGTAGGGCGACTCTCGTGAATATGGAGAGGTAGTTAAGAGTTTTAACGACCGGGGACTTAGCGAGTCCACCGACTGCCTCATGTAATCTAGGGGGAGTTGGTGAATGTTTCTTTAAAAAACTTATCGTCCTCGGATAACACTGGGTTTTAGTGTAAACGTTTTAATGGCCGGAACTGCGAGTTCATTTATATCTCAAGTTTAAAGTCGTAAAGTTAATTTGTTCTTGTGTGTAAGACGTTATTTGTTTGTGTGAAAAGATGCATAAAAATGAAAACAGAAAGAAAAAATTTCAATTACTCTAGTGATGAACGACATTGACAGCCTCCGTGGCACAATTGATCCCCGCACCGAGACAAATGTTTGTTTGAACCACAATTTCGTAAAATTTGTTTCGGGGCTGAGTGTTTGTGAGACCAAAAGGTGTCCTGGTTCTCAATATGTTTTTTTTTATAATGGCCTGGCATAGTGGCGGCACTGCACCTGATGGTAAGTGCCAATGCCGCCCAGGCAGAGTATCCATTGGCAGTCCCATGCCAATGGAAACAATTATGCCGGCCTGCTAAGGTGCCTCTTCACACCACGCCGGAAGGACCCAGGATTGTAGGAAGGAGGGAACACGTGAGACGGCAAACAATTCCACAGCCTGACCGTCCTGACGGTGCGGCACAAAAACGAATTCGAGAACCGTTTGGTTCGCGCTGGGATGGTGTGGACCGTCAAGCTATGGCTTCGCAAGCCAGCACGCGTGGTTCTGGTTAGGAATGGAGAGGAGGGGATCAAGTTGAACAATTCTTCAGAGCACTCACCGTGATACAGGCGGTAGAACATGCTTAGAGAGGCGACATCTCTCCGGAGTTGTAGCGACTCTAAGTTGCTCGTAACGTCTGCATCATTCACAATGCGGATGGCCCGCCGCTGCAATCCATCCAAGGCATCGAGCAGGTACTGGGCGGATCCATCCCAGAGGTGCGACCAGTACTCCATACCCGGCCGGACCTGCGCTTTATATAAACGACAAAGCTGACCAGGCGTGAAAAACCGACGCACTCTGTTCAGGACTCCAACCCTGCGTGATGTGGCAGTTGCGTAATAACTCGATGTGATTCCTTGGATTGAGATCACAGCGGATATCCACACCAAGGATGCTTAGGTCATTCCACATTGAGAGGGGAGCACCCTGAAGAATGGGGAGGGGAGAGAACGGGGATTTTTTGCACGTGAACGCACACACCTGGGTTTTCTTGGCATTGAACTCAACCATATTCCTGGAACCCCATGTAGAAATGAGATCCAAGGTCCGGTTGACCTCAATGACAAGATCTTCGCGTCCCTTCACAGTTTCGACTCGGAAACCTAGAGGCCCGCAGTGGTATCGCCCATGAACCGTGCTGTCATCTGCATAGCAATGAATGTTGCCAAGCGACAACATGTCATTGATATGCAGAATAAACAAGGTGGGCGACAACACCGAGCCCTGAGGAACTCTGGAATTGACCGACATGAGCGCCGAAGCGTGTCCGTCAACGACTACACGTATTCTACGCCCATGCAGAAAGCCGGAAATCCACGAACACAGGTTGCCGAGTAGACCGTTTGCCGGAAGCTTGGACAGAAGACCACGGTGCCAGACCCTATCAAACGCCTTGGCACTGTCGAGGCTCACAGCAAGAGCCTCGCCACGCCAGTCAATCGCCTCACCCCAGCGATGCAGGACAAACGCTAGAAGATCACCCGTCGATCGATTATGACGGAATCCGTATTGTCGGTCACTGATCAACGAGTGATCCTCCAGGTAGCGGACCAATTGAGCGTTTATGATTCGCTCCATAACCTTACACATCACTGAGGTGATAGCGATAGGGCGGTAATTGGTAGGGTCCGACCGATCACCCTTTTTGGGGATCGGTTGCACATTGGCCTCCCTCCAAGATTCCGGCACAACACCTGTGCGGTAGGACGCTCGGTATAGGCGAGTCAGTGCTGGAGACAACTCGGCTACATAAGCCCTTAAAACCACCGCTGGTATCCCATCCGGACCACTGGCTTTCCGCACATCGAGAGACCGTAACTCACGCCGCACATCACACTGCCTGATGCGAATATCTGCCATTGAGAAACCGCAATCGGGCAGTGTGGGCAGCGTCTGGGAACCACGGTCTTCGAGGCGGGAATTAGCCGCAGAGATTTGCCAGCAAGGCAGCCTTCTCTTGCGGCTTGTGGGCCAGCGACCCTTCTGGGTACCTCAGCGGCGGCAACGCTGGACGGCAGAAGTTAGATTGAACGGCCCTGGCCAACCTCCAATAAGCACGACTGCTAGTTGGGTGATCGGCCAACGCACGCCCAATCCTGCTAACGCGCTGGGCATCCGCCCTAACGTAGGCCTTCTTGCAGGCCTTGGTGGCACGGTTGTAGGCTTCTTTGAGGGAACTGATATTGGGATCCTTCATGGCGCGACCCCTGATCCAAGCGCGATACGCCGCCTGTTTGTCACCGACAGCATCGGCGCATGCATGATTGAAGCAGGAGCATCCACGGCCCTTACTGGCGATCTCAGAGGAAGGAATGTAATATTCCATTCCAAGTCTGATCTCGTCAGCAATAGCGTTGGCACTCGCTGAGGGATCTTTACCCTCAAAGCAGCGCTGCCTCCAAGAGATGGATGCGACATATTCCCGCATACCATCCCAATCTGCCGACGAGTAATGCCAGACCCTTCGCCTAACCTGCACGGGACGTGGAGGTGATGCGATCGGTACTGATGACCCAACCAGGCAGTGATCGGAAGTGCTCAGAGGCGCACTAACGGTCACACGATACCTGGCTGCGTGACTCGCCAGCAGAAGGTCCAGCAGAGAAGGCGCATGACTCGCTACATCCGGGATCCTGATGGGCTGGTTCACCAGTTGTGTCAAGTCATGAGTCAGAGCGAATGCATGGGCAGCTCTGCCAGCATGATCAGTCTTGGATGAGCCCAGCCACAGTTCGTGATGAGCATTGAAATCCCCCAAGACCACCATTTCGGCCGACGGGAACTGCGCCTGCGCGTCATCAGCCGCCTGGCTAAGATACCTGAACAGCCGAGTCGTCTCATCGTCCCCGTTGTGAGACCTGTAAAGGCACACGTAGATGCGGCTCAAGGAACCTAGATCCACGTGCACCCACAGAGCGGAGAAGGAGGGGTCCTCCATGCAGTGCAAACGGCGACAGCAGATGTCCGACCGAACATACAAGCATACCCCGGCTTTAGGCTTGATGTTTACTTCAAGCGAATAGCCGGGATACAACAGGTAAAAATTATCGACCGGAAAACGAATCTGCGTCTCCGTTAGGAAGAGCAAAGCAGGCCAGGCCATCTCGAGATGGTGGTGGACGGCATTGAGGGTCATATGGAGTCCGCGGATGTTAGTGAACTACATAGTGAACGCGGTGGTGGGGTTAAGCACCGCTGAAGGACCTGCTCTGTTTGGTTGCACTGTCATAAAGAAAGGAAGGATGGGATTGGTGAAGAGGCAACGAGGAGCTCAAGTTCGGGCACTAAGAAGGCCGAATGGGCACCGGCACGAAAGGGTCGGCAGGAAGCGAATTGATCCGCCGGACGGAAGGGCCCCCGTACCCTCCCGGAATGGGCCGCCGGGACCCCACTTCCGGTCACCAACCGGCACGACGGACTCACCCAAGATTATGCGCGGCATGGTGAGGCAGCCTCTCGAGGTGGTTAGCCCCGATTGGGCCCCTGTACTATACCGCGGGCGGCCAGCGGACAACCGTTTCTACGGGTCTCTCTGGCCGGCGGATCAACGTTCCTCCCTTCGACAAAGGACCGAAAATACCCACACGGTACAACCTCATGCCCGGGCTCAAGATACTCAAAAAAATCGGAATACCATTGGCTGATCCCGGAACGCGATCTCCTTACGGAGATCACTATGGCGGTCTTTACGCCTCGTGGACGGTGGTCGCTACCCGGGCGGACACATAAGTCCTACCACCACTAACTGTGTCACTCATTTGGCACTACCCAGGGGTCGCGTGTAGAGAATCTAGAGTCAAAGCCTACGGACGCTAGTGACGTTAACATATTTAAGAAACAAGACTCGATTTTAGTGTTACTAAACTGATTGTTCGGTGTATTTATTTATTATGATATATCATTATCGTTTTATTTAACCTTTGTTTCCATTGCGCCAGTAGTGCCTATTACATGAATAAGACGATTACGTATTTTTTCATCTAGTAACCAATCAGTCTTTATCTTTACTTAATCTGCTAATAATTTTTATTTAAGTAACAAACTTCGCCAGTTTGTGAAGGATTGTGTTGTGATTATATTTTTTATTTGCCATAATAATTCTACAATTATGATCGTTGAGTAGTAAAATTAATTATGCTTCTATTTGTATACCAAGAATTGGTTCTGGTTTTTTTAATTCAAATCATTTATAACAACCTTCAACTGAATAGTTTGTTGAGTTGTTGACTGTGGTGACAAGTTAAAACTAGAAAAGTACTGACATGAAACGACGATGTCGCTTTACTACGTGTGTTCTGAAAGTTAGTGATAAGGTTTAAATGATCGTTGAGCTAAAAACGCATTGATGCCTCTATCTATGACTGCTATAAAACTTTTAACTGGCTCCATAAAACTAGTCTAGTTATGAAAAAGTTTAAGCAACTATCGACTGCGACGCGGAGTCAACAGATCCCCGTTTTATAACATTTAAAATTGAGTTTTGTTACAAACATCAGTTAGTTTTCTAATTAAAAGGGTAATTCGTTTGCGTCAATAAGTTCATCGATTATAAGAAAAATATCTGGTTTATAAACGTTCATTATAACAGGTGCATTATATTACATTATTGTACTTGTGATTATTGATTTATTGACTGCATTCGTGGCGCAGTTGTACTACGTTATGATTGCAAAGCCGAGGTTCGAATCCCGGGTCGGGAAAATATTAGATGATATTAGATTTTCTGGTCATTATCTACCCGGAGTCAGAAAGTGCCGAATATGGCGATAGGCTCACTGATCACATCGCAGGTCGGAAAATACAAGGCGAAATGTGAGTATCCTGGTTACACCTCTGCCTACCCTTGGAAAAAGGCGTGAGTTTATGTATGTATGTTTTTTTTTCTAAGAATACAAATATGCTTTATTCTGACTAGATAATTGTACAGTTTTCTTTTAGGCAATATCATATTATATAGTTATATAGATAGTTTATTTTGTAGGCTAATAATGTACAAAGAGGTATATTTGGCAGATACGTATAAACTCTACCTTATATGAAAATATCGTCTAATTAGTGTAGATACTGAATAACAAGCATCGGTAATACGCCTTAATACATAAGTCATATTTGCTCTGCTCAAATAGATTAATTTGTAATGTAGATATTGTGTGAGCAATTAACGCCAATATCGGTTCAATTTAGACACTTCCACTAAGGAAATGTTGGTCACAGCAGACAGACGTCCGGCGAGTAACACTGGAAATGATGAGTTAAGGCGATTACAGTGGATCTCCGCAGGGTTCATTACGGATGACTTCCCACTAGTTCCATGTTACCTACGCTCCAAAATGTGGGAAAATGTCGATAGAAATCGTATTCAAATCAACTATATGATTCCATCGTGTAGAGAAACTTCAAATTTCTATGTAAAACCGTTTACATTGCGAAAATAAATAACAGACAAAAAAAATTTGAACGTTAAAAACCATGTTATATATTTTCTTATAATCACCCATACAAGTCAACACAAATAAAAACACTTTAACTGTTTTAGTAATGAAATTCTTTCATAACTAGGTTACTGAAGAAATTGTTGAAGAAAAAATGTAAAAAATGCTTATGATGTCGAACATCAAAGATGGGCAACGGCAGAAGCACAAAGCCAGGGAAATGATATAATAAAGTACTATGTTATGATTATATTTAAAAACACGCGGACTGAGGCACAAGAGCTTACGCGACAGACTTTCAAGTTTCGAGAGTTTCGCGCTAACTTTTGTGTAGGTGGGACTTCGGCGCTAACTTTCTTTTGACAAATTTTCCCGATATTGACGCGCAGGCGTGTATATTCGAAATGTTATTTGCGAAACCTTACCATGTACTAATATTAATATTGCGTAGTTTTATTTCAGGCGTGGAAAGTTCAGAGTTACCGAACTTTCCTCGGAAACTCCAATTTGATAACTGTTTGACTTCGTTTGTACTGTTGTCGGGAGAGGCGTGATGCGTATGCGTTGCGTTGATTTGTAGAATTATTGATTTACACAAACACGTAGGAAATTAATTGGAACAGATTTACTGTGTATGTACACGTATGAAGTGTGGCCAACGCAGATAGATCGGAAATAAAATTAATAGGTTAACTAGTGCGAAAGCCCTAAGATCAACGAAGCGAAATCGACTCGGCGACTCAAACGAAATTGAGTATTGGAAATGGGATTAGATTAAAGTCTTTTATAACTGCAACTGGGACTCTGGATGGTGCTAGGTGAGATATTCTAATGCATTTCAATTTAGTTGGCTTTTGACCAACGTTAGATATGAAATAAATCTTCGTAGCGAATGTTAGGTGTTACTTACACTGTATGAAATACTATGTGTATGTTTTATAATAAAACAACCATTTACAATTATGTCACCACTAACTTTATATTAAGCCTAAGCCAAAGCATGCCTTAGCTATCTTCAGCTGCTCTCAATACATCTTGCTGATATACAAAAGAAGCTATTGCGAAAAATATATGATGGAATTACTATTTTAGAAATTGCTTAATCAAACGTATAGTTGATAAGGAGTAGCGAAATCAGCGTAAGGTACTACGCCAACCCAAGTGGAGCCAGTGTTACTAAAATTGACCCTTGAAGAGATCTACGTCCGAGATCCGCTGCTGAACATAGGCCTCCTCCATGGAATGCCATGTTGACCTAGAATCGATCTGCATCCAGAGTTTTCCTGCGATCTTAACCAGATTGTGCGTACACCTTGGAGGTGGGCGTCCGAAACTTCGCTAAGTTTATATTTGGGAGGAGATAAATATCTCCTTCTGATAATGGTGGCGATAAGTAAAATGGTATGGAGCAAGTACTAGGGTTAACAGTTGATAAATCTGCTTCTCATTCCAAAGTTATATAATAATAGAAACGGGAAATAAATAAGCACTAAACGAAATAACTATTTTTAAAATAAAGTAGAAATAAGCAAATATTACTCTAGCATTGGTAAATGATCACCGGTGTCTGAAGAATGCGGTTGACTGCACTTTTGCATCGGTCGGTACGCGGGCGGCGGTAAACCGGTTACCGATCGTGCACTAGTGCAATACCATTGCTGGCAAATATTTATAGTCGCAAACTGATAAACTCTAGGAGTGTCATTTGAGATAGTTTGGTCATGAGTCACGAAAACATAGGCAGTAATAGTATCATGCCCGAGCGTCAGAGTAAATAGATCGAGGCGCAGAGATTTGACAAGAAACAAGTGGCTTAATGACAAGGAAAATATGTAAGCTAATGATCTTACAACCAAAGATACCAAAGATTGGTACCGGCTAGAATAATTAGGTCGAGAATTTCAAGGGCGGTGCGCTCTCACCGAAAAAAAGGCTCTCTCATGGACAATTGAACACTCACGTCACCTTAAACGGGGTTTCCGAGGAACTGGAAGGAAAGCTCAAACTTTAAACCCTCGACCAATCAAAAAGGGGATATTACATGAAATCAGTCTTAGAGCAGATTACCTGAGCATTAAAATTTCTATACCAGTTATGCTATGTATAGTAATCCTAATACATATTTATGATATTATAATTTTCCAAAGTATGATACACTTTCCAATGGAATGATTCGGCACGTGAACTCCATCCAGACCGACTCACGTATACAACATTAATAATGTGGTGTCCGAAACAACACGCGGTCTGAATAATAAACTAAGAACAAGTTCTAAACGAAAATAATAAACTATTGGGATTTTGGGAGAGATTATAGAGAGTTTGGCCACTCGTGTTGATTGAATATGACGCTAATGTTACTAGCGTAACCTAAATCAACAATGACCTGGAAGTTTACCGTTTGGGAGGGACAATAACTACCTTTAAAGTTGTATAGCTTCGGTGTTGGAGCAATTTGTGCAGTGGCTCATCATCTTTTGTTCTGAACACAATGGCGAAGGGGGTAATCAGGTCATAGTTAAATGCAATGGTCTGGAGCGACAAATATAGACGCTATAATTGTGATTTAGAATCATGAAAATCTGATTGTGTGTCTGTGTAATTAAGAGTTAATTCTTAAACTTACTATAGATAATAATAAATTAATAGTTATAAGTATTTTTTTATCGGTAAAGCCACCGTGGTATTAAACTATAAATGAAAAACTAAACTTTTAAACTAACGCCTGGATAGTGTTAGATTAGAATGTGCATACATTAAATATTAAAGGATAAAGTTTTGAGTACTATACGACCTTTTCTAACATAAAAGTCGAATGGAACATTAGAGTGTGATGTTTTTAGTATTATACCTGATCGATTTACGATTATGCATGTCTTTATGATGCGTAGTTATAGAATCTTAATGTTTTATTTGCTTTGATACCGACTAGATTTAATAATTATTGTTGTGATAATTGTGAATCTACTTAGTAAGGTTGGGTGGCATACCATACTCAAGTTTGATATTAATGACGCCATGCTTTTAACATGTCAAATTTAAGGAGTCGATATTGTCAATTGCAATGGGTTATCGTCAAAGCAGCGTAATATTGTTCGGAAACATAAACGTGTCCTACTATGCTTGATATCCACACCATGAATTATTATATAAATTAAGGGATGTATTTTACAATTTACAGAATTTTTAATGCTTTTTATTATAATTAAGTTACAGTAATGACTTTTTTTGTAATTTATCGTCAGCAGGCGACATTTTTTTGTACAATGACAGTAACAATATGTCCCCGGGGTGTCGGCATAAATTAGCGAAATATAAAACAAGTCCGGAGCATAAACTGAAGATAAGAGCATATTCTAATTAAAACGGAAATTATATTAATAATAGGCTTTGGTAATGTAAAAAAGGACGGAAAGGACTTTCTCATAGAGGTTGTGTCTGAAATGGATACTATTATAAAATTATAAACGAATATATTCATCATGAAAATGATAACGTACATATGTACATTGAAGTACCTGAAATCACGTTTTCCTTCTTCAAAACTGTTATCTTACAGTCAATAAAAAGTTGACTGCCTCCGTGGCGCAGTTGGGCAGTTGGTTAGACGCCGGCTGTGACACGAGAGGTGGGTTCGATCCCCACACCGAGAGAAATGTTTGTAAGTCCCACAAGTATTTGCCTCTGGTCTGGGTGTTTGTTTGTTTAATTGAACTTAATGTGGTGTTAGGTCTATGTATGTGACTGTGGGTGTGAATTTTATTTTACTTTAGACCTAAATTATGCGATTTTAAGTTTTGTACGTATTTATACTCAAGTATGTTATATTTATATTAGATTTATTTAAAAAATCGCCACGTATATGGGAATGATTAAAAAATGTTATAAATGGATATGGAGTGGGTTTTTGTAATTTCATACAGGCGAAGTCCTCTAGTCACTACATAGTAAAAACAAAGTCGCTTTCTCTGTCCCTATGTCCCTTTGTATGCTTAATACTTTAAAACGACGCAACGGATTTTGATGCGGTTTTTTTTAATATATAGAATGATTCAAGAGAAAGGTTTATGTGTATAATACGTGCATATTATTATAGAGAAATCTATATGCACCCGGGCGAAGCTGGACCGGGCCGCTAGTATCTATAAAGAAATCCTCAGCAACGTAAATAAAACGTTAGTTTTCGTTGTGAGAGTTTGTGCGTTTGATGTTCAAGTTCCGCAATCCAATGTAATGCTTGTTAACGCTGTTACAATTAAAACATTCTATCTATCGTTCTTGTTTAGTATCGGTTCAAGCTTTTTGTTTGCGATCTGTGTGTTCTTTACGTTAGGTTCTCGGATAACTTGTTTTAGCGTTTTAGAGCTTCGTGCTATTGTTAATGTATCTTGTATTTATCTCGGCAATATCATGTTACTACTGAGTTTATGTTTGAGTGTTCTAGAATTTGAATACTCCGCTACAAAATAAACCAAATGGATATACTATTATGTATACGTGTTAATGTATATTTCAATTCACCACATGTATTGTGTCTGAACGTGCTTGTTTTCATATTATGTTTTAAACTTTTAAAACGCAGGAGGCTGTTTCTGTAGATTTTAAAACTTATATAGCATATGCATAGCGTCAGTTCGACAGAAAAATAGATGCTAAGAAAGAAGCGCTACCAAAGTTTTTTAATATTAAAGTTTTTTAAAATATTCTATTCTCGACCAGTTTTCAAAAATGGAAGCTGAATAGCAAACATAAATCATTTACGGTCCTTAAAATTCCGAAAGGAGTCCGTTCAGTTTTTAAAATGTTAATAAATAGTCGTCTAGACAGTTTAGCGAGAGCTGTTTTGTGCAAGTTCTTCGTATTTATTCTTATTTGAAGTGTACGTGCTGGGGAAAATTATGTCAGTAAAATAATTAGGTCATATTTCCATTGAACCGTAATTTTTCTATAGCTTCACTGAGAGGACTGGACTGGTTACAGGAATATTTAAGTGGAAAATTATGAACACAATTATGTCCTGACGGGATGCAGTCTCACGTCGTTTGCATTTATTATTTTTATTCAGCAGTATAAGAACATTTAGATCTGTTAGCATTTAGTGAAAAAAATGTGGAAGTGAATGTAGTAAATCGGCAATCTGTGTCGGACACCTATTTCAGATGTAACAGCTGTAATTTGCTTGAGTGGGAACGGGAACGTGCTGGTCATTCGATTACTTTCGTGTTCTCCCTCAGAACGGCTGAATTGGTCCGGTATTATTCACTCATTGAGTTCCCAACTAGTTTATTTTCTTGCATAGCAAGTTATTTTGTTGTGTTCTCGAGTGCTCTCTCACTAACTTTTAGTATTTATTATAACTCTTTTTAACCTTTCTTTTTAAATTATTAGCATTGGGTTTTAATGGGCTAACTTCAGTCCTTTGCAGATGGATTAATGTAATAAATGTGTATTGTAGTAAAATAAGTTACCTTATGCTCGTTTTAAATTTCGGTTAAGTTAAAACTCGAATTTTGTTTATACTCCGACGGATGGTCTAGCACTTTTCGTGATTAAAGAAAATCCCTTTTTTTAATTCTGGCCCGGCATAATGAGTGCACTGCACCTGATGGTTCGCGCAAATCCCGTCTAGGCAAAATATCAAATGGCATCATAAGGCAGTGCCATGACATTCGATACAATTATGCCGGCCTGCTCAGATCAAAGATGCCTCTACACACTACGGCGAAAGGATCCAGGATTATAGGAAGGAGGGAACACGTGTGCCGGCAAACAATCTACAGTTCACGGTGCAGCTCAAAAAAAGAATTTGCAATGTAGCATCAATTTACTGCTGAATAATTAGAAACCTTTTAATTCATTAGAGGCGTGGTTCTTAACTGTTTTAGGTCCATCACCCCTATGATCGAAGGGTGACTGATTTTACCCCTCCTTCCAAGGATGATCTCAAACAACACGTGTTAATACCTTATTCGTAGACTTTACTAAACTTAAAACAATTGCACATAACCAATAATTATGCTTTTGAAATTTCTATTAGTTTAAAACCACTTTTATACCACTACAGTACCACGAGGTACAGCTTAGCTTTTACAAGTTTGGTAATATTAGGTTTTGTTTCACTTAAGATGGTAACCAGCTCATTGTTACCCTCGCAAAATACAGGTTTTACCCCCGCGGGGGTAATTACCCCCAGGTTAGGAACCACGGCATTAGAGGCTATAAATATATAAGGATAAATTGGAATTGATTATCTGTTTAAACTAGCTCGATAGAAATGAAACTTTTGGAGACCTCTAAGACAATTAGGCGGTGCGTCCGTCTATTGTCGTCATCTCCATCAAGTTGTAAGTGGGTGAGATACTGATTCCCAATCGGCAGCGAATTGAAAATGTCTAGTGGTTAGATTAATAGGGCGTTTCTGAATGGACCCTTTCTCTATGCTCCAACGCTAATTAAGAAGTTTCCTCTTCGATCGAAATAAATTTTATTACGTCAGCCGTGTCCTTAAAAGTTCGACACCCAAAATGAAATTAGCTGAAGGATGAATCGAATTTCAAATTTTCCGGAAAAGAGCTTAAGAAACTGTCTCTAATTATGTTTGAGTTGTGTAATTAATGTTTCTCAGGTGCTCCTCGTCTTTGTGTTGTCCGTAGTGAAGTTTGAGCACCGATAAAGATATATTGTTTTATCCTTGTTTGAGTTTAAATCCCTATTTTTAGATTGACGTTTATGGGCTTCTTGATTAACGTATTAATTTAACGATAAGGCATCCTTTCGTGTCCCGGAATCCGAAATGCCGATTATGCTTATAAAAAGGCACTCAATTTATTTTTTACTTTTATGTTAATTAATTTACCTATTTAGTCAATAGATTTTCATATCAAAGTTCATTACGGAAACCGTCCATACATATCATTTTAATAAACCCTATTTGTATGATATTCGCGGCGGCAGATTACTCTCTACAGTCCACCTGTTAATGCTCGGCGCAGTATTTAGCTTGATTGATAGAGTGGCTCATTTATCAATGTCATTTACCGAATTGACAAAATAAAGCTATGGAGAGTGGTCCCGCCTGGCTCCCCTTGTTTTATGGGCCGTTTAATTTTAAGATTTTGAGGTTTCGGATGTAATGAGTGAACGTAAATTGAGGTTCAGATTTATTTTTTGCCGCCGTAAGCAATTACGCGAAAAGCGGCTTAACAACTAATACCTTTTTTCTAACGAGTGGTTTGTATTGGAAAGCCTGTGAAACTTTCACCGCTGAAGAACGATCGCGTAATAAGTGTAAGAAATAAGAATAGAATAAATGTTTTGATATTTTTCTCCGCTGAATCTCTTTGACTTAGTGGCTGTAGTTAATCACGTAATTTACTACCGCTCCGCATCAACTTTTGCCATCAATTGTTGCAGAAATATTGAAGCCGCTTTTGTTGTTTTAGCCTAAAATACTTTTGTAATGGCACATAAATCACTACTATAAGAATATTTCTGATAACTGAAAATATTTTAGACCATTGAGCTGTGTTAGGTCTTATTTTTGCGTTGAACTGTGGATTTGAAATTATTAATTTTGTATTGTATCAGCCCATATACGTCCCACTGCAGGGCACGAGCTTACTCTACAATCGAAAGTACGATTGAGAGTGGTTATGCCAGATAGTCCACCACGCTGGCCAAGTGTGGGTTGGCGGACTTACATAACATAGAAATTCTTATAAATCGCTATGGTATGCTCACGATGTTTTCCTTCACCGTTTTAGTGCGTAGTGTAAAATTAATGTAAAATACCAAATTATAACTGTATTTTAGGTGTTTACAAAAATAAAGGGGTTTATACCTAGAAATAGAAAAAAAAGGAATTATTGTTATAGAAGACGCGTGTTGCCACAAAACCTTCAATGTTTGAAAATCCAGAAACGTGTAAAAATAGGTAGGTATAAAAAAACCAGTAATGTTTGTACCCTCATTAAGAGCAGCATACGTAATGTTTAACATTTAATCCAGAGCAATATTTCACGAGGGGTACTGCAACCAACATGTCAAGTTTAAAAGTGCTCCGTAAGTCCCGGCCTGAATCCATTACGGAAATGCCAACGGTGCGCGTTTCGCTACAATTTTTTATCAATTACCATATTCTGTAAGTAGCCTAATGTTGTATTAATGTTATTTGAGTTTCCAGTTGTTTTGCAATTTCTTAAAATGGACGGTGTTTTTTTCGTATTTTTTATGGACGGTTGATGCTTTTAGATGACTCAAATAACACAATACATTTATACCGGCCACCACATTTTTATTCCTCTTTCTTATACCTACCTCCTACCTCCTACATTAGCAAAATCATCGAATGGCGATGGAACCATACAACTCACAAAAAAAGAAGTAGCTGATTCAAATTATGTTTATTATAAGATAAGATGATAACTTTACAAGAAGCTGAAACATCAAGGTGACATGAAGATTGGACGTGTGTAAATAAATCTTTTTTAACGTATATAAATAATGCATTGTGTGGTATTTCATACTAAAAATATAAAATTGTTAATCATACCGGTTAACGCATTCTGTTTGAAATCTAACCCGAAGGTATGAAAGTCGCTATAGCAAATAAAACTCGCAAACCTCTTTGCATAAAAAATCTTCAGCTCGTGTAGTGCTCAACCAGACTTTGAAGTTTCTACTGAAGTGTGAGCGTTAGTGTAACGTTATTGAGTCAACTAATCTACCACCACTCCACACGTGAATCAATATGCGAGGGAGTGAGTGAATGAGAGAATGAGTGAGTGAGTGAATGAGTGTGCGCTTCGAGTGAATGAACATAAGTTGATGAAAGCACTCGACTCGGAGCTGTCGGCGGCACGGCGCTGTCTCCTCCTAAACGTAGCTTTGTGATTAAGGGTTGTTCTTTATTGTCCAAAGCGTTACGGATGGATAGTTCAACGAACCTTTTTTTGTTTATCAAAGTTGTTTATAAATGCTTTTGGTTGACGGATTTTATAATGAATTCATTTGTGTGTATGCTAAATGAATGAATCAGTTTTTAGAAATTTCAACATAAAATTATCAAATACCTATATTATCAGACGTACACGTGATTATTCGCTAAAAGTATGTTTGTTCTAACAAAAATATGTGTAAAACCGTCGAATGCAATACAAATAATGAATTACAATTACTTCCAAACAGGTGCATCAAGTCATGCGAACTGCAGGGCAGTGTGTTGGTTAGCGTGCTACAGATAAGTCGACATCCAGCGCCAGCACTTGCCTACGAAGTACCAACGTTGGCGAGTTGTTCAACCGCGAGCGAGTCTGACTCCAAACTGAAATACTTCTTGACGGTTTTGCGTCCTCACAATCCCGCCGCGACGCAGACACTACCATTTTATTTGCACTTCCCGACATCTTTTGCAAAACTTTTATTCACGTTTTAGTGTTTGATGCGGGCCAAATAGTTGTTTGTGGTGCTTCGATGTTTTTGCTCAAATTAACGTAAGAAGGTAATAAATTGAACTGATTTAGATTGTGTATGATTTACGGGTTAATGTGAAAAATAAGTATTGACTTGAATTGGAACATGAAAGTCTCTACGGAACTAACCAATGTCTCAAATGCAGAACTACTGTAGTAAGTTAGATGCTTAGCATGGCTAAAGTCCATAAGTATTTGTGTCGGGTCTGCGTGTTTATGAAACTTAAAAGTCTTGCGTAGTATTTGATACCTACGACACAAGACTCGATCGAAGTGCGTGACTATGTAACAGATTGTTGGGTATATTTTTAAATATTGTAATCACTTTGTTTCATCTTAAAAATATACATGGTTTCTTTAACAACGATAGGTATGCGCAACAGTAGAGTAGTTTTGGGAATAAACCCAAGGACTCCATCTCAGGAATCCAATCAAACTCAACGAGCCTATAGTTTCTTAAAGCATATTAAAAGAAAAATAATTAATGAAGAAAGCCAGCCAGTTTATGAAGGCAATTACGTTGCGTTGTTAATTCTCCTATGATTGTTAAATAATTTAATATTTATTTTCATGAAAATACGCTTACATTTTTCCTGATATTAAGGAAGCATTAAATAATACAGCTCATTACTTAAGGATACAATAACGGCAGCAAATAAGGAAGGAACAAGATATTAAAATTTAGTTAACCACCTCATTTTTTATGGCGCATCTTTATTAATTTTTTTTGGGATTTTTAAAATGGCTGGAGGAATGTGAAATTGTATGAGGCAATTTATTATATTTATTAATTAGCTGGCTCTAGCTGTTTGCGTTGGCTATAAAGACGTTATTAGAATCTTAGCAAATGCTGCGTTTGAGGCTGCTCTTGTATGTATTTTAAAACTTTTGGATTATAGTCAAGAAATCTATGTTTTATTAACTCGGATATGCAGCGTGTACCAATACTGCGCTGAAAACGAAGCTAGGTGGTACTAGGTGACTACAGACATTATGCGAGTAAATATGTCTAGAAAAATGCGATTTTTTTTAAATTGCTATGAATGGCGAGACGAGCATGCTGTTCGCCTGATGGTAAGCTATGCAACCGCTCATGAACAGTATCAAAACCAAACAACACCTTGAATTACAAAGCAATGCTTGGCAATCCACTGCGTTCTCCATCCTGAGACATAGGATGTCAAGTCTCAATATGTCCAGTCGTTATAATGCGGTGGTACCCATTGAAATGAATTGATTTGGTTTATTTTTACATTTTTGACTTCCCGACGTTTCGATTACTTTACAGGTTTCGTGGTCACGGGGCGGACTGAGGTATTGGTCGTCCGCTCTGTGACTGTTACAGTTCAACTACCCTTATTTTACAATTATTAAATTAAAAAGTTAATTTAAATAGTTAGTCTGTATTTGCGATCCGGTCTACGCAGAAGGAGCTCATAGTGTCCTGAGGTCTGGCAGTTGGTCTTTTGGGTTCCGATTTAATTCAATGTAGTATTGGATCTTATGCCTGTGCAAGCTTCAAACCATCATCTCTATTAAAATTTGGATATTTTTTAATTTCAAAATCCTCGCGGAACATCCTGGGCAGGAAACGGTGTTCTTTAGCGAGGACTTGGGTGGTGGTTGGTCAAAGCGGAGGTAATGCTTGGAGCCTTCTTCTATAATATGTTCAGCAACTGCAGACTTCCTTGAGCGTCGATGTTTGACGTCAGCTACAAGCTACAGCTCCTTCAGCGTAGATCGGATCGCAAATACAGACTAACTATATAAATTAACTTTTTAATTTAATAATTGTAAAATAAGGGTAGTTGAATTGTAACAGTCACAGAGCGGAGCGACCAATACCTCAGTCCGCCCCGTGACCACGAAAGCTGTAAAGTAATCGAAACGTCGGGAAGTCAAAAATGTAAAAATTAAACCAAATCCGTGATAAAATCCGTAAATAATAGTTTTATTTCAATGAGTAACATTCGCGTAAACCTAAGAAATCATTATGCGGTGGTACCCATCCAGGCAGCCTTTCACATATGAGAGATCTACCACCAGTGAATATTTTTACAAACAATTTTTTACCTATCGTCGTGTTTGAGTCGATTTGCGAAAATAACTAAGTAAATTTATGTTGTATTGTGAATAAGTTACTAAAAATAACCGCCCGGCTCTATTTCGATCGCAGTCTGGATATAATACCATGTATGCTGCTATTGTATTGTCTAGGCAAAATACTAAGGCCTAAAAATATAACTCTATTATTTTCAAGTATGTATTTTAATATGTAAAAACCCTGTAACAAAAAGCCAACATCACGCGGTGTTCCCAGGCGGTCACCCATCCAAGTACTGACCGCGCCCGACGTTGCTTAACTTCGGTGATCAGACGAGAACCGGTGTTTTCAACGTGGTTTGGACGTTGGCGAATGCTCCTGTTGTATTTAGCTATCTTTATCCGCTATATGACGTCATACAATCTTTTTGCGTTATATTTACAATCTTTCATAGATGGCGCACATTGTGTCATGCCGTCAATGCGAGTAGTGGTGTTTCATTTTCACTGTGAAGGAGATGAAAACGATTTTTATCTGTTTAAAAAGATGAATGCATAATTTACGAGAAGTTATTTCATATTGAGGTAGTACTTTCTTTACTATAGTCAATCAATACTTACATATAATAATAGCTATTTCAAATTTTGCGATGTTTTTAAAAATGTTAATGTACAGTTTACCGCGATGTATGTATTAGATCTAGTGTTTAGATGAAATAAAATTATAATTTGACTTGACCGACTCGTGCATAAACAAATATGTAACTTAAATCATTCGCGACTCCATAATACATTACCCCCAAAACCAACGTAATATATTCAAACATATTGGAAGCCTGGTATAGCAAATATGGCATACTATTAAAATAGTTTTGATTTATCTCCAATATGTGACACAGTACACGGTATACGAGATATTGAAGCGCTGCCATTTTTAAAACAAAATGTCAACTAGTAAGACGAGGCCGATCTGAGCAATGATATTAAATTTTACCTGAGTGTTGATTTATGGTCGCGAGGGAGCGGCAATTTCCTTCGGCCAGTTGCCATGGCTACAGCCGGGTGTGGAATACTCAAATCGCCCTAATATGACGCTATTCGTTATTTCCGGAGATTTAGGGCGCTGTCTTAAATTTCGCGGGAATATTTCATAATTATGTTAAAATTTGCACCGTGCGTGTGTTAAGATAAATATAAGTGTACACATATCTAGTTGTAGAAGTCTTAAACATTTCAATGTAATCGGAATTTATTTCACTGTCGACGTAGAAAGCTACATACCAACTGCAGGAAAGAGTCATTATAAAGTATTGGAAATAGGAATGTTTCGGAGCCTCTCTTTTTTGGAATTTACCAAAAGATGGTCGAGCGAAAGGGCAAAAAACACCACAATATTGTGACGTATCACGTTTGTATTATTTTTCATCGCTATGATTGCTGTTGAAATTTGTAAAAATATTTACCCATTACATACCTTATAGCTCTAGAATATATGTAATAATATTAAATTATCTATGTTGAACTATAATTTTCTAAAATAATTATTTTACAAAAACGAGAATGCGTGTAAAAAGGCGATTTACAGAGCAGATATTGAACTAATGGAATGATACTTATCGAACTCTCTAGCAATTTCTTTTATGTCCTTTCATTAAAGTGTTGTTAGGGGAACATCTTGATCCGGAAAGTACTGTAAATGGAAAGCTGGTTGGGAAAATTACTCGGATGGTGTAGTGTAGATTAGTTGACATTTCTAAGCAAGTAGTTGGTATTATTTTTGTAATAAATTAAATTGTTGTTACTATTTTCGTAGTAAATAATAATAAGTAAGTGCGTGGTGGCCTGCTGGTAAACGGACTAGACGCGACTGCCAACATGGTCACGGTGGTCGCGGGTTTGAATCCCAGGGCACACCTCTGACTTTTCGGAGTCATGTGTGTATTGATAGTCAATCACCACGCACTAAAACGGTGAAGGAAAACATCGTGAGGAAACCTGCATACCATAGCGATTTATAAAAATTTCTATGGTATGTAAGTCCGCCAACCCGCAATAGGCCAGCGTGGTGGACTATATGGCCTAACCACTCTCAATCGTACTGTCGATTGTAGAGTAGGCCCGTGCCCTGCAGTGGGACGTATATGGGCTGATACAGTAGTACAGTACAGTAGTAGGTACTATTTTCATTTTAATTCGCATTGTATTTTAATTGAGTTGTGCTATATTTACATACTAGTTATAAGTTAAGTTAATGATATGTATAAGATGATTGTATACGTTTATGGAAAGGAACAGTTCTACTATAATACAAGGTTTACTTAGTTTAGAGGCCCTGAAAATCTGAAATGAAGTTCGAATCTTTGGACGATCGAAGTTTATGACGACTACGAATGTACCTACTCTGTAAATGTTCAGATTCGTATAACGTACATCGTTACTATAAGTCTATGGTTACGACCATAAGTCAATAACGATCATAAGTATATGTAGGTACATTCGTATCGTCATAAACTACGATCATCCGAAGATTCGAACTACGTTTCGGATTTTCAGAGTAGAGCCCTAGGAGACAGGGCTATCAAGAATTGTATCCGTTTTTTTGTGTCTAAAATACTTTTATTTATACATTATAATGTATCATAATCATGTGATTAGTTTTATAATGTATCATTTAGCTTCCAATTAGCTATTGTATGTATAGCTATAGTAGCGGTGACGGGGTATGTCACAGTCAGGGGCCCGAAAGCTCTAAAAATGAAAAGGCGCTGCAGGCCTAGTTTGTTTGTTTTTTACTATTTCTGCGTGTTTCGATGCCAGATAGGAAGCATCGTAGCAATCTTGTTCAAAACAGCAATAGCGCCATATCTGGAATTGATGTAACGATTGCTTGGTAACTTTTAGTATGTAATGATTTCAAAAAGTAAATCACAAATGTCTGTCTGTATCAGCCCATATATGTACGTCCAACTGCAGGGCACGGGCCTCCTCTACAATCGAAAGTACGATTGAGAGTGGTTAGGCCATATAGTCAAATATACCTTTTCTGTATATAGATCTATGTCATTTATTCAAAGCGCAGCTGCTTTATATCTCACTCAGCGTTGAATGCTATCGTCTATTTTGCAACTTTGTACCATTCTACATTTACGACGCCAGTAAAAATAAATGATAATGTCTATCTCTTAAACGGGAGTAATCCAAAAAACATCCTGGATAGAAGATTCGTTTTACGTAGCATGTGGTATAAAATTCCGATAAATCATTACGTCAAAGGGAATTGGTCAGTTTGTATGGAACTTAGGCTTACTTTTGGACACGTGTTTAACGAAGTTGCATTTTATTATATTAGTAAGTTCGCAGGAAATCATATCGTAAAAAACAGATTGACATGAAAAAGAAAAAAAATGTTTGGGTCATTAAACTGTTATTGGAAATATGTAAAGATGCTCTACGCTACACATTCTGTAATTAATCATATGGACGCTGCAGTTGTATCATTTCTATTTGAAAAAGCAAATGATAACACTTCAAGCCAAACCGCTCGTATGGGCCTAAAATGAAAGATTCCCTTTTCCCTAATCTGTAAGTCAAGTATCACGTAGCAAGGAGGAAAATACACTACTTAATATTATACGTGATGCGGTCTCATCTTTTTGTCATTAGCAAGGTAAGAGCGACCGACATGAGCCCTCATCATGCAATTAAAACGAGCCTGTAATAATAAAACGTGACTTTTAGTTGTGACGATGGAGGATACGCTGTATAATTATTGTGTTTATATTAAACGTATGGAATTCGAGATATTAGCGATGGTAAAGGACAGGATTTTTTTGGTGTCTCGGTATACTGGGTTGAAAGTAAATGCGATAAAAATTGCCTTTTCAATAAGAGATATGTAGTAGTTTAAACAAAAATAAATTCATGAAATACTTTACTCATTCATGTCCAAAAATTTCATTGCTATAAAATCTGGGGGCACGGCAGTGCCCCCTCCAAGTCGAGCTAAAAAGCGGCACAGCCGTACTATCCTTTTCTCGAAGCAATTCAGACCATTTTCAACCCCCCATAACTTCGTTGTGGTTAAAGCAAGAAGCCTGAATTTTCAGTTACTAATTAGACATTGTGTAAACACGGTATATTTAAAATTTCATTCAATTTGAACCAGTAGTTTAAGAATTATAACTTGTCAAACTTTCGCAATTTTGTCACTCACTGACTGACTGACCGATCATCAAAAGTCTAAGGCACTTCTAGCAGACATAGAACCTTCAAATTTAGAATATAATTAGTGTTTAGTGTCTAAAGTAAGGAAAAATTCAAACATTTCATAATTTCTGTCTAGTTTTCTAGATACACCAACTGCGTGAATAACTTTGTAATCTCATATAAATGTATAGGATTACAAAGATATATTTGCAGTTAATGATTCGTTGTACCTGTATATAATAGAATAATAGTTGTAGATTGGTATCTATATATATTATATATGAGGCATAACAGGAGGGGAGTATAAAGAGGGAAAGGGTGTATTCAGCCCATTAAACTGTACAACATTCCTCTAGAAAAACATGACAAAGATAACATTGCAAATAAATAGACTAAATAGCTCGAAAACAATCACCATGAAAGAAAGAACACTAATAATCAAATCCGCTATATTTGTGATAAATTGATACCTACAAAAATAAGAAAAAAACCATAAGACAGAGACTTTAAGAAAAATCATTATATATATTCTAGAAATAAAAAGTACTGAAAAGGAATAAAGTAGGACTCTACAAAAAGACGTGAGATCCCATCA
The DNA here is from genome assembly GCA_009982885.2 of Hyles vespertilio. NCBI lineage: Eukaryota > Metazoa > Arthropoda > Insecta > Lepidoptera > Sphingidae > Hyles > Hyles vespertilio. The sequence goes on from CM042818.1 coordinate 10,884,775, forward strand.
AAAACATCCTGTAAAAAAATTGCAAGTCTCGCAGCTCAGTTTTTCTACCGCAAAAAGTTGTGAGATCCATGAAATACCAAGTCGATTAATTTATTTAGTCCTTGATTAAGGGACGTTCTGTATAAAGTTATTACATAAGTTATTATCATATCAATATTAAACATTCTTTACGTTTTAAATAAATAGATCGTCTTGGCCAGTAGCATTATGCATAAATGTACGATACATTATGTTTTCATGCGATGGCCAAGTCGATCTATTTATTTACAACGTAAAGAATTTTAAATATTGATATGATAATAACTTACGTAATAACTTTATACAGAACGTCCCTTAATCAAGGACTAAAGAAATTAATCGACTTGGTATTTCATGGATCTCACAACTTTTTACGGTAGAAAAACTGAGCTGCGAGACTTGGAATTTTTTTACAGGATGTTTTTGATGGGATATTTTGTTCTTTAGCAATGTTGAGAAGGCAAATTTAATAAAATTTGCATTTAGAGTTACGAGTTGCAGCTTGGGTGGTAGAGCTCATTAAGAAGATACAGCTTGGGTGACACTACTCATGAAGAAGATCAAGGTCAGATGACGCTACTCATGAAAAAATGGTCTATTCCACTTTGATGTCCTGGGTGATCATAGGATACTAAATTGTCACCAATGGTCACCTGCGGTTATGATTGCGTGGGTGTTCATAGGCGACTTCAATAAAAATATTATTACAGTATCCTATGATCACCTTCAAATAAACATCACCACTTTATTAATAATTAATTGATTATTTACAATTATTCACCTATCTTGCGACTCCACATATGACTCACCACACTAACACATTGGTGGTAAGTCTTTCGAATGTAAGAGGCGGCCTGGGTAGCTACCACCGCAATATCTATTAATTCCGCGGAACAGCAGTGTCATTGCACTATTGTGTTCCGGCTTGAAGCACATTGTATCTATAATAACCACTGGATATACTGTGAATTACCGAATGCCTAGAAATAATGCCAAGCATTGCTTTGTAATTCATGGTTTTGTTTGGTTTAGTTGCTGTCTATGAGCGATGGTATAAGGTATGCTTCTTTATAAATTGCGATGACTGGCGAGACGAGCATGCTTATATATATATTATCATACTTAATGATAATATGTGATACCATTGAACGAAAAGTAAGCACGGAATTGGATGCCTCGAAAAAGTATGGGACAGGATGTGATGGGATTGAGTAGGATAGCTCATACTTGGAAAAAAAACTGGAAGGTAAGATAGTTAACTCGAGTTTTGGTATAGGTAGGTACAATAGTTTATGCGAAAAATAGCATGTATGGCCTAGGCCGTTGGTATTAAAGAAAGGAATATGCTACAGCGTACTTTTTGTACGTATATACTGAATACTTTTGTGTCTTAGGCATTTACTACGAAGTAGGATAATTAAAAATGTGTTGTTTTATATACTTCATGAATTAACGTTCATTTCACTGTGTTGCTCGTGTGCCGATGTAATTGCGGGATTATGTTCGCCCAGCTTCCTTTCCCAGCAATTGTTTTGAATTTTTTCTTAATCCAACCGGAAAATTAATTAAATATTAACCAAAGAGGATGCTTTAAAAAAATTGTATTCAATTTAAAAGTGTTAACTTTGTGTTGTTTAAAAAGTTCGGAATAATTAAAATGAATATTTGAGTATTGCCTTTTGTTGTAATTGTTTCATGTTAAATTATACTTTTCTGGGTCGTTTTGAAAAAAAAAATACATTTTTTAGAAAGCGAGCGCACACCTATTCCCAAAAGAGAAGAGAAATTAGCTATTTTTTTATAATACTTTATAGCACACCAGATATACCATTAGTTATTAATTAGTTAGTTAGTATCTTACCGCTTTTAAATAGCTATGCTAATTTGACATTCAATTATAAATGAGTAAAAAAAATCATATTACTTATTTCTGATGTCATTTATTATACACCTCCCTAGAGTATTAATTTATTTTATAATAGCGGGGAATTCTGAACAATCTTGTAGGAATATGTGGTTGGTAGATTAAAATATTTACGCTTTGGACGCAATAAGGCGTCCCCGGCAAAGTTACTGTTCCCCTGTGTATAGCGGTAATTGCTGGAGCCTCTGTGCCTGTTCATGTTGTAATCACATTGGCTGGTTACCGTGTATGTATGTAAAATCTCAGCAATTTTAGGCAGAGGTGTTATCAGGACCCCTACATTTCGACTTGTGTATTCTGTCCCATGATGTGACAGGGGACGAGCCTCTCGCCATATCGGACATATATTTCTGACTCTGGCTGATAATAAATACTAGAAAAATACAATATCACGTTGCTCGGCCCGGGATTGGAACCGAAGACCTCAGCTTTATAATCGTACCGTACCGGTTGCTGTGATCTAAAATGCCTATAATAACCTGTATGAGGTGTATAGTGCTAGTTCTTATCGGACTTTGAAATTAAAATTGTCATCAAAGTTGTTTGAGAGAAATAAAATGACAAAATTCCTTTGCTATATCTGTTTCTGAAGAAATCCTTATACGCGGCTAATATTTAAGAACCCACCGACGATTTTTTAAATAATTTTGCGTAACAGAGTCTATCTAGTCTATAGGTTTCTATCTTTTATGCTATAAATTTACCATTGTTGGATTTTTGTACATGGAAGATATCTGAGATACACTATTAAGGGTGGGACTGCATTAACGCAATAAAACCCAAAAAAGTCATTGTTATAAATCTTGACTGTTTGTATTTGCGGTTATGCACGTTATATTCAGAAACATCTGATCGAGTTTCGTTCTTTTTCCTTTTTTTTACTCAAAGGGATGGGATGAGCAGGTGAGGACAGGATTACATGCCTTCATTCATGGGAAAAAATGAGACCGGACAGGATGGGATATATCAATACAACGGGGTGGGACGAGAAAAGTTGTACAGTGGACGCCAGATATATTACGTTTAAATCAAAGTTTAAATATAAATATCACAGTATGCGTAATAATATTATGTTGGTGATGCGGACTGGACTTGAAGAGTATCTACCCGGGTGGAGCCAGGTTGATCCCTAGTGTGACTTATAAATGTATTTAATATCACGTGCGTTACGTTTGCTACAAAAATAAATATGAATTGTTAAATACTTTGTGAGGTTTACGTATTGAATTACAATAAATTTATTCATAACCTTTATGCTATAAATACATTAAATATTTCGGTAAATATTTAAAAATAGAATACCGTGATACAGGGTGTTGCATGTTTCTATTAAAGTTATCATGTCTCCAGCACCATGTATATAGCCAACAGCGGGGAGGGAACAGTGTGTGACAGCGACAGCGTACACTGCACAGCGCTTTCAAGCGTAAAGCAGCGCCAAACAGCGGTTTTATGCTGTCAAGTCTGTTTACAGTCTGAATGCGTTTAACATGGAAACAACTGCAGACTCTTGATAGTTTTTCAAAACAATAACTCGATACCGTGAAACACGTAATGTAACTTTTAGAAGTCAGATCAATATTGTAGTTTAGAGATTAGCCGCTAGTGTATCAAAGCCTTCGATATCTAATAATAAACTGCACATTATACAGTATTCTGACCTATGTATGTATGTCTCTAACACCTGCATTGAATTACATATCTTTAGTTATTAAAGTTGACCAAAATCTGTTTTTTTTTATTGTAATGTTTCCGATTCGCCTGATGATAAGCGATACGACTGATTATGAACAGCATCAAAAATAAACAACACCTTGAATTACAAAGCAACGCTTGGCATTCCACTGCGCTCGCCATCCTAAGACAAGATGTTAAGTCTCTATATGCCCTGTAGTTATTCTGGCTACAATGTCCTACAATCCGAAACACAACAGTCAATTTACACTACTGTTTGGCCTCTATCTGACAAATGAGAGACCTACCACTAATATTCACGAAAAAGGAAACGCAACCTAATTTCAATTGCAGCAACATACAAAAGATAATAATATAAGATGTATATACTCGTAATACACAGATGTTCAATTAAACAATCGAAAGATTTTTCTACATTTTCTTCACGTATAATAATTTCAAAAATTGCTAGAAAAATACTGAGTTTTTAGCCTTTTCTATACTAGTGTTCTCTTAATGCCCAATGCATAATATGCTTGAGGCGAGTCCATTATGGCATTATTACGGCAACTTTGATTTGTGACGTATTCCCATACATTAAAGGTAGTATTACGCGGGATAGAGTAACAATTGAATACGACATGCGCGGGTCAGCTAAAGCCCTGGTCTGTCGAAGCTACGCACAGCGTTGCGTTGCGCGGAATGCGGTGTCAAACTCGATTTTGTATGAAAAACATTGACATTGACATAACGTTACGCCGCAGTATGCGTCATCCAGCGTCTGCGGTGAGGGGTCAGCCGGGTGATGGGTAGACTGGTCTTTTGTGCTGTCACAGTATGCGTCGGTGTAGAGGGGCAAGTGTGGTGAAGCGCGGGGCGGATACACCGCACAACGTGCCGTCATTCTCATCATTTCGTCGCGGTAAGCGTATTTGCGCAATAGATTTATTTGAGGACAATATTTTTATCAATTTTTGTTTGGTTTAAACTTTTGTTTAGGCTGTGGCGCGTATATTGACTATGTGCTGCCGCACAGTACGTTTAATATAGTTCACTTACGTTCCCAATGACAATGCCGCAATATTACACCACGTAGGAATAAAACTTTAAAACCTTGCTTTGGTAAAAAAGATACAATTAAAAAGGAAAAATAATTAATATTTAATAAGTACAAGATTATAAAATGGAGTCAATTACATTTATTTTATTGTTATAAAAATGACGAACGGAACTGTATGTTAATTGTTCTAAGTACCTAGTACCCCATGCTTTTTAACAAAATATAGCAACGGAATTAGTTCCCAACTGATCAGGGTACAATTGGAGACGATTTATTAGTAGGTATTTATATACATTCAGTCTTTATCCCTATTCGCAGGGCACTTTATCAGCCCATATACGTCCCACTGCAGAGCACGGGTCTCCTCTACAATCGAGAATACGATTGAGAATGGTTAGGCCATACTAGCTGGCCTTATCCCTATATTTGCATAGAAAGAAATACAATCAACAAACAAACAAATTTTATATGAGCCCGAAAAAGTAGCTACAAAGAATCTTATGATGAGTTTTGTATCAGCCCATATACATACATTCGTTGTATAATGGTTGTATATTATCTTCGTAGTTATTTACAAAATCCAATTGCAAGATATAATAAACTATCGCCGTTCGACACAATTAGCACCACTCTCCTAGCACCTGGAGTGCATCATGTGATGACATGGTGCAATTTTAAATATGTAGTTCCTCATAGTAGTATCAAATTCTGTGTTTTCCGCTTTTTTCCATTCCCGTTCCATTAAAACCCCCTCTATATATATTGTAATTTGTGCTACTTACACCTACGCACATATATTTTGAGCTCTGTGTTATGAATTCTGTTAAATACTAAAATAAAAATATTATTTTAAAAAGTGACCATCGGTATTGTTCCAGGTTTTGCTTGTGACAATTTTAAAGGAAAATAATTAAATCGTTATGGAATTTATTTTTACCCAATTACGGTACGATCAATAACGATAATGTAAGAAAGGATAACAACATAAATCCAGTGAAATTTAATTTGATCTGACAATAAGTTGTTTAGCCGAAAAAAATGTATTCAGCACACGCGTATTTCATTAGAATGATAGGAACCACTTATATCACGTATCAATATTGCGAAAATTGTCTCGTAAACATATATACCCAGTTTATTTAAAATGACGCACAAACATTTTTTTAAAGAAATTATATATATTTTCGAACTCAAATGATTGTTATTTGTTGTCATGGAAATTCAAGAAAACTTCAATGCGAAATTGCCATAGTAACGTTGGTTGTCAATGAACGGTTCTCCCATTGGTCAATAGTTTACGCACAGAGTGAAACCTATATGAGAACCACCTTTTTTGTTGTTATGTGAACTACGTTGCATGACGTCATGACGTTACCGCTTACCGCAGTGCCGCGCGTATTCTTCGCCAGACCAGGCCTTAAGCCGTGTAGACTGATCAGTTGGCTTCCTATGAATTACTTATTATGTGGAAAGCACTGATTAGTGTAATTAAATAAATAAATAAATACACCCAATAGTCACATACATAGTCCTGATCCCACACTAAGATCGAGTCTTGTGTCGTGGGTATCAGGAACTACGAGAGACTTTTCGGTCTCACAAACACCCAGACCCGGAAGAAATATTTGTGGGCCGCACAAATATTTCTCTCGGTGCGGGGATCGAACCCGCGGCCTCTCGTTTCACAGGCGGCGTCTAACCACCTGCGCCACGGAGGCTGTCCTAATTGATATGCTTAAAAGTCGGATTTAGATGTATTCTGATAGCATCACATAAATATTATTTCATATTAAAATAAATAAATACATATATGATTTGCCGCGGTTTCGTTCGCCTCACCGATATAAATATTTTTCGTACGTTTGATGATCACGACAAAACTGTATCTTAGTACAGGACTATGCATGACTATTAGGTATATTTATTTCCTTAATAATGAAGAATGCGGAATGGTTATAATATTATGGCTTTGACATTGTATCGTGAATTAATCATTATATTTTTTATCACGGCACGACTTTGATGCTAGTAAATATACACATTCTACAAGGCGCCACATAAATGAATGAATTTATACGAAGGTCGAAATTAGTAAAGATTGATTGCTCAGGATTGAAAGTAATGATAATGAACGAATGACAAATGAATTATGGATTAGATTTTCAGTCACGATTAATACGCTTATGGTACAGGTTCCCTAGAACAAGTTTCATAATTGATTACTAACAAGTTGATTTTTCGTGAGTAGCTTCCTTTCGACTAGACGCCCAACTTTTTCCTTACAGTAACGTTGGTAAATGGTAGCTTAGCAGGGTAGCAAGGGTAAACATGTCGATTTGACGAATTTTTAAAATTTATTAGTAACCGAATTTTTCTTTGTTAATTATCGAGATAATTATCTAAATAACGTGAAAAAATATTTGTCCTACAAAATATAAGGTTTTATCACAACAGTCCCCCCTCTCCAACATGTATCATAAACAAGGTCATGGTAAATAATTACTAACCAGCTGATTTTTTTTATATTGGTTAACTAACATTTGTATAGTTTACTACCCACAACGTCCTACAAATTGTGTGGTATGTCATCTTGGTCCTACGCTCAAAAGTTGTTAATACCGCAAGACTTTTTTTTAAATTAGTAACTGTAGGACAAATATATCACGTGATAGGTTAATATATTTTTCATCCAAATAAAACAATGTCCTACAAAAATAAAGGTATGTTATTTTAGTCCTACAAAATTTGTAATTTTTGAGTATACAAAATAAAATGAAATATACATTTATACTTACAGTAGTATTCATATACAACGACTTTGCTTATAATCACCAATCGGTTTTAACGACGATAATGTTTACTCAAGTTAGGTTTCATAGTATGGTACTGAGAAAATATCTAGGGTTACTCATCGACGCCACCCTGAGCTGGCGACCCCAGGTAACCTACGTCAGTCAGAGAGTTATCGGTACTCTTCGTTCTCTGTATCGCCTGAAGAATTTCCTACCGTTCAAAACCAAGGCTATGCTAGTGCAAACCTTAATCCTTCCGGTTATCGACTATGGTGATGTGTTCTATTTTGATCTGAATGCAGATTTACTCAACAAACTCGACCGTCTTCTAAATAACTGCATTCGATTTGTTTTTAATCTTCGTAAGTTTGACCATATCTCTTCCTACCGTTCGCAGTTAAAATGGCTTCCCATCCGCCAGCGCCGTTCTTTGCGTGCCCTCACTACCCTTTTTTCCATTCTTAAGTCTCCTTCCCCTCCTTCTTATCTGTCTCCTGACTTCGTCTACCTGAGTGATACTCATTCTAGAAATCTTCGCTCGTCTAGCAATCTCCTTCTAAAATGTCCTCCCCATACTTCTGACTTCCTTCATTCTTCCTTTGCTATCCAATCCATTCTTCTCTGGAACGCACTCCCACTTGAAATCAGGTCGTGCACAACACGGATGGATTTCAAGCTAAAGGTTCGGCTATTACTCCTCGCAAAAGTAGCAGATTCTCCCCTCTAATGTAGGTATTTATTTATTTAGTCGTTTATTTATTTATTTAGTTTTTTATGTATATATTTTATTTATATATAAAATTATATTAGTATATATATATATATATATATATATATATATATATATATATATATAATTAAAATTTTTATATATCCGTTTAAATATTATTATTTATATTTTATATATTTTCTCTTTTCGCTTATTGTTAATTTTATTAATAAGCACCTGCTTCCGTCTCTCTGCACTACCTTAAGGTCGGCTGGTAGAGAATGCCCTTGGGCATTAAGTCCGCCTGTACTACATCAGTGTACTAAGTGTTTAAAATAAAAATAAAAATAAAAATATCACCGTTTAGTGCGACCCCGGTTTAAGCGACCAACTGCTCATAGCGACCAATAATTATAATAATACGTCCAGTTAAAACCACGAAATACTAACAGAAGTCAACCTTGTGTATGTACTTCACTTTTGTTGCCATACTACGCTCGGCGTTCGCGCAAAAGTTGAAACTCGCTCTCGCAGTGGTCTCGACTGGTTTGGAATATCGTGTCGGTGAACGCTGTTTATGTGGGCGTTGATTAAGCGCGCTTTGTATGAAGCTTGACTTCTGTTAGTTAAGTATTCTGTGGTTAAAACGACGCGCAATGTTTTGTTTGCACAACCTATGCACCAATACCTCGGTGCTCCAAATTTACCCCGCCCCGCGCGCTTCACCTCTCCTTATTAGTGCGTGAATCCATGCTTAGTGTTTGTCACTTAAGACAAGTTCTAAAAGCTCGACAAAATAGTTATTTCGGTAAAATACCGATTTCCAGCTCCAGTGCGAAACGCATCTAAATATATACCGGGTATATCAAGGGTGCTACTGAATACGAAGCCGGGTGGTAGTTTAAGTGACTACAAAAACAATGTAACTGTGTGTTGGCCGTCTGTATTTTTAGTCGTCTGTGGTCCACAGTAAACCATGCTGTGCGGATGCGTTTGTGAGCAAGGATAGCAGTGTGCCTTAGCTTCAATAGCAAAATATACAAAATATTTTTTTTAATTTCATGAATTTCAACTTTGTAACTAGAGGACTGGAATAACGTACCACGCAATTTGTAGGACAATGTGGGTGGTAAACTATGCAAATGTTAGCTAAACAATAAAAAAAAATCAGCTGGTTAGTAATTATTTTTCATGACCTTATTTATGATACATGTTGGAGAGGGGGGACTGTTGTGATAAAACCTTATATTTTGTAGGACAAATATTTTTTTACGTTAATTAGATTATTACCTCGATAATTAACAAAAAAATAATCGGTTAGTAATATTTTTTTTTAATCCGTCAAGTCAACATATTTCATCCCTATTATCTTAGTTATAAACCACAATCGAGAATTTTCGTACAAGAATTACTTGGGCGTCTCATTGAGATGAAGCTATTCTCGAAAATTCAGCTTGATAGTAATTATTTTTACATTATGTATTAGTACTACAACTTTTGAGCGTAGGACCAAGATGACATACCACACAATTTGTAGGCAGTAGGACATTGTGGGTAGTAAACTATACAAATGTTAGTTAACCAATAAAAAAAAATCAGCTGGTTAGTAATTATTTTCCATGACCTTGTTTATGATACATGTTGGAGAGGGGGGACTGTTGGGATAAAACCTTATATTTTGTAGGACAAATATTGTTTCACGTTATTTAGATAATTATCTCGATAATTAACAAAGAAAAATTCGGTTACTAATAAATTTTAAAAATTCGTCAAATCGACATGTTTTATCCTTGCTACCCTGCTAAGCTACCATTTACCAACGTTACTGTAAGGAAAAAGTTGGGCGTCTAGTCGAAAGGAAGCTACTCACGAAAAATCAACTTGTTAGTAATCAATTATGAAACTTGTTCTAGGGAACCTGGACTATTAGTGCGTTAGGGGACCTAAAAGATCTCTTATCGGCATTTCAGCTAGTGCGACGCCAATCATCGGGTTCTCTCCGTTTTTGCAGGACACCATCAGTTTGTTCCTTTTTATATGACTGTGAAAAATATATTTGTACCAACTTTTTTTATTTTTGAATAAGTTTTAGAAAGTGTTTTAGGCCACATATGCATCCCGGCTAACTACAGTTACGAGGTATAATAAGTCCGCAATGCAGTGGTACTAAGTCCTCTGAAAATGGTCCTGCAGCAAACGTGTTAATGTAATGCTATTATGCTTCTCGTTTTTAGTTTGAGCGAGTTTAATGTTGAGTATCTTTTGAATGTAAAGCAGACATTGAAACCAACATTGTCCGTGTGGACACAAGCTTGTTAATCATAAAAAGCATATTGAAGCCCCAGTATAATAATATAATTAAAACGACATGCATGGCTTTATAATGATGTCGATTGAGAGAAATTGTTCGCCATAATTGAACATCATTCTGTAGAAAGGTAATATTTACTCTTTCCATACAATTGACTGCGCACAATTATAACAATTACATGAAAAAAATATCAAATTTTTCCATTGTTTGCGACGGAAAGGAAAACCACGGACGGCAAAAACTAACGAACGCGGAACAAAGCATGGTCTCGACCAGCTAAAATAATAATGCCTCGGGGTTACAAATGAAATAATGAGTAAATACCTCATAACATTGTGCCAATGTTTGCCACAGATAAAAAGTTACAAGGCGTGTTTAATAAATCCGTAAGCCACATTTTTTTGGAAACGTAATGTTTTTAATTAATCTTCTGGAACGGCTGCTTAGATTAAAAGTCGGTGGGTATGCTAAAAACGCTCATTTATTTAAAACTTTATGTTATTATATTCTTTATTAAATACGGTTTTCAGTTAAACAAAACGTTTTTAGCAGACCGCCCCGGGTTCTCTTTGTAGCGGTAATTCATAATGCTATATTATGAATGAAACGAAATCGTGAATGCGATACTTAAACGCGTATAGGTATCCGAATTAATTAAAATTTCTCCTACATTTCCCTCGCAGCGAAAGACGATCTCCACTTACTTTAAAAGGTTATCTCGAGCGTGTGAAGGAGACTTCAAAATAAGACATATACTTGCGTTTAAATGTTTTAATACGAACGTCTAGACAAAGATTTATTTGAGAAATAATATTAGTAATATTAGTATTATCCAAAAATGTCGAGTAGGTCGCTCGGCTGATTGTTAGAAAGCCTTACTAGACGTAAGGCTAAGAGCAAAGAGCAATACGAATCAGAAGTTATAAATACCAAACACTCCATGGCAGTGCGCTTGTCACCCTGAAATTAAATATTATGTTGCTTAATTTCCAATAGTAATTAGCCATTGATAAGTATTTAAAAAAAAACGATATAATTATATCGAGTTTCCCAAAGATTGTCATAGTTGCTAATTATAGCGTTCGCGATAACGGTGCCATGGCATTGACCTGAGTCATGATGTCAGCATCCGGATGCCCCAAAACATGTTTCGGATGACTCCGGGGAAAGGCCAAAATACGTGATACGAATACAATATTAACAAGTCTTATTTTTGAAATAATGACTAATGTATGTTATTTTATCTCGGCCCGAATCGAGAGATTCCCCAAAACAGATTATGGCGATAAAAAGTAGTTGTATAGGCTGGCGTTGTTGTGTCAAACGAGGAGAAGTAATAATCTCAGGCCAGCTGCTTTCTGTAACTTTTATGAAATCGTCTGCCCCTATTGCTTGTCGAAATAATCACCATCATTAGCCCGCTGTAGGATGCATAGGTCTCTCGCATGGTCTCCTACGGAGCTCCATTTGCTGCTTTATGCGTCCACTATCCAGTCGCTGCCGACCTTCTTGTGCAAGTCGTCCTTCCATCTGGCCAGATGGCGTCCCACGCTATGTTTGTCTAGACGCGATCTCAACTCCAGAACACGCTTGCCAGCAATACTTTGAATGTTTGTTCATTCTATTGTAATTTTAGAAAGTACATACAAAGCTCTCCGGGACAAAGATACACCAAATTATCTTTGTACTAACAAAGAGCAAATCAATAATAAACATGCCCAATTTCTACATAATTAGGAAAATAATTAAGCCGCTGATCTCTTTGAAGGCATGATTAAAGAAAACAACAACATTTATCCCGTTGTGACAAAGGCCCGGGCGAATGAATTGGAGAAGTACATGACAAACAGGACTATGTTGATTTACTCTCAGCGTGTTCGTTTTGTTAAATAACATTCGTATTTTGTTTAGGCACTATACAATATGCTCAGAGATATTCGAAGTTTATGAGCCGCGTTTGTAATTAAGATTAGAGCGTAATCGGGATTAGTTTAGTAGTTAGATTTTTTTTTGTATCTATCGACCTTTATTTATTTTGTTACGTGGTGTACATTACGATACGATTATTATATAATTGGTGGTAGAACTCTCACATGTGAGAGATCGCCTGGGTAGTTACCACCGCAATGTCTTTTTCACAAATGCACTGTTGTGTTTCGGATTGAAGGACATTGTAGCCAGAGTAACTACTGGACATATTGAGACTTAACATATTATGAGCGCAGTGGAATCCCAAGCAGTGCTTTGTTATTCAAGGCGTTGTCCAAACAACGCTTTGCAGCAAAACTTGTGTTGTAGCAAAACCAATTTTGCTACTGTTCATGAGCGGTCATATCGCTTACCATCAGGTGAACGGCAAGTTCGTCTCACCATTCATTACAGTACAAAAATGATTTTAACATAGTGTTTATATCCTAATACATTACATATCCCGGGCTACAAAGAACAGTTTTTGCAGTCTTGTAGTTCTGTCATGATCTTATGAAATATACGGCCGCTGTGATGAAAGAGTGACATACCGTAGATGCTTTTAGATTTCTGCCTATTCGTCTAATTTGTGGCGATTGATGTTAAATTTTATATTTGTTTTCATTACAATATACGTAACGATTTCCTCTTCATAAAGAGTCCCCGTGTAAAATTGTTGTGACATCCGTACAAAGAAATTACCTACTTTGATCCTTATTTAAAAGGAAGATCTTTTGTGTACTTCGTTGTTGACGAAAGAAATTGCTCCATTGCCCCGACAAAGTAAACAAATATACCTGTGAGATGTGAATAACGGATTATCGGCCGACAGCTATCGACAATCATGCGGAGGGTCAAATTACCCTTTATTAATTTTTGTCGTTGATCGAGTGGAAATGTTTTTGTAAGTAATTATACGCTATGTGGTAGCCAATACTGTACTTCGATGGATATTGATCAATACAATTGGTTTTGGTTGACGCAGTTTGATTTTTATTATCCATTGGAATAAAATGATTTATTATTTTAAAGTGGTTTTACTATTGGATATCAGACATTTCAAATGTAGGGAATATATCCTATCGTGTCTTTTGTATCGAAAATTATTACTATATGGATTTCCAAACTTAGTAATAGAACGTAGGTCCTCAAGGTTCCATGCCTAATTAAACAGCTACAATACCAATCAGTCTAATCCCTCGTCTTGTAATAAGTCCGATAATGTCCTCATATATACATAATTATACGAAAGCCAACAATATTAATACATAATATATCTCCTTTGTCACCGCCTAATACTTGATAGTAATTGGGGGCAGGGAGATATATCTCCGAGATCTGTGCACAAGATAAGTTAGGCTAAATGGCCGATTCGTCAGCGAACATTGTCCGCAAACGAGGTCAAACAATTGTTATTTATTACGCTCCTATTATACTCGTTGTTAATACCACCGACGCCCATTCATGAGATGGCGTTACGTAAAAGAAAGTGATCTAAAAACGATCATTGTTCTGCCAGTTCATTTTGATTGTCATTGCGTAATATCTGTGACATACTAAGGTACATGTCCTTTTGGTCTCAATCTACATCCTCCCTATGGGACTAGTTTGATTTCAATGTTTTAAATTATTTTTTTAATGTATCCAAGTCCTATAGTTTCCTTTGCAATTATGTTGGGTAATCATATCTACTATATATTTTGTAAATCTGGCCACTTTTGTAAATGCTTTTCTATTACAATGATTTTAGTTCAATAATTTTCTGCCAGAAAATTGCAATATTATGTAACGAGACAATGTTTGTAGGTATAAGGGCAATGGCGTTTCCCAAAGCAATGAATTTATCGCTTATGCAAAATGTCCAGTTTATAGTTGTTTTACAACAAGGCTAAGCCCACCGGCGTAGCAACACAGACTTGGTTATACACTCTGTACGTTTATGACTAGTGTAATGGCTATCGCATAAGCTTCGCCAGCAGTAGATTTAATGGGTTGTAAATGAAAAACGAGGTAATTCTGACGCATTGGTCTCTCGGGTATCTTTAAAATCTCCGACACACTATTAAAAGGCTACTGTAGGCCCCGAAATAGCTGCCCTTTTGTCATATTCCGCCCGTAAAAATCATGATCGATGGCACGAGTACAAAATTTTGCTAGTTTGGGTAGACGGGAGTTCAATTTTGAAATTTTATCGTAAGAGGTGATCGGAAGCGTAAAATATGCAAGTACAGCGCACGCTACTTCATAAATACATGCAGTGGGTAAGTGCTACCGGTAGAGCACATTGCTACACGAAAGAGAGTGTGCACACGGTCAATATTTTCAAAAAATAGGTAGGATCAATCTATTTTCAAAATTTTAGTTTGGCTGTATGGTTTCGTGACATTTGCCAATGGCTTTCAGAAATAGTAAAAGAAAGTTTTTAATGTTATTTTATTTAAAAGGACATACAAGGTTTTTTTATTCTTTAATTAATTTTAGTTTTCTGCAAAATAAAGTTGAATGGTATGTTGTTTAGGTTATTAAAAGTCGCCAAGTCTATTCTTTGCATTATTCCAGACTTGTTATAAGAGCGCTGCTTCGCATATGGACCTCAATGAAGATAATGCCACAATATGAGTGTGATGCCTGCACCCAATGGCTCTTTGCGACCTTACTCGGGTCACCGATCCATCAAAAGGGGAACCCGTAATATGTTCGCGTGGAAAAAGTTATTTTGCTTAGCATACAATTTGTACGGGGTGTATTGACAATGGCGTACTGAATCAAAATGAAAGACTTACAGTCGCGAGGAATGTGGCAGCAGGGGTCAATCGATTACTTATACAATTGTGATGACAAATAGTTCCATTTGCCGTCTCCAGATGGCGAAGGTTGCCTTTTATTTTGTAAGCAATGTCGGGAAATTTCATATTTCGCGTCGGAAAAGATTTGAGCGTCCAGCGCAAATTGGAATGGCAAGTGCTCAAAGGACGAATCGTTTAGCAACGTCATGTACCTGATTGGTGGTTTATTTTCGATCAAAATATTTGCTGATTGAATAAAAAGGACCTGTATTTAAATAGAAACGCTTGAGTGCAACTCAAAAGTGTATTCATAAAATATGAAAGAAGTATTCATATTATTTGTGGATAATGTTCGTATAAATTGACATTTAAATGGCTTTCTAGATCTTAACGTGGAAATGAACCTTTGAAATTTAATAATATAATACCTATAATATTATTATTATTATACCTAGTCGTTTTCATTTTGCAGTATACCAATGAGATTTTAGAATTACACAAAATTTTAAGTATTTATTACTGACCAATATCATTGAAAAACCAACTTATAGTATACAATTACATTGTTAATCAGAATTGAAATTACCGAATTCAATAGCACTCTTTAAACGTTCTCATTCTTTTTTGAAACAATGGTATTTGTATTAAATGAAATGAAATCTCACAAGATGTCTGTTTCACTTTAAAACCTTCGTAGTATTCGTTACACGCAGTAAATAATAGATTCAAAAGAAGAGAACAATATGACGCATTTAAATTCAGTAAAGTCTATTTATTACTGACCAATATCATTGAAAAACCAACTTATAGTATACAATTACATTGTTAATCAGAATTGAAATTACCGAATTCAATAGCACTCTTTAAACGTTCTCATTCTTTTTTGAAACAATGGTATTTGTATTAAATGAAATGAAATCTCACAAGATGTCTGTTTCACTTTAAAACCTTCTTAGTATTCGTTACACGCAGTAAATAATAGATTCAAAAGAAGAGAACAATATGACGCATTTAAATTCAGTAAAGTCTGCAATTTACAGACTAGACGGAAAGCGATTGAGAAAGGTAAAAAAAATAATAGACGACGAAGATCCGTTTTTCCTTCGGGAACTGACAGCCAAAGAGCTTGCTTTGAATTTCTCTCTTTAAAAACATATTTTTGTTCACAAACGCGTCACCTACAAACTTCGTGATTATAAACCGAAGGAAACAGGAAGCCAAGGACTTTACACACGTCGCCCTTCGACAAATTATTGCTCAATGTAATCAATTATTAAACCAATTAGATATTTAGGCGTGGAGTGAATTAGTAACTGGTCCCGTAGAAACCGCTTATAGTGTTTAATTAATGCGTTGAAAAGTTTAAAATTCTTCGGGGTTCCATTAGCGCATTTCGAACTTGTCTCTTAAGTTTACGAATTCGAGTTTCACAGTATTTAGCTACATAAATATCCATATATACTTTTGTAATTGTTGATTTGAAACATAATCTATACATGACGACTCATATCAGACATCTAGTGCCTAACCGTAATTAATACTCGTAGTAGGCCAATCTCGACCACAACTAATTGAGGTAAGGTAACACGTGGTAGGTCAATTATATGCGTCCGTATAGCTACCACCACACAATATTATATACTGTTACCGGTAATGTCTGCCTCTGTATATTTGATTCGGAGCCATTCGATGTAAAGCATCATTTACACGGGGAGAGATTCTCGTCTGGTAAATTTTCTTAAGGATGTAAACAAGTTGTATCGTGTAAACGTTTAGCGCACTGCACACCGCAGCCGCCGATCCGCCTGCACAGCCCGCCATCACAACCCAACGGCCTATAAGAAAAGAATCATGTCGGCGACAAGCGCCGCACGTGTTGCCCGCCGACATACTGAGCATGTGCTCTGCTCAGTTGCCCACTCCATAACATCATAATTTTAAAACCCGAAACCTTACCGTTGTAACCATACCATAGTACAACAGAAAACCTCGCCACCAAGGCAGTAAAAAATAATTTATTATAGAATTTAAATGGCTACAAAAGTACTAACAACTTATTTTAGTATAGTTGATAGTTTATAAACAAATACGGTTGTACTAAGTTTTAGGCTGTAGTGTGAAGAGGCACCTTAGCAGGCCGGCATTATTGTTTCCATTGGCATGGGACTGCCGTCCGATGCCAATAGATACTCTGCCTGGGCGGCATTTGCGCTTACCATCAGGTGCAATGCCGCCACTATGCCGGGTCATTATAAAAAAAAGTCTACGTTGAATCAAAAATTAACTCATCTCTACAATAAACCAGGTTCAATTACTTATATAACATTTGCAAATAGCTTCACTTTACGTCGTACATTACTACATCGGTTCATTTTGTAACAAAAGAGCTCTACAGTATAACATACATTGCGCTATCATAATTATAAATGTTCTGAACAGCAACAATTACATTTTAACGAGCGCAAATTCATCTAGCCGGTTTGTAAATTAAATGAAATGTTTGCATGATAAGGCTAAGTGTTCACACGGTCATAAAACCGCGGGTAGGAGCATTGCAATGTTGCAACGACAGCGCTTTGCCGACCGCCGGCAAAATAACCGAATAAACTGCTGGTATTTTGCAACGCAAATGTTGAACAGTTAAGTAAATTATTTGGCAATTAAAATATATTTTGCATTCGAGTTATTGCACTAATGAATGCAAGGCCGTTTCAATTTGAAAATTGTTGGGATACAAGTGCAACAAACTTGTGTTCTAATTTAACGCATTTTGGTTTTATTATTCGTGACTTTTACTGATGGTAGGCCTATCATATGTGACGGACCGCCTTGGCAGGTAGTAGGTACTATAGCAATGTCTTTTTCTCCCGCCAAACAGCAGTGTAAATACACTACTGTTTGCTGGTTTGATGGGGAGCGCAGTAGAATACCAAGCATTGCTTTGTAATTCATGGTATTGTTTGGCTTTGCTACTGCCCCTAAGCTATCGCTTACTATCAGGCAAATGGCATGCTAGTTTCGCTATTAATTGCAATAAATAAATCTCAATTGTTCTTTTAGATTAATCATTAAAAAACGTATTAAGCTTAAGGTCTTAAAAAAAACTCAATCTAACTCAAATATTACATAATATATTTCACAAAAAAGCAATCTTATATATTTCACAATGTTGATAACACAATCGTGCATCGATACCAAAGGCAAATAACCTTACCCACAAAAGAACACATACCAAATACAGGAAGGTACACGCCCGGGGCAAAACCACCGAAAAGCCCTCTAATGAACCCGACTTCTTAGCAACAGCTACCGTTCCAATTGAAAATGGAAACACGCTGTGTATTAACGACCTTTGACGTCATCATCCCCAAACCAGCTCCATTAGGAAGACGTCAAAACGTTGCTTAATGAACTAATTGGCCCGGTAAACAGTCCTTGGTGAAGAGTATATATTTAGAATGTTATTTTATATTTAAAATTAATTTGTATCGATGTAATTGAGGAAATTCTTTTGACATCATTCAGGAGAAACAGTCTGTTTTTACTCTAGGTTTTAACAAAATCAGTATTTCATTTGAAGTGGATATAGCTTTCGGCAAGCAATTAAAATGACATGCTTATTTTAGATTGACACGCATAATAGAGACAATATATTTTCTTGAAAAATCACTACTTTAAAAAAATACAAATATTATAAATAAATTGTTCTTTATTTTCGTTGATGGTTGAAATTATTCATGTCTATTTTACAAATAAAATTGACGTAAAATACTACAAAAAGTTCAGTATTGCTACGCCCTGTGTGTGTAGTAATATTGACAATTTTAATAAGTACATAATCAACATTCTCTGAGATTAACATGCATCGTTATTGCTGTAAAATCACAGCTATTCAAAATTTTAAGCAAATATTCTTATTTCGGTATTGAAATTACTCTATTGGCAAGCAGGCAAATAAACAGCTCTTATGACAAGTCCATACACATAGTTGATTGTATTGTATGAGCCCATATACGTCCCACTGCAGGGCGCGGGCCTACTCTACAATCGAAAGTACGATTGAGAGTGGTTAGGCCATATAGTCCACCACGTTGGCCAAGTGCGGGTTGGCGGACTTACATACCATAGATTTTTTTATAAATCGCTATGGTATGCAGGTTTCCTCACGATGTTTTCCTTCACCGTTGTAGTTGATAGAACTCATCTCTATTTATAAAATAAACGGTTTTACTCCTATAGTTCATAGCATGATGTTATTAAGCTTATAGCATTCCTCGATAAATGACCTACCCAACACAGACGAATATTTTCAATTCGAACCAGTAGTTCCATTAGCAATCTCTTCAGCTTTATGTATTAGTATAGAGTTGTTATAATATTATGTAATCATATTCATATCAAAATAATCTACTATTGAACTTAATACGGCTCCTGAAGTCAACAAGCCGTCATGTCAATGAACAGCCGACTGCTCGACTAACCATAGGGGAGCCTGTACCATACGAGAATTTTGCCATATTTGCATACATTATACCCGCACCTAATGAAACAAAGGTCTTTATATCGTCCGTTCGTCTCTTTGATGGAAATGTTTATAGAACCATCTAACACTGGCGTCATGTGGGGATGAAATTATTTTCGTTGGGTGGAATATATGTTTGGGTAGGGCATGCAAATTCGCACTTTATACATATATCTTAGGACAAAAATACCTATATAAATTTTAAGGGCGTTAGTAGTAAGGTTGCATTTAATACTGAACACTTCATCTTTTTTCTTTACATTAATATATTTTTGTAGGCATAATATTAAATACTTACTGGTTCAATCTTAGATATTAAAGGTAACGATAGGAGTTAGGTGTGTTAAAGGAAATCGATTTAGAAGGTGGGAAACGGTATGAGTTATTTGAAAATATTCAATAATAGACTTTTTATTCATGGTATAGGGAGTGATTTGTCTGGTCCAGAAATGTGGTATAGATATGATGTCAACAATAAAAAAAAATATTGGTACTCATCAAAATATAAATTCATTCTTTGCTAGAGAATAACGCTTCATAGAAAAATATTGAACCAAACAAACAAAGAGAGAGAACCTAATGAGAACCTGAAGGCCATTCCTTACACTAGTGTTAGCCATAGCGATTTATAAAAATTCATATGGTATGTAAGTCCCCGAACCCGCACTAGGCCAGCGTGGTGGACTATATGGCCTAAGCACTCTCAATCGTATTGTCGATTGTAGAGGAGGCCCGTGCCCTGCAGTGTGAAGTATATGGGCTGATGCATACAGACTTATAGCTTGTTAAAGCAGTTAAGTCATTGCAAGTCTAAATTAAAGATTTTAAAAGGATTTGCAGAACGAATACACAATTTAAGAGGAAGTGCATTCAAACGTTTATATTACGAGTACGAACATGAACCTTACATATTGTCAAAGTACTGTACTTCTATAGAAAGGTATTCACGTGGATTGCATTTACAAGCACTTTATATATGATGTAGAAATAAATATTGATATGAATTTCTTGATGTGTTGTGAATCTTTGACAGCCTCCGTGGCGCAGGCGGTTAGACGCCGCCTGTGAAACGAGAGGCCGCGGGTTCGATCCCCGCACTGAGAGAAATGTTTGTGCGGCCCACAAATATTTCTCTCGGGTCTGGGTGTTTGTGAGACCGAAAAGTCTCTCGTAGTTTCCTGATACCCACGACACAAGACTCGATCTTAATGTGGGGTCAGGACTATGTATGTGACTGTTGGGTGTTATTATTAAAAAAAAAAAAAAAAATCTGTAACATATAAAAACGTCATGGTCAAAATTGGAAATAATTCAAAAGTTCATCTTGTATATTAAAATTTTCGTCCTATGCATTTTAAAGCATTAGAAGATCGACGTGAATCACAGTTTTGCTTACGCGTTTTATTCGGTGCGTGAGATTGCCGGATGCCTAATAACTATTCAGTCTTCCTATCCTTTCTTTCCGCACCCCTCCCGATTTAATGGGCCGGCAACATTATTTATTAGAGTTATAAGGAATAATGTTGATTTCCAGGATGGTCAAACAAATTGATAAGTTTTGGCTTGAAAAAATATACGGATTTAATATTTGTCCTATACTTTTCATAAAGATAACAATTATATTCGGAGGTAATATTACTGCTGTTGAATATGTTTATAGTATTTTAAAATACAGTAAAAATAAATATATAGCTACTCGCATGCCACTCAATTTAACGATTTCTATTATTAGCAAAGGTTGTGGTAAGCTATGCCACATACCTATGGGAGTTGGGAAAACTCTGATAGTTTTGATTGAGCACTAATCAAACAACACATCCATCCATCGGGGCTCTCGGAGCAAATGTGATTGACAGCGGCCCCAACCATAAAGTAGGAACAAGCTTCCTACTTTATGGTTGTAGGAGTAGCATGTTAGTATATCTGTTCTGTTCTGTATTAGCCCATATACGTCCCACTGCAAGGCACGGGCCTACTCTACAATCGAGAGTACGATTGATAGTGGTTAGGCCATATAGTCCACCACGCTGGCCTAATGCGGGTTGGTTGTTGGTATATGCCTAAACTTCAATATTGCTGGGTCAAGGCCCTAAGATAGCCCGAAAATCGCTGGATCTCGTCAAGGAAGCTATGAAGACCAATGATCGTACAAATTATGATGCTGAAGATAGGGTGCAATCTGGCATCCGTTGCTCTAACGCTAAAGCGCTGTGCACTTTAGTAGAAGAATGTCGAATTCTATGAAATGTACAAAAGTAGTTGAGAACTACTGAAAACTGTTGCTGCAACTGGCATCATTTATCAAATACTAGTAAAATGTTGACAGTTTCTTCAACTAAAATTGCTCTGTGTGCGCAGTGCCCAAGTAACTTTGTGATTGTTAAGACAATAGAGAATTAAATTTTAAGTACAGCGTTTAAATTCCGATTCAACCACAGCCATATGTTAATTCAGGGGAAGCAAGATTCGCGGAAATTTATGCCGTACATTGTAATTAGTCGCAAGGGTTTGCGGATGTGAGTGTTAGCAATGTTTTATTCCATGACAAATTGTATTGCTTAATTTAAACATTGATTTACTTTGTGACACAAATGGCTTCTGTAGATTTAGGATACATTGCCGTCTCTGGTAGTTTAAATCTATGTTTTTTTCATTATTTATATGGTGTATGATACAGTATTACTTAGCAATAAATTTCTTTCTTATTTTATTATCACATATCATATTATTCTACTATATCAGCCCACATAAGTCCCAATGCAGGGCACATGCCTTCTCTACAATTAAGAGTACGATTGGGAGTGGTTAGCCGATAGGCAGACTATCTTTAAAACTTGATAAAATCTCGTGCATAGCAAAGCCAAATTCAAAATGATGTAGGTAATATTTCCTAGCCAACGTTAGTATTAGCTGAACTAATCTCAGCTTAGTAGTAGCAGTAGGCCGAATATTTGACCCATTTGTTCAAGACCCAATCAGATTTGGATTCAATTTCGTCCAATTTGATTCGGTACGATAGGTCAGAAAGATGAACGGAAATATAAAAAGGGCCCTTATTATTGTAAACGTTATTGGACTATTACTTATTCATGCAAAAATATCGGGTTTTATTACACGAACTTTGTTCGATATCTACTGGATATGAAGTATCCAGATTGAGCGGAAAATAGTCATACATTGCTTAGTAAAACTGTACATAAAACTCTTATTTCGTCGCTTTCCCAGCCTGCCCAAGAAAAATATTCGTAGCGGTGCAATTTGCGTTTATATCACGAACGAAACGGCCCCTAGTGCGCGTTGGTTTACAGTTCAAAAGATAAATTGTTGGGAATAAATTGTATTACAACCATAATGTGCAGCGGTGCCGAGTGTACGGGTATGGCGCGAGTTAACAGCCAGTTTGCGAGGCCGAATAACTCGGACACCGCAATAAAACAAACGCAGCCCGCCATCACGTATACTAAACGAAAGTTGTATTGTTACAAAGGTGCTCTGCGGTGTAAAGACTACGTAACGTATCCACTAGTTTACGTTTAGTACCGTGCCACGTATTTCAACTTTTACGAAGGAATTTAATTTAAAAGGGATGTTCAGGGACACATTTTAGAATTTTTTATCCGATGAAAATAGTTTTGGTTAGCGCTCTAGAGCTGACCGCGACAAAGTTGGTGCTGTCCCGACGCGTTGAAGTACTTTTGCAATGAAACATGCTTCATCTATGAAAACGCGTTTGCTATTTTTATCAACGCCAACATTGTTTTTCTCTATCTCTCGAATAATTATTCGTTTATTGTTTTTATTAATTTATATTTGAGGATAAAGTGATATCTGTGCAGTACTTTACAATGAACAATCTTTTATTAAAAATAAATAAATACCATAACACCAAAGAATGCAGGCCACTTCCAACAGATCGATCAGGAGATTCTTGGTGGAGGCCTATGTTCAGGAGTGGCTTCCTGTGCCTGAAAAGAGAGAGAGAGGGGAGAGAGAAAGAGAAATGCCGTAGGAATTACGGGTAAAGTTATTTGTTTAAACATCGAATATGAGCGCAAACATTGACTTATTAATGACAGGCGATCGATGAAAGCCTTTATGGAGAATAATGTTGAATTTCAACGGAAATTGCATTTATCCTTCAAACATCCGTTGATACAAGATCTTTATGAAATTAATTGCTCGGGTATCCAAGTAAAAAACATAAAATCTGATACATAATACGACTATTTTATGGAGTACAATAATATAGAAAGATGCTGCACTTAAAATTTATGAATGATTTTTAATATTTTTCTATTAGCCCTTAATACACATTTTTGTTGGAATGGAACAATATTAGATTCTTTTCCATAGATTTCCACATCATTTCAGTAAGTTCAAGTAGTAATATTTTCTTAGTTGTTTAGTTACACTCGTGAAAATATTCTACGGCTTTTATGAGATTACTTTATATTTATGAAAAATTTTATTAGGTCGTAAAAAGATTACTTTGATGTACTGAGATAATATTTGCAGCACCACGAACGAGCTGGCGGAATATTTTGAAGTTCTTATAAGATTTATTTTGTATTGTTATGTATTTTTGAATAATTTAATTAATTGGTGTCTTTATTATTTGATTAAACAATCTTGTTAAATTCACCTCAAATTTCATCTCATGCGTTGACTAAGTGTTGTATATCGTCACCCCTTCATTATGTAGTATATCCATTACAAAAAATTTAGCTCGTTACAGAAAAATCATTGTAACTGAACTGTGATTTAAAATAGATATTAACAACCTTATTCATTTATTTATTTATTTACACTTTATTGCACAAAAAGACAACAAATACAGAGAGAAATTACATATATAAAAAGTACAATTGGCGGTCTTATCGCCGAAGGCAATCTCTTACAGACAACCATGGGATGGATTTAAGAATAGGATAAACAGAGGGCAGTCAAAAGTGTAACCTACCTAGAAAGGGAAAAGATTTGCAAATACTAATTAAAATAATTTTAAAATTACAAGTAATAAAAGTCTTGAATACTCATATTATGTAATATAATGATATACATAAATATATACATACATATATAAGATCATAAGAATACATACATCAGAAAATACATACATATACATAATATATAAATATATATAATAAAGTTCCAGACATGCAAATAGGAAAGCTATCCATATGTCAGTTCAGTGAGAAAGGTAATAATCTTTGACAAGTTTTTTGAATGATGATAGTGATCGTGCCCGTCTTACCACAACTGGTAATGCGTTCCATAATCGAACAGCCTTAACAGTAAACGATTTGCCCATGAAAGTGGTGGTGTGCACGGGCATTCTCAACTCCAAACTCTCTGACGACCGTAGGGATCTAGTATGTGAGTCGTGGAGAAATACAAATCGATCTTTGAGGTAAGAGGGGGTAAGAGGATTAAACAATATATTGTACAGAATAAAAGAAAATGAATATGAGCATTCCGACGAAGTCGTATGGGCAACCACTTGAGCTTAGCACGGAACTCCGAAACATGATCATATTTGCGTAAACCAAATATGAATCTAATACAAAAGTTTTTAAGGCGCTCAAGTTTATTAAGTTGGTCCTCGGTGAGATCTGCATAGCTGACATTGGCATTCATTGACAGTTTTAAAATGTATTTTAGCTTTCGAATGTTTGTCCCTTTCGAAAGACTTTTGAATTAAATTAGAAAGAAGAAGACAAAACATAGCTAAAATAGTTTTTAAAACTGTCTGGAGACTGCCCGCCCTCACACCCATCACTGCAACTCCTGTAAGACACGATCAACAGTGGCACGCAATGAAATGACACCGAGCATTGAAACTCTGCGAGTTTTCGGGAATGTTTCACTTCTCTTTAACCCACAACGAAATTAATCATGTAGTAAATAATACTCTACTATTGACAAATCAATGGACTAAAGATGCAAATAACCTCTGAGAAAGACTTTTACAACCAGAGAAGCCAGTTGTAAAGCACCACGGATCAAACTATTAATATATTTAATGGGGAATATTTAAAACTATTTTTGTATACGTCCGTAAATCTAAACGTCTATATTTAACTTTCAGTGTACGAGCCAACGCCATATTTGAAAGCTTATAGATAAATCCCTGCCTAATTATTATACATTTTGTTAGTAATAAATGTTAGGATTTGTATTCCGCTATTCTAATTTGAATAGCAATCAAAGAATTAAGTCCTCAGGATTATGCTATGATTAAACTTAATCTGTGATCCACATTCCGTAATCGTTGCTTAATAATTCCTGGCGGAGAGGGTGAAATTTTAACTTCAATAACTTTGTACTTCTCGAAGAAGTTTATACACCTATAATACATTTTGTAATATTTCTATAGAAAATGTAAATTGTTCTAAAGCCCATTATTTGAATTAGCTTTAAATTAGTTTAAAATTCAAATGCTGTAAAATTTCTTAGGAAATAACTTTTCAAAATATAATAATTAATATCGTGGACTACATCGATGCTGTCTTTTTTTGCCCTTTATTTTATATTGGTGTGACAAAATGGTAGGTTGTGTTTTGACCTACCGGGGCCGCTAGAGCTAGACCGAAAAAACTAGTGGCAATGCTTTGTTTGTTCAATATACCTTACCAATAATACTCATGGTCTTATTAACAAGATCTTTTGTATCGCAACTATTTTGATAAAAATTACAATATAAGGTCTTATCCATTCGCGGGGCCCACGGTTGTATTACATTTGGAATACATAAAAATAACACTGATGTACATATATACCTCTTAACTCATGGATTAACTTAGGGATCTTTAACTGGACATGAGATATTCCACTACGCTCGCCATTCTGAGACATACATACATAATATTAAGGCTCAGTTGCACCAAGTAACTTGCCAATACCTTTGGATCAGCCCATATACGTCCCACTGCAGGGCACGGGCCTACTCTACAATCGAGAGTACGATTGAGAGTGGTTAGGCCATATAGTCCAATACCTGCCAATTAATAGTAGCCAATACCGTTGCCTATGAAAATATCATCGCCATACATTTGAGATGTATTTGACCTTGCGAATGTATGGAATTGACAGTTTCAAGGGCAAAGGTATTGGCAAAGTTAGTTTGTGCAATTGAGCCTAAGTATAAATATGTCTGGATAACTACTGATAGTTACACTGACAACAATGTCCTTCAAATCGGAATAGAACAGTGCGTTTAAACTGCTATTTGGCGGGAGAAATATAAATTGCGGTGGTACATACCCAGGCGGCCTCTCACATTTGAGAGACCTACCACAAGTGAAACTACTAAATTATTCAGTATTCCCGGTTTTCGACCAGACCTATTAATAAATTTATTACACTGAACATACAAAATGCCTTTAATTTGGCCCCGATGTATCGAAACACGCAATGGTATAGTGCAGACTGCAGTCTAGACGGAATATCCTGCCCTTAAATGTTAATCTCCCGCCAGTTGTTCTAGAAGTAAACATATTTTTAGTGAAAGCAACGACACTATCTATAAACTCATAGAAATCTATTTTCTAGATTTACTCTAAAGGTTACATTAGGTCGACATTGTAATCAGTATGGCGTGAATTAAAAAAAAGGTACAATGAAATTAAAGATCGTCGTGGTCGGACTCGCCAAATTAATTCAATAAACGCTTGGTTCCTCTATTTAAAAGGCCATTGACAATTATGGGCCGGCAACCGTGGAATGAATTTATTTCATCAACTTCTTCAAATTCAATCAACAATTAAAAGGCCTAATTTAATTTGATAGAGAATTTGATGCGTTTCCAAACTTGTTCAAATTATTGGAACGAAGTTCCTTATCGCGCGTTGTGAAAGGGGGCTAGACGGAAAAAATTCTCACGAATAGTAGGCGCGAAAAACATTTGACAATCGTTTTTAATTTCTTTATTTGAAAATGATGTCATACATTTTATTTAACTCTAATAGAGGCAATAAAATATCCAAATACATATTAATATGTTAAAGGCTATAGTAAAAACTAAGAATACGCTGAAGCCCAAATTAAGTGGGAAACGTTGTGACAATTTCTAATTTTCATCAAATGTCATAAATCAAATTGGTACAAAAGAAACATAAATTGCATAAATATGTGAAAAAAAAAACATAATAATGGTGATACTCAAATGATTCTTTTGATGGTGACATAATTAAAATTTCATAATAAAACCGTAATACATTGATTTTCAATCCTCCTTAATAAATTTATTATTATTTACAATTTTAGTTTGTTACTCTGCTGTCAATCATCAGCCCTAGATTTGACTATGTATATTTGCCAATTATTACTAAAATTGAGCCTAATGATTAAGTTTATATTACATTATATTTGTTATTTTACAAAAAAATTACGTTAACCACAATGTGTAGTAATTAATTTTGAAGATGGTTGTCCTGCGCGCGTAGCGCACCGCGAAGGCACAGGATTCGCGGAAGTTGCAGGCCACGCGCCCCTATTGGTCAGACACGTAATTGGAGGAATAGCCGCGCAGCGCCGGCGCACCGCAAATCACACGTGACGCAAGCCGTCAATTTTATTATAACTTAAAAAAAAAATAAAAATATTACAATTCCTTCACTAATTAATCGAAAGGAACTTCGTTCCATCCGGGTGTCCCTTGACACCACTCAATTTCTATAATTATGGTTGAACATCACCGTGGCTTTGTTGATTAGAATGCTTTGGAGATAGTGGGTTTGATTCCCGTTTTGAGATAAATGTTATTGCAATTACGTAGTACTTCTTAGACGTTTGGATGTTGTAAAATCGAAAAAAAAATTGTTTTATGCCACAACACGAAACTTTATCGTAGTGTGGGATTAGAACTTTGGTTAGAAAGATCCTCAGCTTATTTAAGTATATATTAAGTTATTGCTTATTTAAGAGCGTATACACCTTGCGCGCAAAGTCAACTATAGGTATTTCTTCGTTAATTTCACGCACACATAAGCGACCAAAGCTGTGTGCGTAGAGCTGCCGCGTCGGCTCGCTATACAATCGGCTCAAACAACTTTGATCCGTGCGCTTCAAATATTCAATTGAAATGTAACTGTAATATAATATCATAAAAATATTTTATTTGCATTATAAGTAGACAAATATTACTGTGCAAGCAAAGAATAATACAAATTTAGATAGTAATCATACTTTCGTTATTATTACATTGTTAAGTTGCATTCAAATCAGTGTTCAATCAGTAGACACTACGGACGTTTTATTAATAATTTCGTGTTAGAACACATAAATAGTGTTAGGGGCCTTACAACCCCTTACAATTACGAAATATATTTATTTATTTATTTATTTATTATTTATTTAAATCTTTATTGTACACAAACTTAACAAGAACATAGCTTAACAGAAATAATAATAACAAAGAGTACAAATGGCGGTCTTATCGCTCAACAGCAATATGTTACAGACAACCATGGGATGGATTTAAATGAAGGAGAGGGAGAGAGGGCAGTGTAACAAATAAAGAATTACTTCAAGCTAAATAATAATACTACTTAAACATAATTACTAATATACATATACATATCCATATATATACATACATAAATATATATACATACATACATAAAAATAAATAATACAAAATCATACATAAATTATAATATACTACAATTTCCAAATGAAAAAGAAGTAATAGTGAAGTCTGCTTTAAAGGGAAAGGTAGTGCTCTTTAATCAGTTTTTTAAATGACGACAGCGTTATATATTTAATTTTATATTACAATAAATACATAATTTAGCCTCGGAATTACGTCCCATTATATTACCTGAAACATAATTTATACTCACTACAAAATCATTGTAGGTAATAAAAATAATTAAATATTTTACTACCAAAGTACTAAGATGTGGTAATCGCATTTCGCGCGTGGCTATTTTTACTACGCGCGGCATAATCGACTGCAGCCAGGCCGGAGCGACGAGCGATACGTCCTCCCTCTAGAAGGCCTTGCGGCGGTCTGATTTGATCCACGTCAGACAGCGTGTTTTATAGTGGTTTTTAAAATATTGTAGAAAACATGAAAACTAATTTTGTTGAAATATAAAAATGGTAATTTATTGATAAGATGTTCTTCTATTGTAATATGCAATTGCTGTAAAAAATTATGTACGATAAGTTGGTGAAAAAAAATATGTTCTTGACGAGAGTTTCTGAATAATTTCGCATTGTTTAAATTTTATTTTTCAGTAATTAAACACAAAAAGATTATTTTTCTCAGCAAAATCCCTCCATAAGGGTCTTATTAGTCTGATAATATTTTTATTTCATCTTGTATTTAGTGGTTTCGGATATCTTAAGCTTCTAAATTGCCATTTAAAGCCTAAATAACGAAACTTGTGTTCAGTAATCCGTATAGTACTCACAAATTATCCATCAATCTATAATGTTTTCCACAAAAATCCCTAGACGACAACCTTTTCTAAAATTAGTAACAATTATTGTTCCTTTAAATTGTTTATTGGTGGCTATTAACTCATTTGAAAAGTCCTGTTTTTAAGCCAAAAAGCGCGTGCAGGGTATAAACGCTCTTAAGTATACGTAATTCAAGTTCAGGCTATATAAAGGAGCAGGTAACTTAGTACCCTTAATTTAGAATATAAGAAAGGAGATGTTTTATCTTGGGCCGTTTTGTGTACGTCTAATACAAATTCTAGAAAAAAATGTGGAATTCAAATAAAATACATTTAGATTGCTTGGACAACAGGGGGCTTTATAGAAAAATGTGATTGTTTTAGTACAGAAGCAATATTTTCTTCGTTAATCTGTCCTCCATGATGCCTAATTGTCATTTCGTTCAAAAATGCGCGAACGCATTTTCTTTAACTTGAATATGTCTTATTTTTAAAAATCCCCTACAAATTATAAATATTGTCTATATTTCTTTTTCTATATTCTTTGCTTTTTAAAAGACGATATATGTTGTTAAAGAAGTCACTTTTATTATTTTATTTATATTACATGATTTTAGTTTAAGAACGAATATGTTTAACTTGACAGCAATTGCAAAACTCTGTGGCCGTTATTCGTATTATTTTTTATTATTTGCATATATTTCGCAAATGTGTATTTGCTACTCTGTTGACCTGGCTTTGTTTTATGGATTCTGATTCTCGCAGATGATATATCCTGACGTTTAAACGCAATTACTAGTTCGTATTTTGGTGAGTAAACATGTATATTATTTAGAATGCCACATGTAAGTAATACTTTTATGTTTTTCTATGTTCATATTTCTCTTCTAACCCACAATTCTGCTTTTCAGTACATCAAAAGTGGCGCTTTGCTTGAATTGCACTTCTGCAATTGTTTATATGAAATGGTTTCTATCATTGAACAGAATCTTATTAACTACATGGGATGCCAATTCACTCTCGTTTAGAGTGTTTCAAGACGTTTTATTGCTGAAATGGCAGAACAAGAAGTAAGTATTCTATTTTCTTTTTTCTTCATAAACTTGGGAAATGTATGTTTTATGCCAATTAATCAAGGTCAATACAAGGTAAGGAGTATTACAAAAGTATTCATGTTAGAGCTGAATTGCATTGTGTCCACAGGACAAGTCTACTAGTACATAAATATGTAAGAAGTGATATTTTATATATTGTTGTTTAAATTGTTAAATGAATTACATTTTCTTTTATCTCGCTCTGGATACTCAGATGATCTAGTGTTATGTATAATATATTATATTATTATTATTTCCATAATAACAACACTATGTCTGATGGTAAGCACAAATGCCGTCCAGGCGGAATATCTAATGGCATCAGACGACTGTCCCAAGACATTTCATACAATTATCCGGCCGGCCTGCTAAGATGCCTCTTTAAACAATAGCGGAAAGACCTGGGATCATAGGAAGGAGGGAACACATGTGACTGCAAAGAGTTATTTATTCATCATAATTCTTCGATACCTTCAATATTAAATCTTTTTTATTTTGTTTTAGTTATCAGAACAAACAATTATCTGTACAAACTGCTGGCTGCAAATAAATCAAGCTGTAGACAATGAGCAAGATTTTATTCCAACTCTGCCGTAAGAAGATTGTATCAATCTCGATTCTTTTGGACATATATAACACCCACAAGTGCTTCATGTTGAAAGGAACATAGCTGGACACCGGACAGTGGGTTGCTGTACTCATACCATGATCATACTGTGGTATTTAGCCTTTAGGTTGGTCTAGGCAATAGTACAATATGGGAGCACCGGCATTGTTCCTAGATGTTTTGACTGGAGATTATTTTTAGGCGAATTTAAATAAAAAATATAAAGCAAGATCTGGTTTTACTATTATTTACTAATTATTATAGTGTCCTCAAGTTTTGTTTGATTTTAGTGTTATTTGATCAATTAATCCTACTTTTTCCTTATGTGTGCTCAGAAATAACCAGTTAGAATTAATGTCAAATACATTATTTGAAAAACAATATCTTAGACTTTAGGATAATATTATTTTAAGTATGCAGAAGTCTAATATACCAAAGTATATTAGACTTCTAGGGTAGACCAAATATAATGTTTAAAATGTTAGCTTGTACAGAAATAATTGCTAGTAAGTTCTTTTACTAGACATTAAGGTATAGAAATAAACATGGCTGCTATCAGATTCGATTCCATTTTTATAGCGAATTCATTGTATGGACTATAATCACTAAGAGCTTATTAAGTGCATATGCCTAATAATAAAATGATTATTTATTCATATGCTAGCAGTCGCGACAAGTGATCAGTCTGTGCCGTGCTGTATCTCATGCCTAGCAGATTTTTATTGTGGATTATTTAAATAGGTTGTTTAGCAGGTATTATGCACCGCACTTACGGCCAGATGTAGGTACACTTTCTTAATATTAAATAACTATAAACATGACGAGATTCTGACAGACTTGTTGCAATTATTGTATAGACATTATGTTATATTATATTAGATGATCAATAAAGTATGATACTAATTCCGTTGACGTAAAAACATTTACGAGTTATATAGAGTACAGTAATTTATAGCACAGACGACTAAAAATAATACTAAAAATAATACGAATTACGACTTCTATTTCATAAATGTCAAGTTTTGACATCGGTTGTCAAACATGCCGTTTCAGGACGCCATATTGTCCCCTTGTAGTGTTGCTGGTCTTGGCTTTGTATTTATTTTTGTATAAAGCTAATATGCAACGTATAATAGTATTTCATACAGAAATCGAATGCCAATTTCACTAAGTATATTTGGTGTAATGTACTACAAACGGCCCAAGGTCCATACATTTCTGGCCCATCTCCTTTGAGTCCTTTATTTACTCCGCACTCCGCAAGAATATTTAGGTCGACATAAACACTCAACAACACTCATCTTTCTTTTGTAATATTCTCCAATAAGTTAAAAGGTCAATAGGCATTGTCAGAAGTTGCTCTTTTGCGCTCTATATATATAGAAACGCATTTTCATTCTTATTACCTTTTTAGGATACGACACATAATGTATTTCGTATTACAAGAGGTTTAAAATAAATAAATATCAAGTTAATAGAATACAACATTAACGGGCTTATTTATAATTACTAGTGATCGCCTAGCGGTCGAAATTCGACCAAATTAAGAAGAGAAAAAGTTTTTACCTGTATGATGATGTTGTCATTCTGATAATTCGTGCACATTTAAATGTACGTATCTTTCAAAATCACTTATTTATCCTGAAGTATATGCAATTACTGAAATCGTAAACTACAATAATTGCTTTGAACCAGCAATAGCAAATTATATTTTTCTTGTACCTGAATGTTGTTATTGCAGATTGCTGCTACAGAACTTTCTTTATGCATATAATGATAGTCCGTGTACATTTAAATGTATCTTACTTCTACACAATTTGTATAAGCGGTCAGTATTTCACGTAGTATTCGTCAAATAAAACTTTTCTGTTTGACTTTCAATAAAACCACAGTAAACAAACTTTTCTGTAGGACGTTCAACTATGTATGTCTATAATAAACAATGGAAACAATTTGACCAAAGAGTATGTATACGTGTACAAATACTTGTGTATGCGTGTGTCAAATGCATGCTGGTTTGTGTAATGTTTTATTTATTGGTTTAATGTACTTTTTATGCATTATTATTAAAATCTTTTTGACGTGACAACGTCTTAAATTAGGTTGCGGCTGGGAGTCACTTATGAAAAAGTGTAACGCCCGGTAACGTAACGGTGCGCGCGCAGCACTAGAGAATTATTTTTCAGTTTCACCCACTTTTTCCAAAATTGTCCCATAGTCCCCCCCCTGCCTTCCCCCACCCTTATTCCGAAATAGTGCCTATTAGCCTCCCCACGAAACCTACCCCCCCCCCTCCCCTACCCCCACCCCGAAAATTTACCTCACCCCCCCAATCCTATCTCGGCCAACATAGGTCGTAGACCCACCGAGTTTGGTATCCTCGGAACCGTCTTGGTGAGGGCTACAAATTGACCCCGCCAGAAATCCCAAATTACGCAAAAAATTACCCCCCCAAAAAAAATATTTTACCTCCAAAAAATTAATTTAAGTTAGCCTCCCCACGAAACCTTCCTCCCCCCCCCCTCCCTTACCCCCACCCCGAAAATTTACCTCACCCCCCCCCCCCCAATCCTATCTCGGCCAATATAGATCGTAGACCCACCGAGTTTGGTATCTTTGGAACCGGCTCGGTGAGCTCTACAGATTGGCCCCAACCAAATCCCCAAATTCCTCCCTCTCTCCCCTAAAATATTTGTCCAGGCATAACTCCGTCATTTCTTAAAGTAAACCCCCCGTGTTTGGAGTCAGAGGAATCGTCTTGACGAGCTCGACAATCGAGAGCAGGGCAAAATACGATTTTTCTTATTTTGACGTGACAACGTCTTAAATTAGGTTGCGGCTGGGAGTCACTTATGAAAAAGTGTAACGCCCGGTAACGTAACGGTGCGCGCGCAGCACTAGAGAATTAGGCGCATTGAATCGGCGCATGCTTGTGTCTCTGTCTTTGTCTTTCTCGAACGTTCTTGGCGTTGGAAAAACAAGAAAGCGTCACAATACAAGTTCACACGTGTGGTTAAAGTATCGTCAGCTGTGTCTGTAGTGAAAATATGGAGTGCTTAGATTCGTCATTACATGTACAATGTTTTAGTAAACAAAATATATTTCTATAGTTAAAATTTGTGCAATTCTTATTTTCATTCAATTCCTTGTTCCTATTGTGCAATTTAATTATATTCATATCAATAAATATTCTACCGAGAAAAAGACGTTGTCACGTAAAATCTTCGCCCGTAAAACCGACTTTACAGGCAACCATTTTTTTTATATTAAATGAAGCAAGTAAATCCTTTTTTTTTTGATATGTCTATGTCAGAAGAACAAAATGAAAAAGAAAAGAAACAATTTGACACCAGAGTATGTATGCGTGTACAAATACTTGTGTATGTATGTGTGTGTAATGTTTTATTTTTTGATTTAATGTACTTTATAAGCATTATTATTGAAAAATATTAGCGTTCTGCACTTCTCCTACACATAAACTGTAAGTGTGCCAAATTTTATGCTCCTGCGTCCGCGCAATTTTTGAAAAAAAGGGGTCCAAAGTTTTTGCATCACGTATTAATATATAGACTAGTGGTCGCCCAGTGGTCGAAATTCGACCAAATTAAGAAGAGAATAAGTTTTTACCTGTATGATGATATTATTATTCTGATAATTCGTGCACATTTAAATGAACGTATCTCTCAAAATCTTACTTATTTATCCTGAAGTATATGCAATTACTGAAATCGTAAACTACAATAATTGCTTTGAATCAGCAATAGCAACTTATATGTTTTTTGTACGTGAATGTTGTTATTGCAGATTATATATAATGATAGTCCGTGTACATTTAATTGTATCTTACTGCTACACAATTTGTATAAGCGCTCAGTATTTCACGTAGTATACGTCAAATAAAACTTTTCTGTTTGATATTCAATAAAACCACAGTAAACAAACTTTTCTGTTTGACATTCAACTATGTCTATAATTATTTTATATTATTGGTTTTGAAAACTTATTATTTATGTTCTATTTTTGTAATTATTTGGATTATTATTTTAAAACTGTATTTGTTTTTGTACTATTATTATTTTAATTAATATAATATATATTCATTTTTCATTTTTTCAATAAATAAGTTGCATACATAATGTTGCAAATGTTGAACACCGTTAATAATAGCGATAACAGTGATAATTTCTGTTCTTTATCATCTTTTTCTAGTCGTTCCAGCGATGAAAGCTTCGTCAGTACGCCCGTCACTTTCGGAAACTCTTCAGTATCAGTTTTCTGACGTTCCTAACAATTTTAATCTTGTTCATATCAATGCGCAAAGTATTCCGGTCTCATTCCCCGATATGCTGGCGTCCTTTGATCAAAAAAATATTCATGCTGTTTTAATCTCTGAATCGTGGCTGAAGCCTTGTTTACCTTCAACTTCCTTCTCTCTTCCTGGTTTCTGTCTCATTCGAAATGATCGCACCGGCATGGGTGGTGGTGGAGTGGCGATTTATTTGCGATCACACATTCCGTATTCCATAATTAGCATGTCGCCTCAACCGCCGGCTCTCAATGCTGGTGAGCATATTTTTATTGAGACTATTCTACACCATCACAAAATTCTTCTTGGGGTCTTTTACAGTCCATCGACACGTATTGACTATTTTCATCTTTTGAACAGACGTTAGAAAATCTTATTCCCAATTATGATCATACTATAATTATGGGAGATTTCAATACGTGTCTTTTAAAGAAAGATCACAGGACCTGTTCCCTAGAAAATGTTGTAAACTCTTGCAACATGCACATTTTACCTTTAGGTGCAACGCATCACTTTCCCAACTCCTCCCCTTCTCTTCTCGACATTTTGATTGTATCCTCCCAACAGCATGTAGCTAAGCATGGACAATGTTTCGCAGATGCTTTTTCATACCATGATTTGATTTATTTGTCCTATAAAATTCGTCCTCCTAAGCGTAAGCCTAAAATACTTCTTCAGCGTAATTTTGGTGGTATGGACCAGGAAGCACTTCGACGTGATGCTTCTAATTGTGACTGGTTCCTTGTCGCGGAGGCCCATTTGATTGATGCAAAGGTTGAAGTTTTTAATTCACTGGTCACTAAGCTGTATGACATCCACGCCCCTCTGCGAGAAATCAAATTGAAACACCTCCCTGCACCTTGGCTTACAGATGACATCAGGTGCTTGATGCGAAAAAAAGCAGTGGCTAAAAGCAAGTACAAATGTCACCCATCGGATATAACCAAGGCTAAATACATAAGCATACGGAATCGCTGCAATAGAGTGTGTAGGGATGCTTATCGTCGCCATATTCATGAATCTGTCGATGAAGAAGATCCAGCAAAAGTGTGGAAATTCCTTAGAAGTTTGGGAATTGGTAAATCTCAACACAATCTATCATCCAATAATCTTGACATTAATGGTCTGAATAATCACTTTTCTTCTTGTTCTTGTATTGTCGTATCAATCAAGTACCAAACAATAAACTCACTCAAATCCTTACCGATTCTTGGATATGTTCCTTTTGTTCTTAAAAGATTTACCGCTTGTGATGTTAAGAAAAGCATTCTATCCGTGACATCGAATGCAGTTGGTGTAGATGGCATTAGTCGCAATATGCTATTGCCAATTCTGGATCTCATTCTGCCTTCGGTTTGTCACATCCTCAACTTTTCCATTCTAAATGGAGTTTTCCCTTCTGATTGGAAAGATGCTCTTATAATACCTCTTCCCAAAAAACCCAATCCCGAATTGTTTTCCGAGTACCGACCCATATCCATCTTTCCCTTTCTTTCCAAAGTGTTAGAGCGTCTTGTTCACTCCCAGTTAAGCTCCTTCTTATCCGCCCATCATCTTTTAAACCTCTTCCAGTCCGGTTTCCGTCCAGGACACAGTACAGCGACTACTTTAGTCAATATTACTGACGATATACGTCTTGGAATGGAAAAAGGGCAGCTCACGATGTTGTCGTTACTGGATTTTAGTAACGCATTCAACACTGTTGATTTTGAAATCCTTCTTGCCTTGCTCCGCTCTATTAACATATCTCCAACGGTAATCAATTGGTTTCACAGTTATCTGTTCGGTCGCCGGCAGCGGGTACGTCTTAACGATGATTTTTCGTCGTGGTGTAACACTTCTGCCGGCGTACCGCAAGGCAGCGTTTTATCTCCTTTGCTCTTTGCTATTTCATAAATTCTATATCTCAAAATCTATCTTCTTCTTACCTATGCAGACGATCTCCAAGTTTACAACCAAGCCCCATTGGTAGAACTAAATGATGCAATTAGTATCATTAATTCAGACTTGGTTAAGATTTCTGAATGGGGAAATCGTTTTGGGCTCAAGGTAAATGCTGCAAAAACTCAGGTCATCATAATTGGAAGTTCACGTTTAACAGCAAAAATTGACTGGCTAAACCTCCCTCCGGTGATATTTAATGACGTTATAATAGCTTATAGTGAAACAGTTAAAAACCTTGGGTTGATATTCGATCGAACTTTATCTTGGGGCCCACAGCTAGCTGCTACGAGTCGGAAGATGTTTGCGTCAGCCGCAACTCTGAAGCGACTTCGAAATTTCCTACCCATTGCCACCAAAATTTCGCTCGCACAATCTCTACTTCTTTCTGTGCTAGATTACGCAGACGTCTGCTATCTTGACCTAACCCAAGTTCAACTTGATAAACTTGAGCGGCTCCAAAACTTTTGTATACGGTTTATATTTGGTTTGCGCAAATATGACCATATATCTGCATTTCGCTCTAAGCTCAAGTGGCTCCCTATCTGCCTTCGCCGGAATACTCATATTCTTTTTAACATTTTATTTAACTCTAGTTCTCCCCATTATCTTAAAGAACGTTTTAATTACCTTCATTGCTCTCATTCTCGTGCCTTAAGATCGTCAGAGAATCTGAAATTAAAGACTCCTAAACACGGCAGTGTTTTTTTTGACGGATCTTTTACCGTTCAGGCTGTTCGCTTGTGGAACGCGCTGCCATTGACAATTCGACAGGCGCCTTCGCTGAACGTCTTCAAAAATAAATTAAAAAATCATTTTCTTTCCAAATTATCTCATACATAGTTCCTAGTCTGGGTTTTATTTTATCGATCTTGTCTTATATAACATGCTATAACGTATGTATTAGTTTAATATTTGTATCATATATGTGTATGTATTATATGCTTTGCTTTTTATATATATATATATATATTTTCCTACTCCTAATCATTATTGTTACTATGTTACGCACACACAATAAACACCCACTATTATTTTTTCTTTAATGTCCTATTCTCTTGTCTTATTGCTAATAGCGATCTCTTCCAGACAACCATATAGCAATCTATATGGTTGTCTGGAAGAGATCGCTATTAGCGATAAGACCGCCAGTTGTTCACTATTTGTAAGTTTTTCTATTATTATTATTTTTTGTTATTTTATGTTATGTGGTGTTCAATAAAGTGTTGTGTATCTGTATAATAAACAAAAGAAACAATTCGACCAAAGAGTATGTATACGTGTACAAATACTTGTGTATGCGTGTGTCAAATGCATGCTGGTTTGTGTAATATTTTATTTATTGATTTAATGTACTTTTTATGCATTATTATTAAAATCTTTTTTATATTAAATGAAGCAAATAAAACCTTTTTTTTTGATATGTCTATGTCAGAAGAACAAAATGAAAAAGAAAAGAAACAATTTGACACCAGAGTATGTATGCGTGTACAAATACTTGTGTATGTATGTGTGTGTGAAATGCATGGTAGTGTGTGTAATGTTTTATTTTTTGATTTAATGTACTTTATAAGCATTATTATTGAAAAATATTAGTGTTCTGCACTTCTCCTACACATAAACTATAAGTGTGCCAAATTTGATGCTCCTGTGTCTGCGCAATTTTTGTAAAAAGGGGTCCAAAGTTTTTGCATCACGTATTAATATATAGATTTTATAGGCATAGTTTAGCAGCCGAATATTTTTTCTTCTTCGTTCAAACTGAATTTAAACGTCGTTCGAAAGAGACAAAACATTCGATCACTTAAAGAGGTTTTAAAATCTCTATATTGCGGTAATTATTGAACAAAAACCAATATTGTTATTTTATCTCTAAACTACATTCACAAAGACGAGATTTGATAAAGCCAACATGGGCACGTAATTAAGTGAAGGCATCAAAACCCCGCGCACGTTACCATAACAATAACGCAAATACCAGTAAATACTGAAGCAGGTAATCGGGAACACACGCTGTAGGCTGTACGTGACCAGGATAATGTTCGGGATTTCTCCAATACTTGGCATGAGCCATGGAAACAAGGATGTCTGCCCGCGTGGCGACATAACGCTATAAAGACACTTTAATATTGCTATTTTGCAAGCAATTTAAACTTCAATTTCAGCATGGTACTTACATAATAAGTTTTGAAGCCATGTTCCGTGCTGTGGATACCTTTAACCTATTTTACTGTTTATTAATACCTGTTGCTGTAGAATTATCTGTTACGAACGCACAGTTGTATAGCTCGGCTACTTAAATAGTCTATTCTGCTGAACTTTGTTGTTGAACCCGGCGAGTTGCGGTAATTATATCCTTACGTATAATGAACTTGCGGAAGTTTTGCTAATGCATTTTGGGACGTGAGATTGCTTGATTTTATAACGTGCCCGTGGAGTTTTTAGTTGTGTGAGAGGATTTGAGTCTTGAGTATCTTCAAAATTATAATGCACTGTTTCTTACAGAAAATAGAATCACATTAAAATGTCGGAAATATAAAATTAAATATACCTCGCTTATTTTGATTGCATAATGGCAATCAGAGCTATCTGAAGTTTGAGCAAATATGAACTTAATTTATTATATTACCGATGATAATTATTTAAAAGTAAATTAAAGTATACGGTCTTATTTATAGACAGTTTTAAAATGTATTTTTGCTATCGAATATTTTGTCTTCTTCGCTCAAGCTAAATTCAAAATACGTACGAAAGGGACAAAACATGAGATAGATAAAATAAATAATAGTAGCCAAATATATAATAATGGTCGTGAGCACGTATAAAACTTTAGGATATGGTACCTTCATTTTCGAGTAATATTTTTCTCTGATTAATTCTGTATCAGCCCATATACGTCCCACTGCAGGGCACGGGCCTACTCCACAATTGAGAATACAATTGAGAGTGGCTAGGCCATATAGTCCACCACGCTGGCCTAGTGCGGGCTGGCGGACTTACATAACATAGAAATTCTTATAAATCGCTATGGTATGCAGGTTTCCTCACGATGTTTTCCTTCACCGTTTTAGTGCGTGGTGATTGACTATCAATACACACATGACTCCGAAAAGTCAGAGGCTGATTAACTATTTATTGTAAATTATATCTACATTATACACATTCTCCAACGAACTTACTTTAATTAAATCTTACACCTCAATTTTGTGCAATAAATAAAACTGTGCCATCTTACTTTCCCTATTTGTCGCGACACGAATCAGGAGTGAAAAAGTTTGTCCTCCCAGAACACTAGAGGCGTTATAAAACTTGAAACACAAATCGAAGTTAATTAAAAGTTTTCTTGAATTCTCTTTATTGCTCAAATAGCCAAGGAAGGGATGAGCACCCGAGCTAAATAAAATTAAGGGGAACCATTGATTACCCTTTAAAAGTGCTATACTTAAACTTTAACTTTATACTTTAACTTAGCAATGTTATTTTGAAATCAGAAACATGATATTTTATTTAACGAGAGTTGTTTACTATAATAGTTTCTTAGAACTATGAGAATTGTTCCCGGATTGTTAAAATGTACAAATTATGTACGTGTAATCAGTTATGCCATAGAAATATGATTGACAAATTGTACATGGATATTATTAAAGCCATCAGCGACGCATCTGTGATTGGTCGGAGTTGCGACATGACCAGGCGTAAGCCATTTATTGAGGGCTGGAACCAGCACGTTAAACAGGCACACAGTGAGGCTAGGACGAAATTTTTAATATGGTTGCAGAACAATAAGCCAGCGTCTGGCAGTATATATGAAGATATGTGTAAAGCTCGAACAATTTTCAAATCTAGGTTAAAATGGTGTCAAAAGCATAAAAACCAAATAAAAATGGATAAGCTTGCGACCCATCATACTAATAAGGATTTTTGTAATTTTTGGAAATATATAAATAAACTCACTGAAAAGTCCGGCCTGCCGGTATACGTCAACGGAGTTACTGACTCTAAACAAATAGCAGATCTGTTTAAGAGTAGTTTTGTTATAAAGTCACCGCTAGTGCAATCGGAATCATCACACAATGTTGAGGCTCGTCGGGACCTGGGAACTATAATTAGCTCTAAAGATGTCTCAAATGCTATCAGACTCATGCCACGAGGCAAATCTCCCGGTCACGATGGCCTCAGCATTGAGCACCTCCGCTATGCAGGGCCTGATTTACCAAGAGTGCTGGCAATGTTTTACTCCTTTTGCCTGAGTCACGCATATATGCCTACAGATATGATAAGAACGGTTGTAGTGCCAATTGTCAAAAATAAAACAGGTGACATCTCAGATAAAAACAACTATAGGCCTATTTCGTTAGCAACTGTTATTTCAAAAGTGTTTGATAGTTTGCTTAACGCACAGCTAAATAAATACATAAAGCCTCACGACAATCAATTTGGTTTTAGAGCAGGTTTATCGACCGAAAGTGCTATACTGTGTGTTAAGCAGGTTGTCAGATACTATACGGATCGTAGGACGCCTGTATATGCGGCTTTTCTCCACCTTTCCAGGGCTTTTGACCTGGTTTCATACGACATATTGTGGGACAAGTTAGAAAATGTTAAATTGCCTGTTGAACTAATCAATATCCTCAAGTTCCGGTATGCAAGCCAGGTCAACAACGTTAGATGGACTGGTGTCTTGTCCGATCCGTACAGATTGAGACAGGGAGGTTTAACGTCCCCCGTGCTTTTTAATTTGTATGTAAACGGGCTGATTGAGGCACTCAGTAGCCTCAGGGAAGGTTGTTATATAGACGGAGTCTGTGTTAACAACATCAGTTACGCAGACGACATGGTGCTACTGAGTGCCTCACCTTGCGGACTGAGAAAGTTGATGGTAGTTTGTGAGAATTATGCTGCCTCTCATGGTTCGTTATATAATACGCGTAAAAGCGAAATCATGGTCTTTGGATCAGGTAGTAGGAATATCGGTAATGTGCCAAGCATTAAACTTAATGGCGTACCATTACAACTGGTCAAGGAATTTAAATATTTGGGGCACATCCTTGCTGCTGATCTCAGAGACAATGATGATATTGACAGAGAGCGAAGGGCGTTGTCAATGAGGGCTAATATGTTGGCCCGCAGGTTTGTAAGGTGCTCAACACAAGCTAAAATTACACTTTTCAGAGCATATTGCACCTCATTCTATACATGCAGCTTGTGGGCTGATTATACGCAAAAAGCTTATAGTGCCCTTCGCGTGCAATATATAACGCATTCAGGGTGCTGTTGGGGCTGCCTCGATATTGTAGTGCATCAGGAATGTTTGCAGAGGCACGTGTTGACTGTTTTTTCGCAACGATGCGCAAACGTTATGCGTCCCTGGTGCGTCGGGTTAGGGCCAGCACCAACAGCATACTGAACATGATTGCAAACAGGCTAGACTGTATTTATGTAAACCACTGCTGCAGGATGCATGCTCCGCCATGATTGTGCAACAGTGGTCGTGTTATTTGTGATGTATCTTTACTAACATTATATTATATCTGCGATAAAATTTGTAAAAAATAGTTTTATTTCATATAGTTGAGAACTACTGAAATTTACGTAATTACACGTGCTTTACATGAAAACACGAAACACTCACGTAATTAAATAATTTGGGTCGTACGATGTTGTGCTTAATTAAAATACATATTTAAAGGGGAAGTTTATTTTTGAATTTTAGGTGAAAACTGTTGCTTATCACAAATGAGGAAAAAAAGGTTATTATTCGAATAAATTATTGATGAATTAGCTATTCATTGCTTACAAAGTCAGGACATCTACATTATTGAGTGTTGTGCAAGTATACCGGGTATCTCAAGACTGCTACCGAAAACGAAGCCGGGTGGTAGTTTTAGTGACTACAAACACAATGCAACCAAAAATTTCGAAAAGAAACGCGACAATGATTTTTTATGATTTTTTAAATATCTT
This sequence comes from Hyles vespertilio, assembly GCA_009982885.2. NCBI lineage: Eukaryota > Metazoa > Arthropoda > Insecta > Lepidoptera > Sphingidae > Hyles > Hyles vespertilio. The sequence continues at coordinate 10,928,857 of CM042818.1, forward strand.
CATTTTTGGGTGGTAAATCCATAGTTTTGCCTAAAATAATAATTTAAACACTTTTATACCTTAGATTATTTATAAATAAAAGGGTATACACCATTATTTAAGGAAAAAATGTATTTATCACCCAAATATGGTCATAAGAAAAAAATTAAAAAAAAATTGTCGCTATTTTTTGCAACTTTTTCTGTTGCATTGTGTCTGAAGTCGCTTAAACTACCACCCGGCTTCGTTTTCGGTAGCAGTCTTGATATACCCTGTATTGTTATGGCGGCATATAGTGTATTGTCTAGGGGGCAGTGTGGCACAGTCGATCGCGCCTTGTTCGACCAGCCGTGCCACAGTCAGACTATGTCGAACACCTCAAACACGCGCTCACAGGATTGCTAATAGCATCTGGTGGCCTATGTAGCCGACCGAAAACAAAGGCCGCTTAAATTGAATATCGAAGTAATTAAATTATAGGCTAGCGATCGCGAAACAATTTTCGGGCAATATTGACTTATCCGATCAGCGAGCCCAGCTAAATCGAATTCTTTGCCCTTAATGGAATCATTAAAGCCGTAGTACAGGGCATTGATCACCGAAATTATAGTTGTTTTGTTTATTCCACAACCCATCCTGGATATTCTGTTCTATATAAATAATGCTGGAAGCCGTGTTCCGCTGCTCTTGGCCCCATCCCATGATTAATACTCTTTTAAAGACGCTCAAGTGAAATGGCGTTGAGTTTTTAATTAACGTTCTTGTGGCTTCACTTTAAAATATTAAGTGAATTATTGGAAAGCTTTTACCGTCTCTCCGGGATACGTTTCAAGACATAAATAATTATGCATTTTATTGCATGTTCCAAGCCGCCAGTGCTTCTTCAAAATTCACTGGTGGTAGGTCTCTCATATGTGAGAGGCTGCCTGGGTGGGTACCACCGCAATGTCTATTTCTCCCGTCAAACAGCAGTTTAAATGCACTGTTGTGTTTCGGATTGAAGGACATTGTAGCCAGACTGGACATATTGAGACTTAACATCTTATGTCTCAGGATGGCGAGCGCAGTGGAATGCCAAGCATTGCTTTACAGTTCAAGATGTTGTTTGGTTTTGCTACTGTTCATGAGCGGTCGCATCGCTTACCATCAGGCGAACGGCATGCTCGTCTCGCCATTCACTGCAATAAAAAAAAAAAAGATATGCTATTTCTAAAAGGAACAACGCGATTCTCGTTACGCAAACGGCATTATAATAAAAAGCGGTATAACAACATTATTAATTTTTATCCTTTGAAGATTTTTAATCCTGGTGCAATTTCTTTTGCAGTGAAATATTTCACATTTTTTGTTTCCAGCGGCAAGTTACATTCAAATTAACTTATCGCGATCCTCATAAAGCCGTTTTATTCCTCTTCAAGATTGTATTTGTTGATTTCATTTTACACAATTTAAACGGAACCAGTTTATACCGTGTTGGTAATAAGCAATAAGGCAGTAAGACAAATAAGAGAAGGAGATCCAAATAAAAATGCATACTAGTTCGTTTATTCTAAATATTAACAAGCTCCATATTACATGTAAATAAATATATACACCCCACAATATATGTACATAGTCCTGACCCGACATTAAGATCAATTTAGTCTTGTGTCGTAGGTACTCGTACAAACAACAAGACACCAACGTGGACCTCAATATTTGTGGGCATGACAAACATTTGTCTCGGGCAGGGATTGATTCCTCGGCCTCGCGTTTCACAGCCGGCGTCTAACCAAGTGCACCACCGAGGATGTCAAACAAATGGTCCTATAATATTAACAAACGACTTACCGATGGGCTTGGTATAACGTTTCTGACTTAAGTAAATTTTACAGATTACCCTTTCGTTGGGTTTAACAAATTTAATAAAAATATGTAATTTTAAAAATGACATTGTTCAATATCTTGTGAACCATGTAACTTTTCTAAAGACTAATGATCTGCAAAATGCAAATAGTGTATATTTGCATTGTATTAGATAACAGAGAGCTGTTGTATAATACATACATGTGTGCATGTTTACTATTGTCTGTACTTATTCTGGGTAGATTGAGGCAGGGATCTTTACAGTATAATGTATGTAACAGTAAAAATAAACATACGATATACTGATATGCAGATGCTCATTTGTTAAGTATGCCTATTGTTCGCTATTATCAAGCTTGATCTGACTTTAGTTTTTGGAAAGATTCAGACCTTCCATAAGCATTGTCTTACTCACAAGGAATTCATCTACAAACAGTGCTTAGATTAAATTAAGATAATGTAAATAAAGTATTCTTGTTTTAAAATTTAAAATTTCTGCTGTATTACCGTTACGCGAGAAGATGCTACACCGGCATAACTGAAGCACGTGGATGTTTATCATCAGCATTCTTGGTACTTACATTTAGCGATTCCATAATATCAGATCGAGAATACGTCTAGTGTCTGGGGGGTTACTCTATAAAAACGATACGAACTTCGAATGTTCGGACGCCATACGTAAATCTTCCCTAATGTGCCTTGATACTCCACAAAATGTTGGATTCCTCGTATATCGTAAGTCGCAACCATTCACTAACTTCGGAGAAAATAAGTATAATAGAGAATAGTATTGATTTTTAGAAGTGGAATTCTTATATCTTACTCCGAACGTCGAACATCCGAAGATTCGAAGTTCGTATCGTTTTATAAAGTAGCCCCTCTGTATCGCTGCGTTTAAAAACTGTTGTCGCAACAGATGTTTGTCGGTAATGTTGCCGTTAAAGTTCATCTAGCTAACGAGTTGATGGCAATAACTCCGGCTGTGTAACTGATATAAGGCTAATTTGCTTGAAGATGTTTTTGTTGTCTGTGTATCAGTGTTTTTATATTTCGTCAAATAATTTAAAGGGTCATACAATATAATACACGGGCTAATACAGTCTGCAGAAAATGGTACCAAACTCTCGATACAAAACCGTCCACAGCACTAAGTATGTTTAGTTATTGCTTATGTCCGACAAATGAGCAAACAGGTCCCCTAAGTGATATTTGCTTTCTTTTTTTTTATAGTGATGTAATGCTACAAGGCGTAACTTGGGAGTCCTGGTTGCATCTTTGACTAACCCTTATGGGAGAAACGCCTGAGTTTATGTATGTATGTATGTATAACTACGATGATATGTAACACTATCAAGTACATACACCATAATTTTTATTTCTTCTTCCAAAATTCTATAGGTCAAAGGCTGATATAGTCTACCGCAAAAAAGGAAGACTAAACCGTCTACACTCCACAGCACTATTCCTATTAAAGATTACATAGTGTGACGTGGTTTCATAATGCTTATGTACACGTCGACTGGCGATTAGCTTGTGAACGTCACACAAACAATCCGTGAGGTAACCTAGTAACAGCTAGCTTGTACTCCATTATCTGATCATGTAATCGTTGGTGAACTAGATCATAAATCAATGACCCTTTTGCTAACGTTGATTTTGGTCATTGAAATGTGAAATGTATTTAATTTCACTGGTGATAGGTCTCCTATACCACCTGGGAAGGTCCAACGCAATGTCCCTTTCTCCCCCCAGCAGTGTAAATGCACCATTGTGTTTCGGATTGAAGGACATTGTAGTCAGAGTAACTACTGGACATATTGAGACTTAACAACTTACGTCTCAGGATGGCGAGCGCTGTGGAATTCCAAGCATTCCTTTCTTATCCAAGTTGTTGTTTGGTTTTACTACTGTTTATGAGCCGTTGTATCGTCGCAGGTGAACGGCATGCTCGTCTCGCCCTTCATAACAATGAAAAAATGTAGAATTGTATCATACTAGAAAATTCCTTAAAGCAAATTGATCTCCTGAGATAAGTGAATTGCTGTCTTTGCGGAAGAAGGTTTTTTTTTCACTGGTGGTAGGTCTCTCATATGTGAGAGGCCATCTGGGTAGGTACCACCGCAATGTCTATTTCTCCCGTGAAACAACACTACATGCACTGTTGTGTTTCGGATTGAAGGACATTGTAGCCAGAGTAACTACTGGACATATTGAGACTTAACATCTTATGTCTCAGGATGACGAGCGCAGTGGAATGTTGCTACTGTTTATGAGCGGTCGTATCGCTTACCATCAGGCGAACGGCTTGCTCGTCTCGTCATTCATTGCAATAAAAAAAAAGAAGTTAACAGCAAATTATTATCAAATAAATTTTGGAAAACAATTGTGAGCCCTTTGCTCTGCTGTGTATTGTTATGTATTTTTTTATCCCAATAAGTTATTATTATTCGTGATTCATGTATTTTTACGTAGAAAGAGCTGCAAAAAAGAAAAATAATAATTTAAGCCACATTCATCACTACGGTTCACCGGTTTGCCAGACCAGCGCAGATTGGTGCGATTCAGACTAAATTCTCAAGTGATTTATAAAATAAACTTTTCCACTGATGTTTTTTCGCGGAGTTGCAATTTGCAACTTTAAGGGAAGTTTAGGTTAAATGTATTTACCACGCCAGCAACACAACTGGCGAACTTTGTTGGAAGTTGCCATTGGGTAGAATTATCGCGTGCTCTTGCCGTCATCTGTGTCTCAAGCATGAATTCTGTTGTAAGATGTTTGTATGCAACATTTAGTTAAGTAGTCTGGCATTATGACGAGATCTATTACTAAATACATCATGATTTTTATTATTCATATCAACCAGGGTAGATTCACTGCTGAATAAAAAATTTGTTTAAATATTTCCGGAGCGCCCTGATGGAATCAAAATATTAATTCGATTCATTTACCTCGTTAATATTTAGATGTTAATTCTCTTTCCGACTTTTGTTTAACGTCTGATAAATACTCCTTCCGGTATGCAAGGCGAAGGCGGCAGGGTATGTATGACATAATTGTAATGGTGTTGGCAGATCATGGGATTTTGCATGATGTTGTAGCCGACAATGGCTTATTAATTTACGACCCGTTGTGGGTGACGTCAATTTTATCGGGAAATGAATTAGTCCTTGAGAAAACTCGTTGGCTTTTAATAACTTAATACATGGGTTGCTAAATTGAAAATAATATCCAAGAACCGATATTTCGACGTCCATGCTTGATAATTCTACGTTATAATCTACTAGCGGGCCCGGCCCAGCTTCGCCCGGGTGCATATAAATATCTCTAAAATAATATGTACGTATTATACACATAAACCTTCCTCTTAGATCACTCTATCTATTAAAAAAACCGCATCAAAATCCGTTGCGTAGTTTTAAAGATTTAAGCATACAAAGGGACATAGGGACATAGAAAGCTACTTTGTTTTATACTATGTAGTGATATGTTTCACTATCTTATCTGCTTCTATAAAATAAGTTAGTCCTGCTCCTACTTCAAAAAAAGAATCACGAGTACTACAATTTATTTACATTTGTCTACAAAACGGCAATGCAGGTTTTGCGTCTAGCTTCCGTTGTTTAAAACTTGAGAACAAACTTCCACAACGATGCGGAAGCGATCCGAGTCTTGTAATAAAGTGTTACATTCTTCAACTTACATTCCCGTTCGTCTTACTTGGTTGCACCTACTAAGCGATACCTCTTAGTCATATCTGAGGCAGGATTTAGGTACAGCGCATCTACCTTAGTGGGTGTGTGGAGAGGGAATTACAAATAAACGCATTAAAAAAATCGACGAATTGTTTGCCATGTGCTTTCGTTATCTACACGACGAGCATTTAAAGTCGTAATATAACGGTATTCATATGTGCTATATTAAAAATGTGAAGAGAGACTATTCTAATTAATTTCTATAACAGCGCTTTCGGGGAACAGCAGATCGGAGACGATCTATAATGGATATTTTGCTTTTATATTTTCCTTAATTAATATGTACCATTGGAATATTGTGCTATATAAATGTGGAGTTTAAAATAATGTTGCTTGTTTTGATAAAAAATACGGATCGGTGAAAATATATTTTGTCAGAATTGCATTTTACTTTATTTATTTTTGAAAATTTTGCTGTGATGTTTAAATGCGGAGTTAGAAAAAGGTCTCCGTGATACAATTTTTTCACTGCGTCTGTTTTATGTTTTATTAATTGGTAGAACAAATATTGAATACACTGTTAAATCAAATATTCAACATATAAATAATACAATTGAATAGATAGGAAGGTAACATTAGAAAATGATGGTGGCACAAAGAAATAGCGCCACGACTCGCGCTCCGGCTAAGCAATAAGCATTTAACTTACTGCACTAAACGCAGACTCCATTTTCAACCGGATAAATAGTTTTGCGTCTTGCAGATATTTGTTCCCGGGTTGAATATTCCGCATACAAAATTCAAGATTCAAAAGCAATCTTATATTGGCTAATTGTTCACATTCTCAATTACGAGTAGCTTTTAATGCTAAAATCTAGCACCGCGCCGTTTATTTATTTATACCTAAACATTGAAATCAATAATCAAATAACGTATAAAAAGCCAAATAAAAAAGGAAATTTAAACGTAGAAAAACCAATAGCCCCTTAATTGAAGCTATGAAAGAATAATAAGCAAAACGTGCCACGAACGAATATCGATGCTGCGCTCCAATTACAAGCGTCATATTTGAAAATCGCTGCGCTTGTGTTCGACATATGCCTCCCCTACACGTCAACAGATGCATCTGCAGACGTCGTCTTCGGATGGGTGTTGCGATCGTTAAGTGGAACGCACGGTTTGTTTTTTAATAGATTTTAATTAAAATTGTTTTATATAAACCATGTGTTCCACTTGACGATCGCAACACCCATCCGAAGACGACGTCTGCAGATGCATCTGTTAACGTGTGGAGAAGGCAATATACACACGGCGAGAGACGGCGCTACGCCTCCTATACGTTAAAATGGAAAAATAATTGGCGATTCTGACATGAAGTTCTCGACACGGATGCATGAACGTTTTTAACGAACGTATGAAAATTGGTTTTGTCACAATTCACGACGAGATGCGAGCACTTTTGTTTTAATTAACACAACACTGATTGCGGAGCACGAGCGATTAATTTCAAGTTTTTTGCGTTTATTTCGCGTTTATATTGGTATTTTCAAATTGGTTTATGATTTGTTTATAAACAATTCAGTTTGATTTATTTAAAGTACCTGCCTATTCATATTACCGTACATGTTATATGCTCATAAGTAGAACGAAATCGTATAATGAGGACCTAAAAGTTGGTTAAGGTCTTCTAGTACCTACTATGGTATAAGATGATACTAACGTAAGGATTCACACATCTTTATATACCTAGGAGATTTAATGACTGGTAACTATTAATAGATGTTCATTATTTTCCAACCTCTGGGTGGACAAAAAATAATAATACGACTTAATGAATGGGCAAGAAAAATGTATGTTTTATTTACGAAAGAATTTCTCTTATTTTTCTTATTACTTTAATGGCAACACGACAGCCTCGTTGGCGCAGTTGGTTACACGCCGACTGTGAAACGGGAGGCCGCGGGTTCTACCCCCGCATCGAGACTAACGTTTGTGTGGCCCACAAGTATTTGTCTCGGGGCTGGGTGTCTGTGGGACCGAAAAGTCTCTCGTCATTGCTGATAACCACGACACAAGACTATTAGTGTGGGGTCAGGACTATGTATGTGACTGTTAAGTGTATTTATTATTTATTTAGCAACTATTCGGGTTATATTAATATCAGTTACATGATTTATATTATATACATACAACCGTACGTAATGTACCAACCGGTATATATACAATTCATTGTTTCCAAAGAAAATTTCAAAAGCCTATTGTCATTTCTCTCTACAGTTGCAGTTATGAAATAGATTCCAGCAGATTTCACTTCCGCTATTTTGGTAAAACCACATTATCAGGTCCACTGTGGTTCTATCTAACAAAGGCTATTGAAATGCGGCGGGACCTTCGGATAACCATCGGCGATATTTCCGTGACTAGTCGATTAATTTCGCTAGTTAATGCCGAGAGGATCCTACAAATTGGATTATCTATTGTGCGATTACAGACGTCGACACAAACTATCAGGTCTTCCTATTGTATGGGCTCATTGTGCTTTGTGTGTCAAGTTAAACAAATCCGAAGCTAGTTCGGCTTGTTACGTCAAGTGTTTGATTTTAGTTACCACTGGTAATTTGGTGAGTGATGACCCATTACGCTGATTAGTATTGTTAACCATAGCTAAATTGTGCAGTTGAAACACAATGATAGATCAATATATATACAGGGTATATCAAGACTGCTACCGAAAACGAAGCCGGGTGGTAGTTTAAGTAACTTCAGACACAATGCAATAGAAAATTTTGCAAAAAATAAGCGTCAATATTTTTTTGTTATTTTTTTCCTATGGCCATATTTGGGTGGTAAATACATTTTTCCCTAAAATAATAGTCTATACCCTTTTATTTATAAATACTCTAAGGTATAAAACAGTTTTAAATTATTATTTTAGCAAAATCTATAGATTTACCACCCAAAAATGACGATATTTAAAAAATCATTAAAAATTAATGTCGCGTTTCTTAGCAAAATTTTTAATTACATTGTGTTGTAGTCACTAAAACTACCACCCGGCTTCGTTTTCGGTAGCAATCTTGATATACCCGGTATATTATGTGTGAATAGTTTCATCTCGGGTCAAATCAAACAAAGATCATTTGGATAATCTTCATTATTTATTTAATTATTTATTGTACACAATAAAAAGAATAACAGTTTAGAGATAATACAAAACAACAAAACACAAATGGCAGTCTTATCGCTGTAAGGCAATTTCTACCAGACAACCATGGGATGAATATATGAGCAGGAAAAAAGATAGGGCAGTGTAAAATAAAGATAACGAAAGCACGTAGACATAAATAATATCATAAAAACATATAAATACAATATATATGTATATATATATATATATATATATATATATATATATATATATATATATATATATATATATATATATATATATATATATATACATATATATATATATATATATACATACCACATATACATACATATAATATAGTATACATACATAAGTATATAATATAATCTTAGTATATAATCTTCATAAAAATAAAACTTTTGTCATCACTTCAGTCATCCTTCGCGTCTTCCATCGGCTTCCAGATTGTTCTCTTATATTCCGTCCTTCCATACTACAACATCTTAATTCTTCATTCTCTAAGTTCTAACTCTTCCATCTTAAGTACTTTCATTAGTCATCTCTTTTACACAAACTACGTTCCATACCAGTCATTCGTTGAAAGTTTCATTCTACTCAACTTTCTTCTAAACATTTAAATCCTACATATATGCATTTCGTTTCTATTGCCAATGGTGCTGCATTGTATCTGTCCCTATCCATATGTACGTCCGACTTTAAGGCACGGGCCTTCTCTTCAATCGAAGTACAATTGGGAAGTGTAAGGCCATATAGTCTACGACGTTGGCCTAATGCGGGTTGGTTCGTGGACTTTTCATGGTATAGGAGGTATTACACATCGGTACGGCATGCAAGTATCATGAGGTCTTCCTCCGTTATAATGAATAGTGAATTTGTTATAGTGACAGGACTATCAATACACACATGACACCGAAAAGAGATACACCTTGGGATTACATCCGTGATCACTGTTAGCATGTTTACAGCGGGTCTGGTCACCAATAGGCTACAACACACTTCAGTCAATGTAAGTTGTAATGAAATTAATTTAACCATTTCAATAAAGGCAGTCACCGCACTAGGCCAGCGTGGTGGACTATGTGGCCTAACCACTCTCAATCATACTTTCGATTGTAGAGTAGGCCCGTGCCCTGCAGTGGGACGTATATGGGCAGATACAATACAAAAAAATAAAATAAAGGCAGTCTAAAAATAAGGAAATATAATACAATCGATTAATCCAATTGTTAGCTACAATAACATGGACAGACCGACAAAGAATACAAAGGCATTACAGTTATCTTTCTTGGCAGAGGATTCATGAAATCACTAAAGCTACAATTTCAAATTTCTCTTTTTCGAATTCGCATTTCATTGGTTCTCTCTCGACAATAATCAGTGCGTTTGATATTCTCCGGGCTCAAGTAAAACATTTGGTGTTGGCAGCGTGTACAATCTGGAACACTATTGAGTGTCTCCAACAGAATGTTTTGATCTATCGCTACTCAAAATTTTAATGTGAATTGCTCATTCATATTTCAGCTGTGTATAATTTTTTATTTCTATTGTAAAGGTCTGGTACACAAACATTAAGATGGTAAAGTCATGTCTTAAGAAAAAACAGGAGTACATCGTCAATGAGTGTCTGAACCTCATCATTCCTGGACCTCAACCGGGGGCCCACCAAAGAACCGACCAAATAACCGCTGGCTAGACGTCGTTAAGGAAGATATGAGGGCGAACGGACTTACTATTGAGGGTGCCGATATCGGGCGAAATGGAGGAAAATTAGCAGAAAGGCGGATCCTTACGATGGCTTGAGTAACGAAGAAAGGATGGAATGTTCGACAAACAAGTAAATAGGTCACCTGATGGGGATCATTGCCACCCATTAATTTACGTATAGCGTATTTTTTAAGACTACTAGAGCCGCGCTCTCGCTAGTGGAATGCAAGGATTCTGAAAAGTCCAGTATATTCCTATAAATCTAATAAAATACGAAAATTGATTGTTACTTCACTTAGTTCCTCTTTGGGGCAACATTGTAGTACAACTCCTGATGAGTCTTCTCGAATTTACACTTTCAAATCCCATTTCTATGCTAAAATCACGTAGTAACTATTGGGTAACTAAACAGTAACCAACCTACAAAACTTATACGACTTCAATTTACCTATGTACGTGAAAAACAAGTTTCAACATATCAACGGGAAAGTTATTACTATAAATCTACAATTGGAAACTAGTTCAGGGTCTGCAACACGTTACAGCGTTGCGGCGGCATTGCTTATGGTTCCGCGGGTCGAATACTCAGCACATTCTTATATTAAATCATTTAACAAAAAAAAAAGAAAGATAGAAAATGATTTTGTTGCGAAATTAGCCGCATATAACATAACAAGATAACATAATACTCAACAAAAAAAGATGAAGAAAAACAGGTATTTCCATATATTATTTTGCCCAGCACACTCACTACAACAGGATATCATATCAGAATAGTGCTATGTGATATCAGAAGCTATTTAAAAGCTCCGGGCAGACCTCTCTATAGTTTTTCTCTTTCGAACATGAGAATTTTCAATTTATGGAGGAGTGTTTAAAGTACTGTTTCGGATTTATCATTGTCTGTTTATAGTATGCTATGAATTTCTAGCAGATACTAACGCTGTTCGGTTTATTAGTTATAAACTGAAGTGAATGATGCAAATGTTACTTCCTTAAAGAGGTATGAAGATAATGTATTCAACTAGTAGAAATCAAGCCGAAAAAGGTAGTCAGAAATTTTATAGCCTGCAAATTACGAGCACTAAGCTAAAAAAGAAACAGTTCTAACTTTGTTGGCGCTTTAGAGTTTAACCTTTTAACGCATGGAGGACATGAGTTCAATTTTGAAACATAATATTTCAAATATCAGACGGGACTCAAAATAATTAATTCTCTTAGAAATCCTAACACATCAGAAATTGTTATTTTCATTTAATTAATTTTAGAAACGAAACATGGCTTCAAACAACATGTTTAGGTAAGTCATAGTTTATTTTCAAATATAGCGGCGTATTTTCACGTACAAAAGTAACATAAACAACCGAATCTGCGTTGACATTGTCCACTGTATTATTTATTTACGTGCTCCATATAAATATTTTTAGTACAGTTTGATATAAAATGTTTGAGTCAAAAGCTCTACGTCGAGGGATGCAACGATGTAACGAGTAGATGCACAAAGATATGGGCGACACAAAGCAGTGCCTTGTAAGCTGTAGTATAGAATTCTCAAATTGAATTGACATATTATTTTAAAAAGCAAGCGACTTACCTTATTGTAAGTAATTGCTGCCTTACTTAATCTCCATGATGATTGCGTTCGCAGGTGCGTCGCTGGTCTCTGAAATTAAATATTCTGATTAATTTGGTGAATGGGGATATGTCCCTAGAGAAGGGTGATTGGGGACAAAAAGAGAAGTCTGATTGGGAGGTAGGGATTAATTAACCTCTGAGTATTAGTAATAGAACTAAGTATAAAGTTAAAAATGAGATACTAGACATGTATGTTTCAATTTACCGGTGATCAATACAATTATTATAAATTATTAAAATCAATAATAAACAAGAGACAAAACCTTTAAAATATTTTGCAAACAATGCTTGGATAATGACGTTAGTATTTTAAGATCTTTGCCTAAAATCATGTATAATTAAATGTTATCTACCTATCTCATCAATGTTAAACGATTTATAATAATTATGTTCATTATTTCCGTACAATTATACTCAGAGATTCACTAACTAAGAGAGGTACGAATGTGTTTAATAATCGTTCAATAAAAAATACGTTTCCTGAGAGATAAAAGTAGTGATAAATAAAAAAGTAAAAAAAATTGTCCACTAGGTGGGTGAAGTCACATGCCATGTCTTTCGATTGTAAATATTGGACGTGCCCCACGATTTTATTTTAGTTTAATCAATGCATATGTTTTAAATTTGTATATTTCAAAAATGACATCTTTTGTCATAGGTGTTTACATAAATGTATATTGCATTTTTAGTAATTTATGTGACCATAGATATTTCCAGAAAGTGAGTAGGTTACTTATTTTGAAAATATAACAATGTATACATATTGGTACCCATGACTGTATCCATGAAATTATTTTTTAGCTTTTAGTACTTTATCTGCAATATAAAACCGTTTAACTTTAAAAAAAAAATACTTTTTATTTTTAAGTTTTTAGTTTTTATTTCTCATTCTATTCAATTCGTTGAGTTCTTGACTTGGGTGGGAGATTCATATTGTAATTTTGTATAGTATACTGTATTATACTTACCAAGCCCTTTATTTTGATACCCATATTGATGGGATTGAAAAAAACTAAGTTATCCGCCATCTTGTAGCGGCGGCCATCTTAGATTCACAATAATATTGAATATGGATAATTGTATTGTCACCAGAATCAAAGGCGTATACCAAATTTCAGATCAATCGGTTAACGGGAAGAGGGTTAAATTTCAATTACTAAATTTGACCCAAACAAACGGGGTGAGCTAAATAAAACTGTTTAATAAAAATACGTTTAGGAGACAGAAAGTTCCTTAATAATACGTCCGGTCGTGTCGGGATCAATTAGTGACGCACTTCCGGACAACTTCAAAGCCAGTTATTTTTTAATGTCACTGAGAAAATAGTTTCATTCGCACATTTGTTAGTATATTTAGTGGGTATATTATACGTTGTGTGTATAGATTCCAGTGTGCTTATTGCAGATTTTTTAATCGAGTAATTCAATTTTTTATTCTTGCTCTCATTTTCGCAAATATTATTTTATTGTAGCAAAGTCAAATAACACCGTGAATTACAAAGCAATGCTTGGCATTCCACTGCGCTCGCCATCCTGAGACATAAGATGTTAAGTCTCAATATGTCTAGTAGTTATTCTGGTTACAATGTCCTTCAAATCGAGGCAGAACAGTGTATTTACACTGCTGTTTGGCGGGAGAGAAATTGACGTTTCTTTATGTAGTTTTATAAATATTATAATATCAAAATAATTTCCAAGTATAAATTTTATAGTGATAAATGTGTATCACAATCACACTCACTGAACCCTATACCTGTGCGTACCTTCACGCCAATTTTCATATCCCTAGGGACGCTCCCGCAATATATTACTAATAACATGACATGTCCTAACTGGGCTCCTAAGGTATTACATATACGCTACTCCTAAATCACGCGGCTTATATAACGATATTTGTCTTAAAACAATTCCAATATAAGTTGACGATATTATTCTTGTGACTCATAACTTTTGTAATGGCAGAACACGAGACGTTTTCATTTGGCTCGCGCTCGCATGAGGACCGCCATACAAACCCCCGCATTATGTAAATAAAGCACATAAAGACAGCAATTCAATTAGGGAAGATTTCACGCATGCTTCCCGTCCCCATATGTCGAGTACGTCAAGATTTTCATTAATTAACTCAATTATGTCCCGCATATCAAATTCATACTCAGACAGACGTACAATAATACGGCGAGACTGAAATGTTAAATGTCTGCATAGTTTCACACATTAGGGGCGTTATAAAATCATATTTCGTCTCGACCATGGAGTTGTAATATACATACACTCACGCCTTTTGACCAGAAGGGGTAGGCAGAGGACCTAACAGGACACCCACTTTCACCTTGTGTGTTTACCCACGACGTGGTATGGGGCGAGCCTATCGCCATATCCGGCATAAATACTGCAATGCAGGCTGACACCTGGCTGATAATGAAGGTAAATTCCAATATCACTTGGGCCAACTCGGATTTCGAACCCAAGACCTCAACTTTCCAATTATACCGTAGCACAACTGCGCCCCAATGCAGTTCATGGAGTTGCAATAAATTTTCTTATTCGTGAGGAATTCATTACACATGGCTAATGTGAGTTAAATAAGCCGAAACGTTTTAGAGTAGATGTGCAAGTGCATTGAACTTGCGACTAAGTGGACTGATAAAGGTCGCTTTGGATATTTTTAGAGAGCTATGTTCAGCAGTATGTATTTAACACAATTATCTCGATGCATTTAACTCTCTACCTGCGCAGGCTGAACGAGTTAAGCAACACACTTATTGGAGTCGTTATGACTGATTTTCACGGAAGTTTTTGGTGGTTGCAGCCTGGGAGGATTCGTAGACAATCGACCAATAGATTAAATCTGAGTTTTTAAAAAAAATGGTTGCCTGTAAAGTCGGTTTTACGGGCGAAGATTTTTACGTGACAACGTCTTTTTCTCGGTAGAATATTTATTGATATGAATATAATTAAATTGCACAATAGGAACAAGGAATTGAATGAAAATAAGAATTGCACAAATTTTAACTATAGAAATATATTTTGTTTACTAAAACATTGTACATGTAATGACGAATCTAAGCACTCCATATTTTCACTACAGACACAGCTGACGATACTTTAACCACACGTGTGAACTTGTATTGTGACGCTTTCTTGTTTTTCCAACGCCAAGAACGTTCGAGAAAGACAAAGACAGAGACACAAGCATGCGCCGATTCAATGCGCCTAATTCTCTAGTGCTGCGCGCGCACCGTTACGTTACCGGGCGTTACACTTTTTCATAAGTGACTCCCAGCCGCAACCTAATTTAAGACGTTGTCACGTCAAAATAAGAAAAATCGTATTTTGCCTGCTCTCGATTGTCGAGCTCGTCAAGACGATTCCTCTGACTCCAAACACGGGGGGTTTACTTTAAGAAATGACGGAGTTATGCCTGGACAAATATTTTAGGGGAGAGAGGGAGGAATTTGGGGATTTGGTTGGGGCCAATCTGTAGAGCTCACCGAGCCGGTTCCAAAGATACCAAACTCGGTGGGTCTACGATCTATATTGGCCGAGATAGGATTGGGGGGGGGTGAGGTAAATTTTCGGGGTGGGGGGTAAGGGAGGGGGGGGGGGGAGGAAGGTTTCGTGGGGAGGCTAACTTAAATTAATTTTTTGGAGGTAAAATATTTTTTTTGGGGGGGTAATTTTTTGCGTAATTTGGGATTTCTGGCGGGGTCAATTTGTAGCCCTCACCAAGACGGTTCCGAGGATACCAAACTCGGTGGGTCTACGACCTATGTTGGCCGAGATAGGATTGGGGGGGGTGAGGTAAATTTTCGGGGTGGGGGTAGGGGAGGGGGGGGGGGTAGGTTTCGTGGGGAGGCTAATAGGCACTATTTCTGAAACTGTGAAACTGAAAATAATTCTCTAGTGCTGCGCGCGCACCGTTACGTTACCGGGCGTTACACTTTTTCATAAGTGACTCCCAGCCGCAACCTAATTTAAGACGTTGTCACGTCAAAAGAGTTTCTGAATACGCGCCCCTTCTCAATTTCAAAAATTCAGACCAACTCCAGGGGAAAAGCATAAAGAAAAAAGGAATAGAATAAAAGTTAGTCATATAGAAGACTAAGTTTATGATTTTCTTCATTTCTGTATCTACTTATATATTTATTACTAAGACCTATATACTCTGTAAAAATGGCGACCCCTTGAATAAGGTTTGGTGAACCCCAGGGGACCGCGACCCACAGTTTAAAAAACATTGGTTTAAATGAAGCCGTGTTGTAATACATCATTAATTCCTAATTTCAATTAATTAATTAATAAAGATTCATTGCCTCGGTAGCGCTGTTGTACTATGGTACGATTATAATGCTGAGGTTTCGGATTCGAATCCCGGGTGGGGCAATGTGATATGCCTAACCCGTTTGGGAAAAAAATGTGAGTTTATACGCGTTAATAAAGATTTGCTAATCATTTAAAAATTTGTATTCTCACATATTTCAATTCAACAATTAATTTTGCATTGGCATGCCGATTCGCCACAGTTTTAGTAACGGTAATTATTATGCTTGGGAATTATAATGGAGTGAATATATTCATCATATTATTTACACAATCGACGTTAGTGTAGTTGCATGGGTAAACATTATTCATTCATAACACGCAACGCATTTGACATTTTGCTTGGGGGCTCCAACAAACACCTTACGGGGTCACCTCTCTAAGCGTATTTTACCTTTTGCACCACGGTGAATACTCTGAAAAATTATTCAATTTGATCCTCTCCTCTAAATTCCTAAACAGAACCACGCACGCTGGCTTGCGAAGCCATAGCTTGATGGTCGTAACCATCTCGGCACGAACCAAAAGGTACGAAAATTATTTTTCGTGCCGCACCGTCAAGCTTTGGAATTGTTTGCCATCACGCGTATTCCCTCCTTCCTATAATCCTGGGTCCTTCCGCTGTAGGATGAAAAGACATCTTAGCAGGCCGGTATAATTGTATCGAGTGGCATGGGACTGCTGTCTAATGCCATTCGTTACTCTGCCTGCATTTGCGCTTACCATCAGATGCTATGCAGTCATTATGCCCGGCCAGTGTAAGTCCCAAGACCGGCCGATGACGGAATAATTATCACAACCATGGCATAGCGAATTATAAGCTGATTACGCACAGAGGTGTTAACAGTACGAGTTGCTACGCATTTCGTTCAGCAATAATAATAATAATTTATATTTTATGTTTCAGATGGATATCCATACAATATAATAACATTTAAACAATAAAATGCACCTGTCAAGCATGTCAAGTTTCGGCAAACAACCAAATTGGTCGAGGCTTGCGGTCATCAGTATACTACATGTGTCTCTCTGCAGTCGGTCCCTTATGACTGAGGGTCGTACATGTAATACTACATTTAATATAGGTGATAATTTAACAGTGTGAAAACCACGACACGTAATACATTTCCGCATGTACACATGGATTTTAATTTTTCAATTGAAGGATTATTTTGCATATTTATTATTTCAAATGTGTTTTGTGGGTGCCAAAGGAGCTATTTTATAGTTAATATATTTTAAAAAAAGTTGATTACAAGAAACATTGGTCAGTAATTGTCGGTGCATCGATCCGCTATGATTGTTTCTGCTCGTTGAGCCGCCGCACCGTGTTGAACAAACCAATTCACTAAACTAAACAACTGCATTTACAATCATTAATACTGTACTGAATGCCACTTCTAATCTAATTTGGTCCTAATATTATCAAAACCTGTAATGACTCACGTAATCACGGTGAATTCTGATTGAGATCCAAATATTAAACTTAATTTAGAAATTAATGCAGCTAACAGTCACATATACCATCCTAACAATGTACCCGTTAAAATGCAGCGTGGGTATAGTATTAGTATTATAGTGTCTAAACACTATAACAACATTTTTAGTACAACAAAACCACAGTTTGCAAAATATACTTGTAAATCCCTTTTGTTAGGCAGGATTGGAAACCATAGTCTTGAAATTAACAGACGGATTTTTACCAACTATGAGAACTATGCCATAAAGGAGGTCGTAAGATCTCGTTAAACCATTATATAGAAATACTAGTAGAAGGTTTCACCCTGGCTTAATATAACTCGGTTATAAATACAACAATAATGGTGTAAATGTATTCTGTCCATTCTAACTTATAATACAAATTGTGAAATGAAGATGTAACAGAAATTCCTTTTATACTTCACACCGCGACTGCGAAAACTAATTGAATTTAGAATTCGCCACAAACATTTTACGGCCAATAATAAAATTCATGAATTTTATTGCGACTTCATTTGAATGGCAAAATATCTCGCGGCCCAAGTAATCGTAACCATATTTTATTGAAACAACTAAGCGTGCATCTCGAAAATAAAATATGCAAAACATTGGCTTGAGCGAGGGATTTTCTGCGATACGTCTTACATACACCGTAAATTGTACAGAAACATATTCGATGTATATTTTGCTTGGAACTCGTATCGAATGCAATCCCGAGTTGATAGGTTTTGAAATATAAGTAACTGTAGGTTAGAACTATGGTTTCTCACTGGATAACACTGCATTGAATCCAATTTCCGCGTGTGGTAATTTCCGCGTGATGTTTGAAACATGAGTAAACCGATATTCCCGTCTGATTGTATATCAAAATTCAATTGTTCAAAAGCCGTTGGTAGTCTGTGTGTGTTGAATCTCGAGGGCGCTTCTAATTTTGGCAGGATTGACGCTGCACACTAAAATCGGGTCGGTAATAGGTTTTTGAAGAGTGCTCAAACGTTTTGTGCTATGTTTTACTGTTTGGATAATTAGTTTAGCGAATTATGTGTGGAAATAGCGTCATTTGCTATCCTTTTGTGAATACGGACGTGAAGTTAAATATATTGTATAGATTATGGAATCTTAATTGGTATGCTGTCACGCATAATCCCTCCTTCTTATAATCCTTGGCCCTTCCGCCGTAGTATGCAGAAGCGTTCTTAGTAATTATATCGAATGGCATAGCAGTGCCGTCTGATGGCATTCAGTACTTTGCTTATACGGCGTTTTCATTTAAAATTATGTCAACATGCATATTTTTAAATTATTTCACAAATTGTTAAGGATAGTTGTACAAATAATTTAAATAAAATATTCTCTTTTCTTCTAATTAAAACTACTGTGTCTTTCTTTTAAATAAACACAGGCTTAATTATACAAGGACCTTCCTTTTAATTTTGCAGGACCCACTTAAAGAATAAAAGATTACTTAACGAAATTAAGAAGCTCTAGTCACTCGTATTTATGTGCCGAGTAATATTTTAAATTAAAATGTGTCTTAGTTAAATAAACTAAAAAAGTTTGAGTTTGCTTTCTTTTTTGACTATATTTTAGAAAACGAATTTGGATCATATTTTGTTAATGTGAGAGGTTTCTTAATTACTACATAGTATAAAACAAAGTCGCTTCATCTGTCCCTATGTCCCTTTGTATGCTTAAATCTTTAAAACTACGCAATGGATTTTGATGCGGTTTTTTTAAATAGATAAAGTGATTCAAGAAGAAGGTTTATATGTATAATACGTACATATTATTTTACAGAAATCTATTTTTACCCGGGCGAAGCTGGGCCGGGCCGCTAGTAAATAAATATAGAACTTAGAGTGCATAGATAGTTTAATACCAAATTTGATAACATAACATACCATTTTTATGATTACTAATAAGTAATAACATTATTGGATTCAGCCTATACGAAGACTTCAAAATAAGTGCAATAAATCATATAAAAATATGAATTTAGTTATTACACTAGCACTGAGAACTGTGCTGAGGACTGATCATATAATTTGTGATGCCGAGTTTCTATGCATCGGTGGTTGCGAAATAGCCATCTATGAACAATCTTAATGTACTCTTATTCCATGCTCTTGAATAATTTCTGGGAGCGTCTACCATGATTGATGTTCTTTGCCTTAACATCACCTAATGTCTAATGCGATTCATTTTTAACCTTCTTCAAAAAAGGATATTCTATTGTATTACTATAAAGGCACCATATCAGGTTTTGTTAGTAAGAGCGCAATCAGGTAAATCAAATTTCCAAGCTTTGTTCGTCGAGGATAGATTAATAACCTCGACGTTGAGAAATTATTAATATTACAAATATTAGTGTAGCACTTTCCTTTGCATGCTGCAATCATGTAATGAATGTTAACTTACAGTGGTTCTCAAAGTAGCGATAAAGCCCCTTTGTGATACTCAAAGCTTGTTTGTGGTGTTGAAGAAATGTGCAAAATGGCGGGAACCAATATTTAAAAATCACAATCCGATTATAAATCGATTTGTAACATAAATATGTCGATTCCAAAATATTTAGAACCTACCTGTTAAATATTGCTTGTTGTATTTATAATAACTGTTCTGATAAGTACGCAATACACGGCAATGTAAAAAGTTGAAAATATTTTCTGTCAAATATTTGTATAATCAAAGTGGGCGGCGATCGAAATGAGTTAGAGAAACTTTGATTTGAAATATTATGCTGGACGCAGTTATTCAGTATTGGTTTTCTTGGAATTCTTTATATTTTTATTGTGTTATAATGTGTTCCATGTTGCAAATTAGTTACAGGTACATTATTGTGAACTATTTTTGTCGAGTAAAATACGAATCGAGTTGTTTAATCAATTGAAAAAAAGGCTGCTAAATTTCAACTACGTCGTTGCCATATTTCATATAAAAGAGCTCCTTAAACATTTCAACATAAAAGTTATTAAAAAGGAATACAAATACAAGCCTTCCTTACGATTCCACTAAACAAACATAAAACAACCCATTATTCTGCAAAAAAGTTCTCAGAAACAATAAATATTATTCTTTTAAATATTTCTCTGCCCTTCTATTTCTCTTTTGGAGTGTTCTTTGATAAAATATTCTTTTATAAGTACAGTACCTGCACAGAAGGCAAAGGGAATTAAAACTGTTTTTATCGTTACGAAAATGTCTTAAGTGCTATTTTTCTTTGAACTCCATTAAAAGCATTTCGGTGAAATGTCAGAAAATTAAATTTGACGAATATGCTTTGATTATTCTACTTGCGAATGTGCGTGTCACTTTAGACTCCCATCAACTTGGTCACAGGAATATTCAGTGCGCGAATAAATGGAGGAACATAAAAGGGAAAAGATAAATAAGAATTTGAATACAACCAAACTCAGTCGTTATAACATTTGAACTAAACGAACGAAATCGAATACTGGCAATCTGGGTTCCGACAATTTTATTTAAAAAACCCTGGCAAGCAATCATTGATCCGATTGGCTTCCGTAAACATCTAGTAGATTAATTTTCAAATATTTACCCGTTCGGCTTTTTATCTTGGAAGTCGCTGACGATTCCGGAAGCAATCGCATGAAAGGCTTCGGGATTACAATATCGGCAGGTGAGATGAATACCTTGGGAAGCAATAAGGAACTTTCCCGCATTACTGAGGGTCGCCGGCGCGTGAATTTATCCCACAGAGTAAACTCGCAACTTGATTGTGTCGGCCCGGACACAGCCGTAGGGATGTTACGTTGCCACAGATAAACTGTTATTGGTTTCGAGTAAAACTAAGAAAAGTTCCATGTTTTATAGGCTGGAGGCAATAGTGGAGCGCGGAAAGAGTGTCGACAAGGGCTGTTGTTTTATTTTGTTTCTGTTATTTGCTATTGCCAACGATATATCACCGCATGAGAACGGACGCAAACATTTACATTGCATGCTAATGAAGTATTGGATCGGTTTTAACAAAGCTGAATTTAGTTTGGTCGTTATATATGCATTTCCATTCCTGTATCTCGTAATTTAAACCGCCATGCATGCCTAATATTTGTATCGATAGTGCAAGTTTATTACAAAAATATTTATTATTCATTGTTACACTTGGTTCTAACATAATGCAAAATGTTGCTTGATTAAAACATCTGTAATGACGTTTTATATATCCGTTTGAAATATGGACGGCGATATGGTTTTATTTTCCACATTCTTTAAAACAGTCTGTTATTCCAAAAGCGACCAAAAAGCAAAAAGTGAAAAAGAGCATACACCCTTTCTAAAAACAGTGGGGACGCTCTGAAAAGCGCATGTGTCCCTTAGGACCCTTTTCACTTGAGCAACTATATTAAATATTGATCACTTCAATTTTGTGAAAAGTTGAGCGTCTAGTTGGTCAAGTGTTTCAGCGGCAAACTTTTGTCAAAGTCAAACGCGAGAGCAAACAGAGACAAACTGATCTCTTCTGAAAGTACGACACGTTTCTAGAAGCTATATGTCTTGTATGTTGGAAGTTTTGAAGTTTTGTAATAGTACTAAAGTTTCAAAACTTTTGTTTGTTTATTATTGTTAATAATAAATAGAAGTTATAGTAGCGAATGGAATTCAAATATCATAAGTGGGGGGTCACATACCGACAAAAGCAACGTAAGAACTCCATCCGAATTGTAAACAGAAGAAAGAATTAATAAAGATGTTTTTGTTTTAACGGCTGGTGATTTTTTATTAAATACCTATAATCAACTATGGATTTATTGTGGCAGAATAAAAATATTTCGTTTTTTAATATCGGAAAGAAATCTTAGTGAATCAATCTATTTAATTTCCCAATTTCGTCTGTTCACTTTGTGCTGAAATATCCCAATACCAAAACAAAAGTTCACCGTACCAAAAGTAAAGATATGTTTCTACGTAAATGTTTACCTTGAGACTATCGTTAGTATTGTAAATAATGGCATTACGCATCAACGGCGTGTACACACAAGCCTTTATAAATATCAGCAAGCATCAAATAAGGAAAGTTTGTGATGTTCCCTTCGCCTTCCGTTCAATAATGCGGTTATTTCCTATACTTCCCGTCTGAAATTTCGCTATAAATGTGGAGTACTTTTTGATCGATTATGAAACTGTTGTTTAGGAATAGCTATATTGTTGTGCTGGCCAGATCCGAGGTTAAAAATGGTTTGTCTTATACGTTGTCGCTCGGTTGACGTCATGAGCTGTTATATCGTGAACGTTGTTTGTAAACCTGTTTGCACAACCGAAAGGTCAATTATATCAATCATAGTAATAGTATGTGGATAATACATGAGCTCACTCTTGTAACTGCGAAGGCAGAGGTGTCTTTAATAACAGTTATACTTCGTAGAGTTTATATCTGTCTAAAGATTTTATCTTTTTATTTTATTACGTGTAGGCAAGCGAAATGTCGAACGCCCGCCTATAAGGTGGACGGACGATCTGGCTAAGGTTGCAGGAAGTCGCTAGATGCAGGCCGCTTCCAACATGTCATTGTGGAGATCCTTGGGGGAGGCCTATGTCCAGCAGTGGACTTCCTGTAGCTGATATGATGATGATGAACGATTTTATTACAAGCTGTTACCATATTTAAAATCCGGGCAATTCATGTATTACATTGATAGATTTATTGATCAGTTTGAGAATCGAAGTAAAGTCTTTACAGTTTAAAGCCTTTAAGTGCTCCTACTAGTCACCTGAGACTATTAAATTGGTCATATTTATAAAATTATAGCTTTCATCACCATTATCACTACAGCTTTAACAGTAATTCAATATGTGTCAATTATAAATCCTAACAGCTATTTTGGATAACGATGCCTTATTGTGCTGAACATAGGATTCATTAAGCCATCAATAACGATTGATGATGCATCAGCGAAATCAATATAAACCAGCCTAATGGGACAATAATAGTTGCAGTAATGGCAGATTAGTGTTGGTATACAAATTCCTAATTTCACGACAATATCGTGCGCGGTGAGGCTCGTTTGTTCGTAATTTAGTGTGCGCTTGCTATGCTAAAACGACTAAGGCTTGGTTCACCTGGACAGGCGAAGCGGATGGGCCTACTTTGGAAACTCATTTATTATAATTTAACAAATCTACATGTGTAAAATGTTTCAAGTAAAATTATTGTAATACTATTTTCTTTTCATCTGGAGTAGTATACTACATGGACCTTGTAGAGACTAGAAAGAACTTCCGTGCTTTCCAAAATACTATTTTCTATGTATTTCAAAATAAGTTGTATGCGCCCGCAAAACTTTTTGGATGGATTTTATCAAATTAGTTCCTTAGGCCAAAAGAACCACCTTCCTTGGCCATAACAAAACTTCTTATACCTGAGGACGATGATGATTGTTCGACGATGTTTCTTCCACAGTTTGCAAATATTTTAGACATGTGGTATCACATTTAACATTAAATAAACCATACAAGTAAAGCCATATTATTCACCTAAGACTTTGCTATAGGTCCTAAACAATTACTTCAACTTTTTTGGTACTTGATTCAGGCATATCTATTGGGTCTAGTTTTGTTGAAGTAGGAATTAATGTGTCTAAGTATATTTTTAACATAGATGATAATATTTTATATATATTTCATAGCGATTTATAAGAATTTCTATGGTATGTAAGGCCGCCAACCTGCACTAGGTCAGCGTGGTGGACTATATAGTCCAGGCCATATGGCCTAATCACTCAATCGTACTCTCGATTATAGAGGAGGTCCGTGCCCTGCAGTGGGACGTTTATGGGCTGATACAGATACAGATAATATTTTATAATAATAAAACATGATTGCTAAATTTTAAAACTTATTGAATATTTTCTGAAAATTAGACTCTTTAATATCTCTTTTTTAATTTAATACCACTTGCTGACACTACTGGCAATATGTAAGGGCCGGTAAAACGTTAATATTTTTTCCATTAAATTTTTCATCTGAATTATAAGTTTAGTTCGATTTTTTTTTCTATTATTTCGTCGAGGGTAAAAAATAAGTTAGAGACCCCAGAGACTCGAAGTCCTTTAGTTTTCGGTATCATTTCAATGCGTGGCTGTCTATCCTTTACTCGAGCTGCAGTGTGTGGGCGGGACAGTAAAGAATGTGTTGTGAATAAATAATTCTATTGCGGTCAGACTTAATTATACATGCGGCGGGATAAGGGTAGCGACCTTCGTTTAAGGACGATACAGTAGTATAAAAACGATGCGAGATCAATAGATAGGGGGGGGGGGGGGGCGTGAATAAAGATTAGAATCGAAAGAAAAAACCCCTAACAAAAAACTGTTTCAACTACAGGGCTTACATCACAGGATCATTACTGATAAAGACTCACATTTTTCGACAACTGTTTATTGGGGAAGATACTGGGTATATCAAGACTGCTACCAAAAACGAAGCCGGCTGGTAGTTTCAGTGACTACAAACACAATGCAACTAAAAATTTCGCAAACAAACGCTACAATTATTTTTAATTATTTTTTAAATATCATCATTTTTTGTGGGGATAAATCCATAGTTTTTGCTATAATAACAATTTAAACTCTTTTATACCTTAGAGTATTTATAATTAAAAGGGTATACACTATTATTTTAAGAAAAAAATGTATTCACCACCGAAATAAGACCATACGAAAAAAATAACAAAAAATTGGCGCTTTTTTTTGCAATATTTTCCGTTGCATTTTGTCTGAAGTCTCTTAAACTACCACCCGGCTTAGTTTTCGGTAGCAGTCTTGATATACCCTGTATACATATATTTTCCTTTACCGTTTTAAAGATCCGAACACCTACCGAAATTGTCAGGTCTAGTGATCAATTGTTAACACTTTCTAAGTCAGAATAGAATATGCAATTTTCTTGTTTCCCATTTTACATCATAAACTGTGACAACGCATATGCTACAGGCCTTTGCCACCGACTCTATTTTTCACTTATGGCAAAACCATCAATATTACCATAAACAATATCACAAACATACAATTTACCACCCGTAAACAGAAATTAATTCCTCCAACATAGAATATTTGTTTTGTGCGCACCCTTAGAGAATGCACAAGCGTGCCGTGGGCGGCTGTCACACTTCATTATTCAATTTGAATATATCTGGACGGCTAAATAAATACAGGATTGTTCCCACCAATACGATGCAATATTTTATTGACACCACATCGGACTAGACGCATCATTTAAACTCTACCCACATTCGCGATAAAAGAATGCAGAGCTCGTAGGATTCTGGTCTGATTTAGCTTTTGCATGTTTTAATGTGTGGGTGCATACTTTAAGACTGGATGTTTGTTATTGAATAGAGATCGGAGTGCGGGTCGGTAATTTATTTAGTTGTTTGGGTTTTGTTGGTCTTTAAGTTAAGGATGTGAAATTCTTTTTTTTTTTTTTTTTTTTTTTAGTTTATTGTTGTAAAGGCTTTGGCTCTGCGACCATACCGCCCAATGAGAAGAAATACAAATACTTTTTCTGTCTAAGACTTAATTAAACACTTAATAGCTAGATTATAAAGTTTCATGGCTGTATCAGATAGTGGGTTTGCTAAAATGCTATTACAAATGCCCACTTCTAATATTTTGTTATTGCCAAAAATCAACTTTCTATCACTTTCATTCCGGACACACTCCATCAAAATATGTTGAACATCTTCTATAGTTCCACATATATCGCAATTGGGAGATGGTACTTTTTTCAGTAGAAAGGAGAATTTATTTGATGGGATATGTCCGAATCGCAATCTGAGCGCAATTATCAACATTTTGCGATTTAAAATACATTGATCAATCCATGGATGCGTAGTTATCTGAGGTTGTATAGTTTGATACCAAATACCTTTCTCTTTTGATCTTCTATCAAAATACTCTTGCCAGGAATTTATACATTTTTTCTTAATATAGCTTATATAATCGGAATATAACGGAGTAATTAACATTGGAACACCATCAACAATGGCTTGTTTGGCTAATATGTCAACTTTGTCGTTTTCTTTTAATTGTATGTGAGAAGGTATCCACTGTAAAATAATACGTTTTTTATTATTTTTTATTTATTATTTGCTTTAGTATAGATTCCAATATAGTGTAGGCTATCGGATTACCTCGCATGGGTGAGGTACACCGAGCCAGGTGTTGCAATGCGCTCTTGGAATCAGTCAAAATAACAAATTTGTCATAATTAATTGTATCTAGATAAGAGAGAGCTTCGGCAATTGCAACTAACTCAATGTGCATTATTGAGATATTGGAATCAATTTTGAGTTTCACATAATTTTCATTCAAAGGCTCAAAAAAAGCTGCTCCACCTGTATTATTAATTTTGGAACCATCTGTATAAACTTGGCAAAAATTAGAATATTTTTGTTGAATATATTTAGTACAAATATTATTTATGGTAGTACAGCTATACTGACATTTGACTCGGTTTAATGTGGGAATACAATCTATTATAACATCAAACAAATTGATATTGCTAACCCATGTTTGCAAAGAATACATTTCAAGAATATTACTGGAGTGGATTGGGAATGATTTAAGGGATAAATGCATAGATATAATCACCGGTAATTTGCGATAGGACCAATAACGAGAAGAGTTATGTCTTGACAGATCATCAATTACATTGCACGTTTTATTATTTTTTATTGAATTCGATTTTAACCAAAATTTCCCCGCTAAATATCTTCTGCGAATAAATAGGGGCGGCAAACATAACTCATTTTCCATAATATGTATAGGTGTGGATTTAATGAAACCGCCAATTATACGCAAGGCTTGGTTTTGTACTTTGTCCAATTTCATTAAGTTAGATTGACAACTATTATCGTATAAAAAACTTGCATAATCGATTCTGCTACGTATAATAGCTATATATAGCCGTCTTAAATGTTTTTGATGCAAGCCCCAACTAAAACCGCTTAAAATTTTCAAAATATTGATGAGTTTTAATGTTTTATTCGCCGTCTCATTGATATGTTTGCCCCATCTCAAAGAGCTGTCAAGCCATAATCCTAAATATCTTACACTATTGCACATTTGTATATTTTTATTATCAATAGAAAAATTAATATTATTTTTATAACCCCCTTTTTTAAAGATTACTAATTTGGTTTTAGACGGTGAAATTTCTAATCCTAGTATCCTGAGCATTGAAGTAATATCATCGACGGCTGAATTTAATTTAATCACAGCATTGTTAACGTATTTTTCAGTTATAAATACCACGAAGTCGTCAGCATATTGGGATATATACGCAGTAGAAATACTTCTGCATATGTCGATGGTCGCAATGTTAAATAAGATAGGCGACAACGGGTCACCTTGAGCTAGGCCACGACTGGTACATCTTGTTATTGTATTTTTATCGATTGAGATGTTTAATGTTCTTATACTGAGATATGACCATAGATACCTACACATTTTTGACCCAACTTGTAACTGCGCCATTTTTTTAATCAGACTACCTACATCTACATTATTGTACGCATTAGAAATATCAATGAAACATCCCACTGTGCACAAATCATTACAAAATCCTAACTGTATTTGAGTTACAAGATGAGTCAGATTGTCCAAGCACGATCGTGTCCTACGAAAACCGACCATGTCATCTGGAAATAAGGATAATTTTTCAAAGTACCATTCGAGTCTTTTATTAAGTATTGAATGGAATGTTTTACAAATGCACGATAATAAAGTTATTGGACGTAGACTGGTTAATGAATTATTTTTCGGGATAGGAACTATTTGGCTTCCCGCCACTGAGATGGAACAAATGCATAAGTGTAACAATAATTAAAGAATTCAAGCAAGATTTTTTTAACACTAAGGGGGAGGTGTGCAATCATAGAAAAGGAAATATCGTCGAAGCCCGGTGCTGTATCGCGGTTTTTGATGCAGTTATGCAATTCTTGGATAGATATATCTGATTCTAAAACAGTATTGGTGTTTTCGAATTGCGGGGGTGCTGAACAAACAAAATCAGGCGCTAACTCCTTAAGTAACTCCACCAATCTGTGCTTATCAACATGTTGAACACCGACATGCCGACCTTTCATCCATTTCATTTTGCGCCACATTTCCGAAGCTGAAGAGTTTTCATCGATAGAAGAACAAAAATTTTGAAAAGAATTGCATTTCGCTCTACGAATTAACCTCTGTGCATCAGCTATTTTCTTTTTGAGATTATCTAAGTTGCCAGGGGAGGGACAACGTCTAAGAGTTGCTAATGCAAGTCTGCGCTCAGCTACTGCTCTTGATAGTTCTGAATTCCAGAATGGTTTGGGTGTGAATTTTGAGCATACGTTTTGGGGAATTTTAATGAAAGGAATATACATGTCCGCAGCTGTTTGTATCTTATTTAAAAATGTGTCATAAAACAATTGAGGGTCTTCTGGAATCGTAAAATCTAAAAATGAATTTTCAACCGACGATGAATACAAATCCCAGTTACCTTTTTTAAAATTTCGTTTCTTAATAAAATCGCGATTTATCTGTGTAGAATATGCTAATTTTATTATGAGGTGGTCACTGCCAAGGGATTCATTCGTAACGGTCCATTTGAAATCTAAAGCTAAATCGCAAGAGATAAAGGAGATATCGGGTGATGATTTTTGAATGATACCCCTAACGGATTTAATCCTAGTTGGACTTCCATTATTTAAATAAATGAAATTGTGGTTTAACATAGAATTAAATATTTGGTTGCCTCTATTATCTGTTTTAAATGACCAATTGTTATGGTGGCCATTGAAGTCGCCCAAGATAAGAGTTTTCCTATCAGAAATAGAAAAAATATAGTCCCAGTCACTTTGGATCACAATCGTAGGAGGGCAATAAATCGAAATAACATTTTCTATTTTTTGGCAGTTACTTATTTTAACATGTACTAATTCGATTCCAGAATTTATACTAACTGAAGGGCAAAGAACTGTTTTAATAGACCTATGAGATAGGATTGCTACACCGCCATAGGAATCAGATCTATCCCGCCGAAATATGTTGTAATTTTTAATAACTACATTGATAGCAGAGTCAAGCCAAGTCTCATTTAAAGCAGCATTATGTATTTTTTCCTGAGAAAGCAGGCACTCAAAGGGCAATAATTTAGGCTTAAAACTTTGACAATTCCACTGTAGTACATTTATAGCAAAGTTGGGGCAACTATTATCCATAATGATTATTGTAATTAAATAGAGAACTTACCGAAATATTGCAAAGTAATTTAGTTATAAGCCAATCTATACAGGTCTTAACGAGAATTTTTATCTTATATTCTATTGAGTGATTACTAAAAATAATATTTCTTAATTTTCTTAGCAATACATTAAGAGTAACGGCTTCTTTATTATCGTCTGTCACTTTATCGTCTGTATTATCTTGTGCGTCCTCACTTAAACCGTCCGAACAACCTTTGTCGCAGTCGTATATCATGGATTCTGGTGGTTGAGTTGCCTTATTCCTCTCCGGTTCTCTACGTCCCTGAATTTTCTCCTCTATTTGGTCTTCAATACCATCTTTTCGTCTTCTTTGTGGCTTCCTATGTCTTCTCTTGGTGAGACCAGGACTGTTAAGTCGTATTCCCGGATAAAATGTTATGTTTTCATGGGATGTGTCCATGTTAGTAGTTTCGAAGGTCATCTCAGGAGGTGTATCCGTAACATTAGATTGCCGCAGTTTGTCTCTTTCCGATACATAGTTGGGTGGGTTTGCAATACGTTCCGATATTGGAGTACGGGGAACATATAATGTTAAAGCTTTTCTATAGGTAACATTAAAGTCAGACATTAGCTCCCGGATTTTCCGCTCCTTTTGATAAATTGGGCATATCCTATTTAAAGCCATGTGACTTCCGGAGCAGTTACTACAGTGAAAATTTTTGGTGTCACAATTCTCGTGCGAATTACTACATTTTGGGCAGACTATTTTTTTATTTGAGCAAAATTTTGCAGTATGCCCATATCTCCAGCATTTTGAACATTGAGTAACTGGGAAGACATGGCTCCACCTTTATTCTCATATTGTAGATATAAACATAAGGCGGCAAAAGAGAACCCTTAAACCCAATACGAACTGCTTCGCTTGGGGTCCATTGCTCTTCTTGATCGTCACTGCGTTTTTTCAATCGTCTTGCAGTTATAATTTCTATATCACTGGTCATATTCTTAATTATCTCCTCTTCGGAAATATTTCCTTCAATATTTTTGATCACCCCAAAAGACATACCAACCTCCGCTGTTTTTTGACATCTCCACCCTAAGGCTTCAAAATCTTTTGATGCAATTAGTTTGTCTGCACTCGCCTCTTCATCAAACGTTATTAATATTTTATAAGTGTTAACAAACTTTACTTTAGAAATATGGCTAATACTATGCTCTTTAAACAGTCGCGCTAGTGCAAATTGTTTTGGCAATGGTGTTTGGCTCGTGACGCATACTTGAGTCTTTTCATTTCCTGTTTGTTGTTTTTCTCTTCTTCCGATTTTTCTTACCCGGGTCACTGTTGTCCACCCTTCCTCCGAAGAGTTATCATCTCGTACTCTTTTCCTGGGTCCATTAGTTCTCTCAACATCCGTGTCTATCGACATACTTCTGTCCTCTCTAGTTAGCATTTCTTCGTTCTCAATATCTTCAATACTTCTTAATTGTTCCAAGTCATTCAAACTTTTACATCTATTATCCATAATTAACAAAGGCCGGCTTGCAGCCGGCCTGCGTTGATAGATAAGATCGTACCGTATGCTTCGATAAATAAAATATTGAAACAAATAGTATCTCAATCACTACGTCGGTCGTAGCACAACATGTGCGTCGCTCGTGAATGCTCGCCGCGCACTGAAATTCTTACAGAACCTGGAAAAGATTCTAGGTCTAATTTGGTTAACGTTCATATAAATTGTGAAAAAGGCAGATGAGCCACTGGCCTGGCGTCCTCGCCTTTAAGTCAATCAACACATAACACATGCGCTTATAGTATTGCGACTGATTGTTGATCTTAATAAAACAAAAAAAAATAATATTGTTAATGTGTAAGGCACTATTTTATATTCTTAATCATATTGATAAATAATAATAGGAGATCTTGAAAAATACTTTTCTTTTGTTCGCGATTTCAAACAGGTACAGGTAGCTATGATCGCTTGATGTAACGGACAACGTTGACCAATCCCCATTCATGTGCTGATTGATAGATGAATGATATTACAAATCTGATGTATTTTCGCATTCTTCGCTTAATGTATCCGTGTCTAGTATTTCCCGACGCGGATTTATTTAAATAACGCGACGCGAACTTAGCTCATAGTTTTAGTGACCTAAATAAAGTTGAATAACTTGTAGGTATGTTCTGGTATTGGATGCCGAGCGATTACGCTTCGGGACTGATGGATATTTTTAGCTTTGCATAACTCCCACTTGCACTCAATGTGAATGTACAAAATTAATCCATTTGTTTGAAATAAAAAGTATTTTTCGATTGTTTGTGTTTATGGTTTATCATAACTTAAAAATACTTGTGTGCAAACTTGAATGAACTTTCAAAGCAAGGCCTCAATTTTTAATCGCAAAATCAATATTTCTAGTGTTTTCCCGCGATTCAAGCTCGCCTAGTGCGGGAACCGCTGCAAATGTTACTATTTTAACACTATACCTTTATTAAATAAGTGATTTTAAATTTTATAAAGGTATGCACATACAAGAACGTTCTTGTGTCGTGTATAAAAATCACAGTTTTAATATGCAATGAAGTTCTATACATTTTGCCAGGTGATTGTTTTATTAAATTAAAACTTAAGTTATTTTACTATCTATTGGCAAAATGCAATCATTCAAAGGAGATAATATATTAGTTGTTCCCGAGTCATTAAGCCACTGAAGAAAGGATTTCGCATTACATTATTTGTAAAAAATACACTTCTTTCGATAATGCGACAAGTAAAAACTCGACAAAATTGCATTGATCAATTTATAGCATGGTAACAGGGGCTTTAGTAAATTGAGTGTCGTTGCTCGACAGCTTGCAATGATATGGCGCACTAATAACTTGCGGTATCGGCGCAAGACGGCGCAGAAGTGCCTATTGGCCGCGCTAAGTGCTGGTATCGACTGGCAAGTGTCAACTGGCTAGATTACTTGCCATGTGTTTGGCAATTTGGTGTAGTGTTTTGGATGTGTCAGGGCAATGGATACGAGAAGTATAAGCCTTGATTGAAGGTGTACTATATATCGGTGGATGCTTCAATCGGAAAGTGATGTTTGTCTGAAGAAGGGGATGATTTATTATTGAAAAAAAAAGCAAAGGTGAATAAATGTATTTTGTATTTAGGAGTATGAGTATATACACAATATAATTTCGGTAAAATGATGGGCGAAAATTATATTTTCATTCGTATAGTTAGATAAGGATACTGGTGGTAGGTCTCTTATATGTGAGAGGCCGTCTGGGTGGGTACCACCGCAATGTCTATTTCTCCCGTCAAGTAACAGTGTGAAATTACTATTGTGTTTGGAATTGAAGGACATTGTAACAGTAACTGCTGGACATATTGAGTCTTAAAATTTTATGGCTCAGGATGGCGAGCGCAATAGAATGCCAAGCATTACTCTGTAATTCAAGGTGTTGTTTGGTTGTGCTACTATTCATGAGCTGTCGTATCGCTTACCATCAGGCGAATGAAATGCTCGTCTCGCCGTTCTTTGCATTGAAAAAATAAGATATATTTGCATGAGAATTTTAGTGCTATTTCTACACACGTGTGTAATAAAACAGGATAATGTGTGATAGTCCATTTTGAATTTGAAAGTGCTTAAAGGCAAGTAAATATAAGGCTCTCCACGTTGATATTTACACGACGGCAACGTGTTAATGGTTTAAAGCATGCAAAATGAACAGTTTCCCAACAGTATTTTAAAAGAACAGAGTAAACTATGTAACAAAGAGGCAAACGCAATGCCCGTCAGTTTGTTTAGATCAAATGTTGACGGTTCTAACACGAACAGAAAACAGAATAGGGGTACCTGTGGGAAACATACTGTGGTCTATATCGACGTGATTGCCATTGCTTACATTGTTGCCTATTATAGTTATATTAGATGTGGAATAGTTTGCCGGCACACGTGTCTTTTTTTATTGCAATGAATATCGATACGAGCTTGCCGTTTGGCTGATGGTAAGTGATACGACCGCTCATGAACAGTAGCAAAACCAAACAACACCTTGAATTACAAAGCAATACTTGGCATTCAACTGCATTCGCCATTCTGAGACATAAGATATTAAGTCTCAATGTGTCCAGTAGTTACTGTGGCTACAATGTCCTTCAATCTGAAACACAACAGTGCATTTACACTGCTGTATGGCGGGAGAAATAGACACGTGTTCCTTCTTTCCTAAAATCCTGGGCTTTGGCTGTGCAGTAAAAGGTGACTTTGCTGACAAGCATAATTGTGTTGAATGCCATGGTCTGGTGCCAATTGGTATTCTGGCTGGACAGCATTGTGCTTACCCAACCAGGTGCAGAGGACTGGGCAAGTCTCCATGCCGAGGCAGATTAAAAACAGTTCGTGCCAAGGCGATAATTTTGGTATAATATGGTAAATATTATTGGAGTGACTCATCAGCAGTCGTAGAATTTAAACTTCTGAGTTCTGTAACAGAAATACAGATATCTCTTACAAACTTCATTAGATAGGATTTTATTAATTTATTTGTCACTAAATATCTATACTAATATTATGAAGAGGAAAGATTATTATTTATTATTTATTTGCATTGAATAGCCTTTAAAATTATTGGACCGATTTGAAAAGCTTCTAAACATACATACCGATAGAATATTTTTAAAAAAGTGAGCCGAGCCGCGATGCTTTCTAATTGTAGATAATTTTAAAATATATTTAGTTGCTTTTCGATTATTTTTAGTAGTTTTTAGGTATTAACACTAAATATAATAATGTTAAAGTATCATTAACTCGAACGATCCTGGTGTAGTTTAATCCATTGTCTATCATTATTTTTCAACACACTTTTTACGGTAATGAGTATTCAAGTTGCGTGATACTAACGAGATACTCTAGAAGCGGTGTAATTACGATAAAAGCCGATTTAAATAAACGAGCAATCAAAT
Source organism: Hyles vespertilio (assembly GCA_009982885.2). Taxonomy (NCBI): domain Eukaryota; kingdom Metazoa; phylum Arthropoda; class Insecta; order Lepidoptera; family Sphingidae; genus Hyles; species Hyles vespertilio. The sequence continues at coordinate 10,963,855 of CM042818.1, forward strand.
ATTTCCTTTCGTCGACTTGTGACTTCTTCTCTTCGCTATATGGCGCCACTCAAGCCGTATTCGATATTCAACATAGTAAATGACGTAGATTTTCTCTTTGTACAGCGAATGTTTGCCGAAAGATCAATACGCAGTATCAAAGGATTTGCGGAATGTTTATGAATATCATAATTTATGTACGAATTGTGTGTTACGTGAACATTTGAATAAGCCGTAACTTCCATATGAAATACTTTGATGGCTATTTTCAAAAGCCCTTTTACTTTGGGTTGGGTACGGACTGGGTATTTCATGGCATTTTATGAATATTAGGTACGGATTTTGTTCTATGAATGTTTCATATAAACACTTTCATTTAATCTAATTTTCACGTTTTTTCGAACGTTTCATATGAACACTTTCATAGAATCAAATTCAAAGAATTTGTGAAAAACGATTGTTTTTAAATTAAAGTGTAAATAATTAACAAGGAAAGAAGAAAGAAAGAAAGAACTGTTTTATTCATGACAGCACAGTATACAATACAATGCAGGACATTGCAAGGATGGAATTGGTCAACATTTATTTTACGGTTTTGATAAAACAAATTCGGATTATTATAAAAACAAGGTACGAACATTGTTTAGCAATAGGGTCGCTACTTGTTTTAGGCGTTCGAAAAATGTGATTGAATTAATAACACAGTATTTAATAAAAATATTTTGGGCAACATCGGTATTTGTAAAAGCAAAATGAAATGTTTAACAAAGCAATTGGAACAATGCGATTTTAATCCAAAGTATGTTACCGGCAGACTAACAAAACATTAGTTTTGTGGAACTTCCACAAGCCAACGTTACGCTTTCGTAATATACCGTCTATTCTCCCCCATGTTTTGACCAAACATTTGAAGGTTATGTACGAGTTAATGAAAAGTGCGGACGACGATACACGTATGTCAGTATGGACACAGGTAGCGCCATTGTCCAGGCTATTATTACGAGACCATTGTCTAAAACTCGCACAATTGGGGTACATCTACGCCACGTCCTGACAGAGGTATTTTAATAAAATTTTATTGGAATAAATTACATAGTTTTAAAACTCGCAGGGAATCGGCACGCAGCGCAGCCTTTCAATCGGGGCTTTGTTTATCTTTAGTCCTTCTTTGGTAAGATAAATGTCTACTGGCAAATTGCATAAACTTTATCCAAGTTTATTTTTGATTGATTGCTATTTTTGTTGTAGAAGTTTTGGCCGGTTTTTGAGAAATGTTGATCAGGTTCTTTGTCGTTTTGTTATTGTACTATGTAAAAAAGGTTACAATAAATTTACTAGATGGCGACAAGACTTATATTATAAGTTATTTAATATTACGAGACGTTTAAATAGCTTTATAAAGATTGCAATATTAATCTTATCGCTATCCGCTTCTATTAAATGTGTATATTTGATCGAATGTTACCCGCATTAACCATACTTGAAAGTAATTACCTTATAAGATCAATCTTTATCTAAGAGATAACTAAAATAGTGAATACTCTAGTAAATATTTCTCAGATTTGATCATGTCTGGTAATAACATTTATGTCAATTGATAGAATTATTTTTGAAAAAGTGTAAACACTTTTTCATCTGGCGCATTCAACCAGTAAAGAGAAAATTACGTTTGTTTGATTAAAACTGACGGTCTATTTCGTGCTTTCATTCTCAAATAAAAACAGTCGGACGGATGTCTGGTATTGTTAGCGAATTAGCCATAGAAATCGCGTGAATCTACGGGCTAGTACATCCATTACAAATGACAAAATATTTCTCGTATAAATATATGGTTAAGTTATTTTTGTACCTACACCAAATCATCACTCAAATAATCCTGAGTCAGGACTCTTGACTCCATTTTAAGTAACGAAGTCCTGTGTCGCGGGTGTCTGAAATTACGTGAGAATGTTTGGCTTTGCAGCCAGGCCCGAAACAAAGATTTGTGGGTTCCATAGAAATTTGTTTCGAAGCGGGAATAGAATCCGCGGCCTTCCTTTCCAAAGATGGCTCTCAACAAATTGCGTCAAAGATGCTGTGAGATGAGTAATACACAGGTTTTGTATATACTTGTATATTTAAACACAATTTTCCTTATTGCATTACGTCATGTGATCAAGTATCGAAAATTACATTGGATATTTGTAGTCCGCATAGCACACTCCAATTATTAGGAAATTGGCATAGTGAAGTAAGTCATTCAGTAATGCGTCGAGCAAAACATTCAATGACACTTTTATTCTTGTTTTGGTGGTGTAATCGTAAAAATGTCTTTACGAAACCTAATGTTGATTTAATCCAACTGCACTGAACCAATCATTGATAAGAATGAGAGATTTTGTCGTGCATTTTTTAATAATAACGTAATTTAACAGCCTCTAAAACAGAATCGGGCTTGAAGTCACCTGTGAAGTGATTGTGACCGAATACGATTCCCGAATTGAGACAAATGTTTGTGTGGCGCACTATTATACGTGTAAATATTTGGTCCAGATCTGTTAAGAGCCCAAAAAGTCACGCTCACTATACACGACTTAATAACTTACTGTGGGGTCACTACTACATATGTGTGAATGTCGGGTGTATTTAAACATTTATGATCCTATTCATAGTCAGTTTATAAAAATAATTTAAGTCATCGAATATTTTGTCCTTTTGAAAGACTTTTGAATTCAATTTGAGTGAAGAAGATAAAGCATTCTAATAATGTTAATGTTTTTCTTTTTCATGTTTCCGAAGGAGTTCGTAATGTCTATAATATAATAAAAATATAATATAATGTCTATAATATAATAAATATAATACTTCGTAAACAACATGATATTGTGTAATTATGCCTAGTACAACACCGATATCAATACCATCCATTTATGCACCGTCAATAATGACACAACAATCAATCGATAAAATTAAATTAAATCGATTGCATCGATTATTATTCCGACTAAATTCAATGCAAGAGTGACGTGACACCATTGACACAACATTACCCGTATAATAAACGTATGTAGATGTGCCGCAATGCAGAACAATCGTGGCCAGTGCTGTGATCCTTGCTAACTATATGTGCAAGCAGATTTACGACATGCTAGCCAGTTCTGTATGCTTCTTTAGTGAGATTTGTAGGGGCTTTGTTGATTGGTGGTTTGAAATAATTTGGAATTTATGGGGATTAATTTAGAGTTTTAATGTGGGGTCATCGAATGGATAATGATTGGTTTAGGTGCAGATAATTGTGCCGTATCTTGGTGCGCCTATATTCATTTGTTTTTATTTGTAAACCAGCAAAATATACTAAATGTTTTGCTACTTTCGATAAAGTACACAAATAGACGTTTAGTAATAAATGTTAATATTCAAGAATTTTCATTATATAAATAGATAAACCACAGACTGCTAACAAATCTTACAATAAACTCTCGATTTATCAGATTCAATCATAAAACCCCAATAGAATAACTAAAGAGAATTCCATCAATGATCACAAAAGGAGACTAAAACTAGGCTAACTTATGTGCCCAGTTCACTATCTTCGCTCCCCATCACTCCACTAATCCGCTTTGACGGAGACGTCTTTGACTAAATTCATCTTGCATTATCTATCAATACGGATTTAACTGAGGACAAAATGCATGCCTGACTAGAATATTCCTTGGTCTTTGTAACATAATTGTGATTAAATATATTGCAAGTTTAATTAATAAGTCTCTACAAAGCTTTGATTTCAAAACATAATAGCAATTTCAACCAAATGCCTCTTCAAATAAAAAATCATCTTTCTATTTTTATTGATATAAAGCACAATATAAAGACAATTTTTGCCGATCTTAAATATTCGAAATTGAAATCTAAAATCTTCGAGACTCTGTGTCTGTGAAAATATTGATATTGAAATAGATAAATTTCCAATATATTTCGCCTTTCCTTTATCATGATAAGAGATAAAAGTTATTTTCTTCCTTTCGATTGCTATAAAGCTAAGGGTACTGTAATAAATACACTATAACGTTCTTATCGCGTATCGAAAAAGTTTATAGCCATCTAAAACTATCGTCTTAAAACACATCATTTTGTCCCATGAGGACAGTCAAATTGTTGCGAAATCTCACGACAGTAAAGTTTAATAGAGTGGTGATAATAGAATAAAATGTAACCAAAAGGGGCTCGGGATCCTTTCACGGCACGCTGAACATTCTTTAAACTTACAACATACATACCGGGTATCTCAAGACTGCTACCGAAAACGAAGCCGGGTGGTAGTTTTAGTGGCTACAAACACAATGGAATTAAAAATTTCGCATAGAAACGCGACAATTATTTTTTATGATTTTTTAAATATCGTAATTTTTGGATGGTAAATCCATAGTTTTTGCTAAAATAATAATTTAAACTCTTTTATACCTTAGGGTACTTACAAATAAAAGGGTATACACTATTATTTTAGGAAAAAAAGTATTTACCACCCAAATATGGCCATAGGAAAAAAAATAACAAAAAAAAACTGTCGCTTTTTTTTGCAACTTTTTCTGTTGCATTGTGTCTGAAGTCGTTTAAACTACCACCCGGCTTCGTTTTCGGTAGCAGTCTTGATATACCCTGTATATGCCATTTCATTTTATGTATTTTGCACTAAGGTAAAAAATCATAAAAAATAATTGTCACGTTTCTATGCGAAAATTTTAGTTGCATTGTGTTTGTAGCCACTAAAACTACCACCCGGCTTCGTTTTCGGTAGCAGTCTTGAGATACCCGGTATATATTCACAGCTGTCACTTTTACGTTTTCAATCGACACTATGCGTTGCGTAAAATAGCTGTTGAGTTTCTTTACCTGAGGGCCTCCTTAAGTGAACGCATAGTGACACTCATCACTCAAGTATTGTTTATGAATCAAAATTGACAATTATGTGCGTTTGGCTACACTATGCGTCCTCATAGTATTGTTTGTGAATACGGGTGTTTGTCTCCACGTGGAGACTATGTGAAATTCAGTGGAGCTTATTGCATGCTACATAGGTAAGCCGGTTCAAAGGAATTAAAATATATTATGTGAGCCGTTGCGTGAATTTCCCAGTTGTTAAACGAGTTCACTGTTCATGCAAAACGAAAGGTAAGCATGAAATTAATTTGTTCGTTTTGGCAGCGTGGGGTTTTTATTTTTCATTCCTGTTGTTTGTGATACGTGTATTGGAAAATATTTCAGTCTAAATGGGACATTTTCATCCGTTAAACCACTAGCACTCTTATTCGATGGATTAGCGGTGTTGTTGTTTTGTTTCAATTGCTAATACATAATATGTGTATATCAAATAATGGTTTAGAAAATTAGTATGATATACTATGGCGTATTAGTTCCGTTGTATTTTATATTATATTTACGATTAACGATTAGGCGCGGCAGAACGTGCACACAAAAGTAGAATAATCCTATTGTAAATTAATTTAAATTATGACTTTGTTTGTAGATTACTACACGATGACGGAGACTCCGCGAGAGTACCAAGTTTTGGGTTCAGTCCGTGAATAACTAATGTCGATCAGGCCGGCATAATTGTCTCGACTGCCAATGGAAAACCATCAACTCTGGTGGAACTGGCGGATACTCTGTACATTGTACATACCATAAAATTCCCTGGATAGAAATAAATCAAATAAATTGGTACTGTATCAGCCCATATACCTACGTCCCACTGCAGGGCACGGGTCTACTCTACAATCGAGAGTGGTTAGGTCATATTGTCTACCACGCTGGCCTAGTGCGGTTTGGCAATAAATTGGTGATGACAGTAATTATTGCTCAGATAAATAATGTATAGCCCAACACATATTACATTATTATTTAATCTGCAACGAGAAATTTAACCTCTCGACTGTCATAAATCGAGAACCATGAATATATAGTGACAAAGATTGTGCCCTTCAGAAGTCGTTCATGCCGTAATGCTTTATAGCTTGTATCGAGCGGCCCATCACTATAACCCGGAAACAATAAAAAATTTACGGGCCCCCGGAAACCGAAAGCTGTCGCCCGGCGACACAGCCTCTCCATTATTTAAATATAAACCTACTGTTAGTCTGATACACGAGGATACTTTGCTGTTTTTAATGTATTTGTATTGTTTCGCTATTCTGGGCAGCGTTTAGGTTAATGAGTCGGGAAGGGATTATTATAAATTGGAGTATTTTTGTCTACAAATGAATTTGATGTGTAACTTTATGATAGTGGTTTGTGGTAGTGATTATGCTACAATATTGACAGGAATAATGTTATGATAAACATTGTAGCAAAACAAGCTCCAATTACATTTCTGTTTACCTGGTAAAAAACACGAAGGAAACTTAATCCACACAAAGCAAAACGGGAAAAACAGCAAAATATATATTTTATTAGTCTTGTCAATTTTTGTACTTTTATTATATTTGAGGCAGCGCAAGGCTCCACGGTGTATTTAGATTCATGTCACGCGCAAACCCTTAGAGAATACGTGACTTTAAGCAGATATATTTTTCCGAAGTCGTATACTATTTAGATGATCGCAAAAAATGGCTGGAACCTTGTCGTGCCCTCGATTCACTTTCGTTCGGACTAGCGTCGGAGAGGCGGCCGTGTCGTACCTCTCAATGAATCATTTACATTAAAATACATTGTATCATTATTTATCGCTGCTGAAATCCTTGGGGAGGCTTATGTTTAGCAGCGGACTTCATGTGGTCGAAGAAGATAAGTAATAATTCTTGACTAAATGCTGAATTTACTTGTCGTAGATCTCTCATATGTGAGAGGCCGCCTGGGTAGGTACCACCGCAATGTTTATTTCACCCGTTAAACAGCAGTGTAAATGCACTGTTGTGTTTCGGTTTGAAGGACATTGTAACCAGACTAACTACTGGTCATATTGAGACTTAACATTGTATGTCTCAGTATGGCGAGCGCAGTGGAATGCTTTGTGCGAGGTGATGTGGAGCATTGCTTTGTTGTTCAACGTGTTGTTTGGTTTTGCTACTGTTCATGAGCGGTCAAATCGCTTACCATCAGGTGAACGGTATGCTCGTTTCACCAATCATTGCAATATAAAATATTTATACACTGGCTGAACCCGACACGTAATGCTTTCTTCTAGGTAAATGTCAATGTTCTGGCATCTACGAACATCGTGCCAACAGCAATAAAGTCCTTCACTAACACATGTATAATTAAATAATAAAATACAATTATTGAATTGCAGAATTAATAAAAGATATTTCTTATATCAAATAGATTTTTAATCTCTCTTAACACAAATAACCTTGTAAAACAAACGCGCTGTACTAGCTCCATATTATAATTTTCTATCCGACCGCGACAGTCGCCCTGCAGCGTTTTCGTTATAATTTAGTAAGTGTTGCACAGTACGCGTCGGTCTGATTAGCGAACGGTATTACATTGGCGCATTCAATTAACAATAGGTTACTGTTTCATTAGTATGGATACTTTGAGTATACAAGACTCACTTCCGCGTCAACTGCTCATTTTTATAGCAATTAATAGCGTGATGAGCATGCCATTTGGCAGACAACAATGGATTTACACTGCTGTTTGACGACAGTAAAAGACATTGCGATGGTACTTACCCAGGCGGCCTCTTACATACCAGAGACCTACCACCAGTAAATGCGGCTTTTTGTGGATATGTGATTTTATGACCTTTTTTTAATGTATACATTCGTTAATATCAGTTATAGAATTTGCTAGACCTATAAGATGCCTACATATCGGATTTATAGTGTGGTGGTGTCTCTAAGGCAGAATGAATATATTGTCTAATGCATATTCCCGCCGCACTATTAGGCCTCTTGTCCACACATGTTTTTCGGCGTCTACGGTATACGGCGAATACGGCGGTGGCACCGTGACGTAGCGACACCGTATATGTCAACAAGCTCCCATAGTGATCCATACAACATTGATAGCCGGGCCTACATAGCGAATTTACCATAGATTTTCAAGCCGTAAAAACATATGTGTACAAGAAGCCTTAGACGGGTAATACGGTGTACCAGCTCATGTTGCGCTCCCTCTTGTAATCCTGAGACATTCGACCGTTGCGTAAAGACGCAGTTATTTACTCAGTTCCGTATAATTGTGTAAAACTTTCGCTAAATGACTCTCTTGACTGACGACTAGCGCCCGGCTAGGCGCTGCTCGGGTGCAGACTTTTTTGAAAATATTGTAGGTACTGTCTATGTTCCTTAGGGATAGTATAAGACTCTAATGGTGAATTTTTTTTTTAAATCCGTCCTGTTGTTTTAGAGCCTATTTTTTTTAAATTCTGGCCAGCATAGTGACCACACTGCACCTGATGGTAAGTGCAAATGCCGTTCAGGAAGAGTACCGATTGGTATCAGACGGCAGTCCCATGCCAATCGATACAATTATGCCGGCCAGCTAAGATGCCTCTTCACACAACGGCGGAAGGATCCAGGATTAGAGGAAGAAGGGCATACGCGTGATGTCAAACAATTCCACAGCCTGACGGTGCGGCACAAAAAAGAATTTGCGAATCTTTTGGTTGGTGCCGAGATGGTTTGCACTATCAAGCTTATGCAAATAAACAATAAAATCTTTCCTTTTTATAATATTAGTTCAGAAATTTCATTTACTAACAAGTTGGCGAAGTCACTGCTCGGCGGTAAAAGACAACAAAATTATGGAAGTAAGCTATTTTTATCGTATAATATCTCGGCAAATGTCAAGTTATAACCGCCGCGGTAATTACTTAACGCGTTCACTTGACGACCGTAATGCTCTTATAAGTACGGAAGAAGGGGAGGGCCACTTCAAGAATCTTGGCTATTCTTACTGAAACTGTTGTTTTATTTTGTTATTTTAATGCATGGAACCAACAATCAAACTGAATCATTAAACTGTAGTGAGCTGACTTTAGTGCAATTCTACCATTATGAAACAGAAGTAACAACAATAAAGACGGCTGAAAGCGCGTAGTGTTCCGACGTAAGTGGTGCGCGCGCTCCAGTACATCTCTAGTGTCGCGTTACTCAAATTAGTCGGCGCTCGCAATTATTTTTAAATTTCTTGTTTGTATTGTGACGGAAAGTTTATTAAAAATGAAGATAATATTTTTATCTCTATTTAGAGTTTAGACGAAATATATTAAATTAAGTTAATTCAATATTTATTTTAGCGCGATTTCACGGTCATATTTGTTAAAATCCAAATGTGCCGAAAAGCCTATCCTTAGTTTTTAAAACAATGGTAACAATGATATTTTTTGAACTTTTTAAATCGATTACCTAATTTACATGCATTATAAAAGTCAATAAAATATATTGTCATCATTGTTAATTGAATTATGAAGATAATTTAATATTCACATTAAACACAAACGTCGGAAATGTAAAATTAAATTAACATCGCTCATTATAATTACATAATGGCAATCAGAGCTGTCTGAAGTTTGAACAAATATTAATTTAATTTATTATATTACCGATGATTGTTATTTAAACGTGTATGGCCTTATTATTAAATAGTTTAAAACATATTTTAGCTATCGAATGTTTTTCTTCTTCGGTGAAAGTGAATTAAAAATTCGTCCGACAGGGACAAAATATTTGATAACTAAAATAGATTTTAAATCTGTTAATGACTAACACCCGAATACTGGAACGCCATTCAAATAATAAGTTGCTCTTAACCGCGCACGGCCCACTTAGCCAGTACATTTATGCATTAGGAATAACGTAATTAAGCGTTTACGTAGTAGTAGCATTAACGTAGTTAAATTATGTGTAGTGGATACATCATTTTTTTCGTATCGTATTTGTGTGATAAATAATTAAATTTTCTAAAATAATCGTGTTTTTCCTTTTATTTTTAGAGAATTTATGGTGTGCAAAGGTTTAATGAATTAATTTTGTAAAAACAATGGATTTACCATCTAAACACGATAATATTTAAATAAACACAAAAAAAAACCTTTCTTTGCGAAATTTTGAGTTGCATTGTGTTTGTAGTGACTGAAACTACCACTCGGCTTCGTTTCGATAGCAGTCTTGATATACCCTGGACCTAAAAACCGCACTCTACGCTACCACGGGCTCTTAACCAAAGTTTACCTTTTTATCCGAATTGATCCAAATATCTACACCAAACCGTATCAAAAGCTGACACAGTTTATATAAAGTATCGATTAGTCAACACTACGATTTTCTTGGAGCAACTGGCATCGAATTTCGAGACCACTCCACTGTTCAGAGTACCGCAATCCAGTGGCAAAGAGACTTGAGCGAAACTCAACTACGATTACATTTTAATGACGTTTATGCAAGAGGAAACTGAAATGTATTTTTGAGTTTGTTGAAGTATTATCGGGTAGCTGGTCTAGTTGGTATGGACAGGAAATTTTGAAGTTACGAGTACGTATTTATGTCTTTCATTGAGAAATCCAGTTTTTTTGTTACTGTATTACTGTCATAATTTTCCTTGGTGGCGCTGTTGTACTACGGTGTGGTTACAACGCTGACTTGGGTTCGAATGCGGGGTCGTTCAAAGTGATATTGAATTTTCCTATTCAATTTCAGTTCGTAGTTAGGAATTTGTGCCCGATATGGCGAGAGGCACACTGATCATATTGTGGACGATACGTACAACGCGAAACGTGGGTGTCCTGGTAGTCTATACCATCTGGGAAAAAGCCATGAGTTTATTTATGAACCTATGTTATAGTTTGTTTATGCATATAATGTAAATTCAGTTTTAGGTACGTTTGGAAATTATCTGTAGGAAAATGAAAAAATACTGTTCCTTTTTTACAGCTCCTCTGATAATATGGGATTTTTCTGAGCGACAGGTGTTAAGTTCTAGTTTTGGAGCTGGACGAAAGAGTTAAGCCAGTTTCACCGGTATTCTATCTCGGCATATTTTAATGATAAGGTAAAACAGACATACGTAGATATACATTTCCAGATCCAGAGGAATGTACGATCAACGCTGTGTTCTCCTTCAAATGTTGTTGACCCAACAATGTCACTTAACAGTATTTTTATGTTACTTGGCTGTGCCAGTAACCTTTACCCCCGAGGTGACTGAAAGCTAGTGTTGAGTCTATTTCAACTATCTTCTAGTGAGAATTATTTTCTCCTATTTAGTTTGATTCCATTGTTTGTTAGTTATAGCTTTAAATTTGGTTCTTTTATTTCAACATTTTTGTATTCATTTAGAGTAAGAAAATTTGGAACCGCTACTAGTTGTCCTAAATAAGTGAATCATTCATAGAATACATACTTAAATTGACGCCTTTTTTCCAGAAGGGGTAGGCTGAGGTGCTAGCACGGTACCCACATTTCGCCTTGTATGTTCTGTCCCACGATATGACAGCGGGCAAGCCTACCTATATATCGGACAAAAATTTCAGAGTGCGCTTGTCTCATCCATAATTTGCCACGAAACTTATTAATGTCATCCATCCATCGAGCGGATGAACTACCTACATTCCTTTTGGCTTCTCTAATAAGTAAATAAATTAATTCTCATTATTCAACACATTTATGCAATAAAAATACCATGGTTTTAATGAACGAAGGTGTTTAACCTTGGTCATCCATCGCCACATATTCGACCTTAACAATAAGTAATCAGATAACTATGAGCGTTCATATCCTCTTTATCAAAGGAAGTAGATTTCCTAAAGATACGAACGAGGATGTAGCGTACAGAACAAACGTGAGAAACGCAACACAATAGATATTTTACTGGAAAAAATATAAAAACCAAACACTAATTACTGCTGCATTTTACGCATAAACTGAAGTCATAAAAGCCATGTATTTATTAGTTCGTTAAATAAAACTGGTGTTAGGTTTCTCAGATGTTAGCGGCGGCCTGCTTAGGTACCACCCCAATGTCTAGTTCTCCTGCCAAACAGCAGTGTTAACGCAACGTTATGTTGCGGTTTGAAAGACATTGTAGCTAGAGTCATTGGACATAATAAGGCCTAACAACTTCTTATGTCTTAAGATAGCGAGCGCAGTGGAATGCCAAGCATTGTTTTGTAATTCAAGGTGTTATTTGGTTTTGCTACCGTCCATTAGCGTGCGTATCGCTTACCATCAGGCGAACGGCATACCCGTAACGCCATTCTTAGCAAAAATATATATATATACAGAAATGAAGTACCTGCAAAAGACTGAAAAAAGATGGGGTTTAGTTTATATAGCGATGAGTATAGTCGTATCAGCAGTCAGACAGTAGTCTTGAAAAAGCAATTACCGATGATTAATTATTTGAACCTGAAACCCATTACGTGCGGATTGAAAATTATTGAAACGTGATGAGCAATAATGTAATCATTCATCAAAGAGATTTTTTGGATGCTACAGTGCTAGTTTCTTTTACCATCAGTATCAAAATGCGTGGTGGCCTGTTGGTAAACGGACTAGACGTGACTGCCAACATGTTCACGGTGGTCGCGGGTTCGAATCCCAGGGCACACCTCTGACTTTTCAGAGTCATGTGTGTATTGATAGTCAATCACCACGCACTAAAACGGTGAAGGAAAACATCGTGAGGAAACCTGCATACCATAGCGATTTATAAAAATTTCTATGGTATGTAAGTCCGCCAACCTGCACTAGGCCAGCGTGGTGGACTATATGGTCTAACCACTCTCAATCGCACTTACGATTGTAGAGTAGGCCTGTGCCCTGCAGTGGGACGTATATGGGCTGATACAGAATTTGTCTGATTCCGCTCATTGTACTTAAAATAGTTCACTTCAGTAGCCTGTCTACCTTCAGCAAATGTTGCAATTAGCCACAAATAACTTTGAAGTATATCACATCCGATTTAGTTTGCTGCTTTATTAATAAAAATCATATGAATTGAAATATGATGCAGTTCCTTAGCTTGAATCATTTGGAAATAAACTTATGTCATTTTATGTCCTTGTGGATTTAAAGGAAGTATATTTTTATACATTCGACCTTTCCGTTTTCGCTTTCGTTAAGCTAAATCAAGAGAGAGGCAAAGAGTTAGAGAAGCAGGATTTATGTTTGATGTTATTCGAATAATAAATGTTTTGACATTTTGCCGTGATTATTGGAAGAGTATCAAAGCAATGTGTTCATATAAATTTATATAGCTCGTTTTTACTACAAAGAAAATAATTCAGACTTAATAGGAATTTGGAAATCGAAGAAGTCTAGTATCTTTAAGCAGTTTTGTTTGTTGGACCCTGTGGTTGGACCAAAACATACATTAGAGTAGGGTTGTATCAAGTATAATGATATGACAGCTTAACTATATGAAAATGTAAATACATTTAAATATTATCGGTACATCATTTAGATTCAGTCACTTTTTTCTCTACCACCCGGTTCACAAGGCTATTTTCACCAGAGAAGAACGGGCAAGATTCTACCGGTGCAATAATATAAAAAAGAAATATAATATTTATTAGACGACGATGGGTGATTCATTAAATAAAACTATCGCCAAGTTTTATTCTCGTTATTACGTTAGGTAGGGATATATTACCTAGTAAATTATCTTTCATAATTGGATTAAATTAAAGTGTATTTCAATTAATGCAATCCCATTAAGGCCGAGGTTTATGTTGTTTTGCTATGCGCCCTGGAGACTGACCTATAAAGTGATCTCTTAATTTTTATTCTAATGATCTATATTTACATATTGCAATTCAATACATAGAATTAAGTTATCGGCTTGACCTTATTTACTTATTCATAGTACAGGTAATGAAGAATGCTAGTACTCTTCGTGACTATATATAACTAATTTTGTTTGTTATTGCAATGAATAGCGAGGCAAGCATACCATTCGCTTGATTGTAAGTGATGTGACCGCTCATGGACAGTAGAAACACCAAACAATATCATGAACCACTCAGCAATACTTGGCATTCTACTGCACTTGCCATACTGAGATAAAAGAAGTTAAATCTCAATTTGTCCAGTTGTTACTCTGGCTCCAATGTCCTCCAACCAGGAACACAACAGTGCATTATTGTTTTGCGGGAGAAACAGACATTGCTGTGGTACCTATCCAGGTAGCCTCTCACATGAGAGAACTACCACCAGTAAACACTAACGGCCGATGCCAATAATCAATCGAAAAAAATAGATTGAAGTCAATCTGCTTTGTTGTCAATTGTTTTCTACTTTTCGATTGGTATCCTGTCATGTTGCCATAGTTTTTTCACTACTGAGATTGATTATTGGCAATATAGTATCAGAAAAAAGATTGATCTGTCAATCTAAAACGGCAAATTTTAGATTGGGGTTGTTTATTGGCAGCGGCTGTTAGACTGGAAGTAAGCAGTATAAACGTCATGTCAACAGTCAATTGTATTGTCAACGTATGCGCCACTATGCGTTAAAACGTTTACTGAAAAAAGATATGCAGTACTAAGCCGTGTTAACGGAGTCTTAGTTCCAGCTACCAGCTGGACCAAATAATTTTGACAATAAATAGCTTTGTAAATGCCAAAGTTATACTTTTTTAACTTCTAAAGAGCATGTAATTGAGATGGTTCATTTCAACACAGTTGATAAATAACACCCAACAGACACATACATATTCCTGAGCCCACACTAAGATCGAGTCTTGTGTCGTGACTGTCAGGAACTACGAGAGGCTGTTCGATCTCACAAAACCCGAAAGAAATATTTGAAATATTTGTGGAAATAGTTATGCTCAAAGTAAGTTGATAAAACTAAGTCGTGAAGGTAACCGATAAAATATCCAACATATGAATATATCGCACTAACCCGACGTTTATGTAGGGTCTTTAATATCGCTAAGTATTTTGTCGAGAATAGTGTGCAGCATCGTGAGAACACATGCTCATAAGTCATAAAGTTGGTAACTTTGTGAGTCTCTTAGCATGATTGTTTGTTACGTACAAAAACATATTTAAAAACATTTTTGAATAATGGACCATGCTGTTACCTCTTTTTATTATATAATACTTTGTAATACGTAGAATGTTAGCTATCCCATCAAAAACATCCTGTAAAAAATTCCAAGTCTCGCAGCTCAGGTTTTCTACCGCAAAAAGTTGTGAGATGCATGTATTACCAAGTCGATTAATTTATTTAGTCCTTAAGGGACCTTCTATATAAAGTTATTACGTTAGTTATTATCATATCAATATTAAAAATTCTATACGTTTTAAATAAATGGATCGACTTGGCCATCGCATGAAAACATAATGTATCGTACAATTTATACATAATGCTGCTGGCCAAGTCGATCTATTTATTTAAAACGTAAAGAATTTTTAATATTGATATGGTAATAACTAACGTAATAACTTTATATAGAAGGTCCCTTAAGGACTAAATAAATTAATCGACTTGGTAATACATGCATCTCACAACTTTTTGCGGTAGAAAACCTGAGCTGCGAGACTTGGAATTTTTTACAGGATGTTTTTGATGGGATCTCACGTCTTTTTGTAGAGTCCTACTTTTTTCCTTTTCGGTACTTCTTACTTCTAGAATATCACTAACGATTTTTCTTAAAGCCTCTGTCTTATGGATTTTTCTTATTTTTGTAGGTATCAAATTATCACAAATATAGCGGATTTGATTATTAATGTTCTTTCTTTCATTGTAATTGATATTTTCGAGTTATTTAATCTATTTATTTGCAAGTTTTTCTTCATCATGTTTTTCTAGAGGAATGTTGTACAGTTTCATGGGCTGAATACACCATTTCCCTCTCTATATCCCCTCCTGTTACACCTCATGTATATAGATATCTATCTACAATTATTATTCCATTATATATGATTACAATGATTAATTAACTGCAAATGTAACTTTGTAATCCTATACATTTATATGGGATTACAAAGTTATTCACGCAGTTGGTCTATCTAGAAAACTAGACACAAATTATGAAATGTTTGAATTTTCCCTTACTTTAGACACTAAACA
This sequence comes from Hyles vespertilio, assembly GCA_009982885.2. Lineage (NCBI taxonomy): Eukaryota > Metazoa > Arthropoda > Insecta > Lepidoptera > Sphingidae > Hyles > Hyles vespertilio. The sequence continues at coordinate 10,979,832 of CM042818.1, forward strand.
CTAATTATATTCTAAATTTGAAGGTTCTATGTCTGCTAGAAGTGCCTTAGACTTTTGATGATCGGTCAGTCAGTCAGTGAGTGACATAATTACGAAAGTTTGACAAGTTATAATTCTTAAACTACTGGTTCAAATTAAATGAAATCTTAAATATACCGTGTTTACACAATGTCTGCTTAGTAACTGAAAATTCAGGCTTCATGCTTTAGCCACAACGAAGTTATAGGGGGTTGAAAATGGTCTGAATTGCTTCGAGAAAAGGATGTTACGGCCTATAGCTCGACTTGGAGGGGGCTCGGCCGCGCCCCCAGAAATGTAGTATCCACTATCCATCAAGGAGAAATACTTCTAATTTTGTGCGCTGGCCTGCTCAGAGCCGGATACCCACTAAATGAACTAGAAAAGCCACTACTGACACATATTTTTATCACTTTTAGAAATTGATTACTAAAAAAGAAAACAATCCATCAAAGAATAACAGTTTTTAACTGTCGTAGATTTTAAAAGTTATACAGAGGGGTTACTCTGCGATCTAAAACGTAGCTCTAATATTCGGACGTTCGACGTTAAAAGTAAGTTGTTCTCTATGATAATTATCATTCACTACGAACTTGTCTATGGTGTAAAATTGTGGAGTAACTAGGCAGTTTAGCAGTTCATACAAGTTTCGTTTTGGATCATAAAGTAAAATTCCCCCATCCCCCCGACTTTTAATAATTTTATCTTTTAATTTTACCGAGGTAAAAGTTTGGTACAGCAAGTAGAAAGTTTTATGAGCTGTACATAGGTACTCAGAAGGGTATTTGAACCGTGTTGTGGAGATCGCTTCCGGGCACAACGAAAACTACACGGCGCCAACTAAACCCAATCCCAATGTTTAATGTTGGCATTGCCACAATATTACTTGCTCTAACGCCCTGTTTGTGTTGCCCCCGAGTTATTCAAACAAGAATTGTTCAGGTTATTTTTAGAGCTGTAAAAGGTCGTGTTTTTCTTGAATTTATGGAGGGATATTTGTCCATAATGGACATACTAATACTATTTCGCAATTCATACAATGTCAGCACGTAAGAACAATATTTGATAAAATATGTTGTTGCTGAAAAACTGCTACTTAAGGTTTTTTTGGTAATTCTAATTCTTGGCTTTATCAAAAGAACTTCGAACCTACATTAAGAAAACATTTATGTACAGTAAAAAAACGTGTCGCGTTGAGCATTGATATATGATATGCATGCATAAGTAAAAATGTAGAGAAATACGAAATGCCGCGTACAATACCTAACGTTATTTTAATGATGTCACATGCCAGCATGCTGATTTAGGGGAAGATAGAAAGGAAAATATGCAACAATTACTGGTGCTAAAAATTACAGGGCATATCCAGACTGCGACAGAAAACGAAACCGGGTGGTAGTTTACTCAAACTCTAGGCACTCGCCTACATATACAATGTTACTAAAAAGTAATTAATGCGATGATATTTTGCAATTATTTAACATCATCGAGTTTCGGGGTAAATGCGTATTTTTTTACTTAAATAATTATTTAAACCTTTACGTCTTTAAAAGTAATGGGTGTACATTATTATTTTAGGAAAAACTACGAAATTACTACCCAAATACGGCGATAGTTGAAAAATTACACACTGACATTTTTAGTTGTACTGTCTTTAAAGTCACTAAATCCGTCTGGCTTGGTTTCAGCGTTCCAGCGGTTGAGAAACGCGAGGCAGCGGGTTTGATCTCCATACCGAGACAAATATTTGTGTGATCTACAGATATTAGTTTTGGGTCCAGGTGTTCGTGAGACCTAAAAGTGTCTTGTAGTTACTGATGCACACGATAGAAGACAATCATATTGCAGAACTATGTATGTAACTATTGAACGTATTTATTAGTATAAATAACTATCAAGCGGTTCAAAAACTCACAAAATGTTCAATTGTGATTTTCTAAAAAACTAACTCACGATTGGTAAATAACATAAAGTAATCGTTAAAAGTTTTATTGCCAAATAAATAGTTTTGAACATAATTAATGCCGATTTTTAATTAGTAATTTATGTCTCGGCATAATGGCCATTAATAGGCCCGCATTGATCACCTACTGGTTTTTCTAATGATTTGTTGTAACATTTGTTCATTGTTGTATAACAGCTACTGTTGTAAAAACTAGTACGGCGTGTAGTAATTAGATTACTTCATAATCGGTAAAGTATTTTGTTTGAAGTATATGAAGGTGTGGAAAAGTGGTCGGTTTTCTATGTAATACATTTTAGGCATGTTATTTATAAGGTATGGATTTTATAAAAAGTTACATTTATTTTAAAACCACATTTATTAACACGTTGTTATTAGTTTTTTTTTTTTTTTTAATTAAATAACGTAACTTATAAATTGGTTTGAATCTAAATTCCGTATCGATGTACATACGTAGACCACTAGACATATTGAGACTTAACATCTTATGTCTCAGGATGGCAGCCGCAGTGGAATGCCAAGCATTGTTTTGTGATTCGAGGTGCTGTTTGGTTCTGCTACTGTTTATGAGCTGTCGTATCGCCTACCATAAGCCAAACAGCATGCTCGTTTCGCCATTCATTGGAATAAAAAAAAAGATGTATATTGGCTTATAAAAAAGCGCTGGCTTATTAAAAACAGAAACAAGAACTGGAAACTTTCGTGCTTGTTATTTTTAAAAATGGAACACAAAAAACCCATTCAAATGTACGAATCATTGGTAATGGCGGACATGTAATTTGACTGAAAATATTTTATACAATAATATTGTTGTTAATGGATGTAAACGTATATAGATTATAGCTATGTAGAATTTTCTCACATATATGTAATAGGTAAATAAATATTCACTATAAGTGCTTTATAAAACTGTGCTTGATTAACATTGCCTGAAATTTAAATTATCATTTTGAACAGTAAAATAATATTGTACCTATAAATTATTTATCTACGTAACAAATTGAACCCCTATCTCATAATATAATGATCCATAAAATAATTTTATAAATGACAACTATATTCAGTTAATGTTTACAAGTGTTTATCTCACCACTAACCCCATTGCACACGTACAATAACTTATTTATATAATTTTCACCCGTTGTAAAGCTGTTAATTAAGTTTATTAATAGCCCCATTAATAAGCCTATAAATAGAGCACATAACCTACATGAACGACATGAAAAACATTTCCACTACATTTCGAGATTTCATAGTTGCGGTTTAAGGATTATAACATCACACCCTGTGCTAGGCGAAATTTATGATTTCGGAACCTCTCTTTACTTAAAATATTAAATCGGGAAATTGAATATGTGAGCAAATTATTCCCTTACCCTTAAATTTAATTAATCTATAATTAGAGCGTAGAGACATGTTTAGTTACTTGAACAAACTGTGCACATACAAGAAGATGATACTGAATTTTGCAAATTAAACATTTAAGCTCAATAAATTAGGTATTAACTTTGTTTACGAATTATTAATTTACTGCTTTACTTTAATATTATCAATTTGAACGACGCTTTAAATGAATGTTGGCAAAGCTCACGAATTTCGTAAATGTTTACAGTAAAATGAAGGTGTGAATTAAAGTGTCGACCGTTGCACTTCCACGAATCTCGTTTGCCGTGGCCAAAGCGTAGCATAGCGAGGCGATTAGGTCATGCCGCCTATGTAGTCCGTATAAACACAGAAGGTCGCGCAGCTTATGAATTTTATCATGCGATCATGTTTTAATAAATAATGTCAGCAAACTTCAACTTCGCGTAAGGTACTTTTTAAGTGTTCGCAACATTGAAACGGAATGCAAACAAAAAGCATAGCAACCGCATGCGTTTTACCTCGCACAAGGCCCGAGCCATTCATATGGCTATTAGAGTGTTTTTGTCATTTCCTTTAACGCATAACAAATGCTTGTGCAACGAGCTATACCTTTCAAATAATTCACAAAGGCAAAGCACAGTCTTAAGTTAGAACTATCAAGTCTTGAGTTCGGGTTTTCCTGTGAGGCTGTGTTATTGTCTTCTCTTTCGCTCCAGTGCGTGCGTGTGGCTTCAGATGCTCCGTTTCTGTCTAACTTGAGAAGGCTTGCGCGGAAAGAGAATGTGGGTAACGAACGACCTTTTGCCGTTATGGGCAAGCAGTGCGGCCCGTGCGTTCACCGGGAGCGGTTCACTCGGCTGCTGAAAGACTAGATCGCGCCAATCGTCTGAAAAAAAATTACGTAAATATTACAACACTCACGCATTGATTATGAAACGTCTGTAACCGTCGGTGCTGCAGCACTGTGTCCGACAAACGAAACCACGAGTCCTCAACACATGAACACGTAACCCAAGTGTGTATGGTGTGCCAATCGCGTTTTGTTTGAATTGTGCGATCCTGTTGACCCTGGTGATTTTATTTTATTATATTGTTTTGTAACCCTCTCCCGTGGTGCTTCACTGTAAGCTTCGTTTCTGTGTTTTTGTTGTGATTTATTTAACTGTTTTATTGGATTGTCACTATTGTTGTTGGTAAGTGGATGTTATTATTTTTTACTTGTAATTTTGTGATAAATTTTTTAATCATTTTTATTTGCTCCTCATCATACCATTTGTTAGTTCATATTGACCTTTTTCTTTACATGTCACGTAGGTGTATTTTTATACACTATCTAAAAATATTAGTATAAATTAAAATCTATTTATCTAACGCATGATCTACTTATATTCGTTTGTAGTACCTAACCTTGTATATAGCTTTAGGCCATCATAGTATTTTATATCATTTAAATTTCCTTAAATGAGGAGTTTCATTCATACAACCTAAATATATTAAAGACCTTGATTCCAAAGACATCGATTAGAACTTTAGTTTATAAACGTAATAGTGGATGTATTGAATATTAACCATTAATAATTCATACAAAATCTGCAAAATTAAAAAGCATTCGCGGTCTCTTTTTTCATTTCATACGCATGTTTCTAATTTTAACGTGGACTCCGTAACATTTTGGTTTACTAATCCATTTGTTTCTATAAATACTATATGGTAAATTACTAATATGACTGCATAAAATCTTTTAAAAATCTTAAAATATTTCACGGATGTCTACACGACCTGCTGTTTATTAATTAGACGATCCAATCTTTTATGAATAAATTATGATTTCGTGTTTGTTTATATAACTTGCGTCGTATATTTATGTTAATGTCCAAGCTTGGCCCCGTAGTTTTCTTCCGATGAGGTCAGCATGTTTAAGTAACAATGTTGCTTGTTTGTTTCATAACGCTCTTTTTGATATCGCTTTGCTTTTAGGAGAAACCTTTTTACTAAATTTGTGTATTCAATTTCTTAACTCTTATTTATCGGTGAAAACAAATCACGAAGAAAGTATGTCTAATGCATAATTGACCGACAATTAGGTTTATATCCGCTTAGTAAATAATGGCGTGACAACTGACAACCTTTAATCTTGTCCAATTAAATTTTCATCTGCAGTCATGTATTCAAATTTGTAAAAATAAAAGTTTAAGATAAGTGGTCACGACTATCCGTGAATGTCTGTAGAAAGCGCCAATTATATAGTGAGGTAAGAGATGACCCAACTGCCTGCCTTGTCGGGTGTACAGACACACCTTAGTAATATAACCTTCGTGTTGCAACTCTCTATAAGACAACGAAACGCCTAAAAGAAACTCAAGGCTAACTCCTTTACCTATTTGAAGGAATTTGATAGAATACAGATTGTTCACGGCTGCGCCAGTTCTTGCAAAAAACATTAATTAGTCGGTATTTAAAACCGGTGTGTAACAAATATAAATTAATGTAGTAAGTAATACATCATGGTTATTTATGTTACACATTGAAACAAACAAAATCAGTTAACCCCGTAACCACGAAAGCTGTAAAGTAAGCGAAATGATTCTGAAGTTAAATTTAGAAAAAAACTAAATCCGCGATAAAATTCATAAAATAGTTTTAGTTGATTGTAGTAATACATTTTGCGGTGCCGTTTGGTCCAGAGTCGTAGCTTGCGTGGGTTTAATCTTGAAATGAGCTTAAAACCAATATTAAATGTATTTGATATTAATTAAAACTCTTTACTTAATGTCCGATTGATATTTTATGTCGCTGCGTTACGCGAGGGCTATAAATTAACCTTGTTTTTCCAAATGTTGCTACAAATAAATGTTGTTTGTTTGCCGAAGGTTACGCGGATATTGAAGTATATTTTGGTAGAAGGGCTTTTATAAAACTTACTAACGTACCTGATCTTATTTAACACATGGAAGGAGAGTCTACTACTACAATTATTCTGTAGAAGGATTGAAAATATACCATTTTCCCTCCGTAAACAAGATTACATATTATATAGTAACCCCACACAAACTTCAATAGTTAGCAGCATATTTATATTTTTTATTTCAATGTACGCGTGCCTCTACGATAAGCATTATAAGGTTGATGGACCATTATTAGGCATTGTAACGAAAATCCTTACATCTAATAACATATTTACAATATAAAAGAGAGGATAGCACAAAGCGCCAAAACTAATAGTGTAATTACGGGTATGAATGCATAAGTCGGCAAAACTTCCGGCTTCGTTCCATAAAAATGTATCGATCATAAACAAAGCTTCGCTTGTATAATAAGACAATTTCATGAAGGGAATACTATGCAGCATATGCCTTCGCCAGTACGCGCCAATAAATATTTAATGGCGCCAGTACTCCGCTCCACTATAGCGTACGCGAAAAGGGTCAGTGGGGTTTTTCTTCTATCTAATTATATTTGTTTGTTTGTAAGAAAATTGCACGATATTCATTTCATACTGTTGGTTGTAATATATCTTCGAATTGATAATTTTAATGATAATTTTGTAAGGCTACATAATAGCTATATTGGTGAAAAGATAGTACCTACATACATACAAAATGTACGCGTTTTTCCCAGAAATGATAGGTTCAGGTGCTACCAGGACACCCACGTTTCGCCTAGTGTGTTCCGCCCCACGATGTGATAGGGGGCGAGCCTACCAGCATATCGGGCACAAATATCTTTAAATTAATAGAAAAATCCAATATCACTTTACCCGACCTGGGATTCGAACCTGAGACCTCAGCTTTGTAATCAAACAGTAATACAAATGAAACAAAAAAGGCTGAAAAGAAATTGTAATAAAATCATTAAATTAACACTATTGTATTAATACTATGTCGCCTGCTGCCTTTTAATTCGGGAAACGTTTAAACCTGTGGTAATTTTGAGGCAGTTCGCGGTTCAAAGGACACGTATAGCGTACACATCGGTTGATAACATTTAGCAACGGCATGAGTTGTTGATTCGTATTAGACAGCTGAAATAAAAATTGGAGGGAAATGTTGCCTTGAAACTAGTCATGTCAAATTCTTGAGTATTCTATTCAATAATAATAGAGCTGGAATATTCGTTACTATTCATATACCAATCTTTCCAAATAATAATGATGGAAAATCGATAATAATAATGACCCATGCAAGTGTATCGGTCAAGTTTAAGTTTGTTGTATTTTTTTCCTCCGGGCAGATTGGCAATTGTGTCGAGTAATAAACAATCATTTCTTACTTTCTTTACCACTACTATCCAAGTAACTAATAGAAACCGATTGACGTTTCATACTTTTTAAATTTGAACAACATTTCGATAATATTTCCCGTAAACAATTGAATAGTGGTTATACGGAAAATTTGATTGAAATTGTATGAGTTACACATACACAGTACAAAGTTGAAAAGTGTGAAACGTCAAATGGTCCCTATTATTTTAGTTGGATTATATTAGAATTGTGGTCTACAGCCTTCTTACAATATGTATAGAGTCCTATCGTTTTAAGAGAGAAATATCTTATAAATTTCGTTTTATTACAATTAACAAGGCCCGTAATACAATTTTAATGTTTTTTATTGCGATAAGCATCACAATGGATTTTTACATAAAGAAATTCAAGTTAAGCAAAATGGCCCTCGTTTCTAAAATAGAATTCATTAAAACTTTACTTATTTTGACCCTCATCGTTTTATGCGTAAAATGGCGCAGTGAATGCGTGAGTGAATCTCAAAATATTATTTGGTATTAAAAATACTGGAAAATACATATATCGACATTATAAGTGGTTTTATAGCGCCGATCAAAAATATAAATAAAAAAAAAGATTATTGGACCCATGATAAAAATGATAAAATGTCATACATTGTTTAGATTCAGTCACTTTTTCCTTTAGTCACTACCACCCGGTTCACTTGGCTGTTTTCGCCAGAGAAGAACGGGTAAGAAACTCTAGCGTTGTAAGCTCTTTTCAAAACAAGTTTACAATCCAGAGATTATACAAAAGTCGTAGCTTAGTTGAATTCAGGACATTTAATTTAATATAATAAAAATAACTTGAATTATTTTATTTCTCTCATACAGAAATAAAGCGGATTAGATGTTTTCATAAACATTAATACTATTCCACTACGTCCAAAGCTTTATATGAGTAACAAATCAATACGTTAACCTATTTGACAGTCCTTTAACTAATTTATTAGTTTTCTGTAAATATGTACCTATGTTTTGAATCTATTAGTACGACAAAACGATTACAATCCACCTGAAGGTACATTGCAATCGAAATAAGTATCCAACGAAGTATTCGAAGAGAAGTTTATTGTTTTACCTGAAAAATCTGATTATGAGTTTCCTCTTATAGCAAGTAATGTTAAACTAATACATTATATATTAATTATTAAGTCTAGCTCCCCTCTAAGTCCCATACTCCCCCTCTTTGTACACAAAAACTATCAAACTTCTGACAAGATCTTGAAAATTAATTATAATATGGACAGCGGTGATCACTTTAAACCGAGGCACTTGCTAATTGCCAGCTCTCATTAAAATACACCAAGAAATATGATTATCGATGTTGTATCGATCAATTTAGTATCGATACAATATTTAATCATTTTTACTACAACTTTTTGTATTATGGTTATAGTAATGACGCGAGATCGAGTTAGTAATGCCTCAAATATCCAGTAAGCCATAGAGCCATTTTTTCCCAATGACACGTTATTGGTTTTCTAGATCCGGCTCAGCGACAACTCGCTGTATCATTTTTTTCAATAATGTCTCGATTCAAACCTGATCTTTGACTTAAATGATATATTTTTTATTCGAGCTCAATTAAAATAAATTAGCGACGTGTTTGTGTCTTTTACTTTTTTGCAGAATTAATTCTTTGAATCTCAGTTATCATTTGTTTAGAAGTTTTTGTCTTCTTTTTTCAACTATGTTCCTAACATTTGATTTTTATGTTACGTGTCCTGATTCGTAGGGAGAAGGTCAAATATAATTAGTTTGATTTAAAAGCTTTGTCCTGCTACCTGTAAAGGTTACAATTTTTTGAAATAACATTATGTTTTATAATGTGTAACATTCACGTACTTCTAAAAAATGGTTATAGTGTGACATAAAAATAAGTAATTAATTATTACTCTAATTCGGAATAATGACAATTATTTATAGAGCTCTATTTATACTATTTTAAAGCATATAATTAGCCGCACTCAGTGTCTGTGAAAAGAGTAATCCAATCCCGTACATGATTATGTAAGTACATGTTTGTACATACTTGACATCTCTCTTGACGTATCATAAACGGGAGTACTTAGAAAATACTACTATAGATTACTAATTTGTACAAACGAGACAAGTATATATTTATACATTCTGAATGAGGAATTATCTATGAAATATGAAGAGGTTTTGTTGTAAATAAGAATAAAAGCTCTGAGAGACAAGAATTCCTACTCGTTTTCTTTCTAGTTGTCTATGAAATGAAATGTATTTGAAATGAAATGAAATGAAATACGTCTATTGTACGCATACCACTTGGAATATATGGGTAAAATAATACATTCCATTGGGTCTCAATTTTTTTTTATAAAATCTATTTAATTTACATCCTCGAATGAGCAAGTTTTTAATGTTTATAGTCATGTGTTTGGAAAATGAAAGAAATTAAATTTATACATAATTTTTAACTTGATCTATTCGGTCAATTTCACATTCATGAAGATATGACCGAATTTAAACCTAAAAACGAAAGAAACATAATTGTCATACCGTACATTTACATATACATACATGCATTGACATTTCAGCAAATGGTAATTATAAAATTACATTTTGAATTTATGTTGATTGAACCACTGCACCGTGCCAGTGATCACACCTAAATCTGAAACGAATTGGAGCGTAATGCGCCAACAGTTGGAGGTTATTGCTTCATAATCTAAACGGCTACATTTATGGGCTTTGCGTGCCTATTCCATACGCACCAACACCAAATTAAAAAAATAAAAATACGATGCTTCCAAATTTAAAAATATAAAAACTGTTATACTCGCAAAAGGATACGCTAACGTTCCAATTGACATTGAGAAGACTGTCGTGTGGGCTGAATTGTTTTGTTTCACTATTCTGATGAGTCATATTACTTGAGGTCGTTGAGCAGCATCCGCCTTTGTTCGCTGCACACGGATTAACAAGAGTTTTGGTTATATAAAGGTCTTGTGATCGAGTAAAGGAATCACGCGCGATGCGGCTTTGGAGAGAAAAAGTTTGAGAGTGGTGACTCGTCAGTACGCGCGGGGTTTACAAATGACTTGCCCATCGAAACAGCCGAAATGAAATTTGTACATGTTTTTGCCTTTAGTCAAGTTAAGGTTGTTTATTCGCCTTAATAATGGTTTATCATTTTATCTTAGAGTATATATACAGGGTATATCAAGACTGCTACCGAAAACGAAGCCGGGTGGTAGTTTAAGCGACTTCAGACACAATGCAACAGAAAAAATGGCAATAAAAAGCGACAATTTTTTTTTGTTATTTTTTTTCTATGGCCATATTTGGGTGGTAAATACGTTTTTTCCTAAAATAATAGTGTATACCCTTTTATTTATAAATACTCTAAGGTATAAATGAGTTTAAATTATTATTTTAGCAAAAACTAAGGATTTACCACCCAAAAATGACGATATTTAAAAAATCATAAAAAATAATTGTCGCGTTTCTATGCGAAATTTTTAATTGCATTGTGTTTGTAGCCACTAAAACTACCACCCGGCTTCGTTTTCGGTAGCAGTCTTGAGATACCCGGTATATATATATAGAGGGAGCGCTGGTACTTCAAAAACGTAGATAAAAATGGTGGTGCCGGGCCACCTTTTTCTGCTCTCCTATTGGCTAATATTTGTATAGGTTGTGCAACATACATAAATTAATTGAAAAAATAAATAAAAATAAACAGTTTAGGGCTGTTTAACTTGAGTCAAACTCGTTTTAAAAGTATAATAGCTAAATATAATTTCGGTTTTGAAAGGAATTTGTAACAATTTACTGCTAAATAATTTATTCAATTTTCACTAATATAGGAGCGCTACCAACATTACGAACAAGAAAATATCTACGTTTTTCAAAACGCGGATGTATGACAGCGTTCCCTCTATATATCAATACTCTAAGCATTTTATATTGCATTATTATTCTATCTAATAATAATGCAATATAAAATGTGCGAAAGTGCGTGGTGGCCTGTTGGTAAACGGACCAGACGCGGCTGCCAACATGTTCACGGTGGTCGCGGGTTCAAATCCCAGGGCACACCTCTGACTTTTCGGAGTCATGTGTCAATTGACAGTCAATCACCACGTACTAAAACGGTGAAGGAAAACATCGTGGAGAAACCTGCATACCATAGCGATTCATAAGAATTTATATGGTATGTAAGTCCGCCAACCCGCACTAGGCCAGCGTGGTGGACTATATGGCCTAACCACTCTCAATCGTACTCTCGATTGTAGAGTAGGCCCGTGCCCTGCAGTGGGACGTATATGGGCTGATCGAGATCCAGATTCTATCTAATGGTATTAGCTGTGCACAATGAGACTCTAAGCGACTATAATACGTCGTAACTAATACGTCTGTTCGTATCGTAAGGATACCTGCTATTATAGCGATTCGGAAGAATTTCCATGGTACGTAAAATTCGCACTAGGCCTGCGTGGTGGACTATACGGCCTAACCCCTCTCAATTGTACTTTATATTGTAGAGGGCGACCCGGGCCATACAGTGGGACGTATATGTCTGTTTAACAAAAAACAAAAATATACTTATGAAAAAAAAATCATATAATAATTTTAACCAAGTGACTTATAAGCCCCCGGTAAAACGTAATTAATACCATACTTGGGAGGAAATCAAATTAAGACCACCAAAGTAATACGTCCGTTCTATTAAGAAGCGTTCCCTTAGTACGCCGGGTAAGTGGATATTTCATCTCACTATGAACTGGGATTAATTTAATCTAGTTTCACAAGACTTTCATAATAGTTCTTCTTTAAAACTACTTGTAGCAGAACAAGTTTCTTTGGTTTTTGCCAAGCTCATAGAAATTATATATGTTTTCTACGATCAATTTTAAAGAAAACATACGGAACGTAGCACACTAACAAACAGCTAACAAATAACGTACGGAACTAAATTGGAATTGGAATAAAGTAAGTTTGGACCGGACTAAATCTTGGCACAGCTTGGATTTTCATTCTTTTCGTGGTCGAAAATAGTTTCAAAAGTAAGTTGGCACTAAAATCCAATAGTAACATTGTCAGTCAAAGTATATTTTATATGCATTAACTGAGGACCTGATGCCCTGAGCGGCCGAAAAGTTCTTGTCTTGTTCTTGTCTACCATAAAAAAGAAAATTGAAATAGAGAAAAACCAGTTCTAGATACATACATACATGTATATAGGCAGGCAGATAGGCAGAGCTGCCAGGAAACCTACATTTCGCTTTGTATATTTCCATCCCACGACGTAATGGCGGGCGAGTCTATCGCCTTATCGGGTACAAATTCCTGGCTCCGGGCTTATAATGAATAGATAAATTCAATATGTAACAAAGTATGTCCGACCCAGGATTCGAACCCAAGACATCAGCTTTGTAACCGTACAGGCAGTCAATTAGTGAAAGGTGTTGTTATTTAACTTATTCAGAGTCCCAAATTCGCGATCGTCCTTTCCCCAAATCCATTTTATTAATTTAATTTTGTAAGGAATTTAGGGTTGTCGACCAGAGAAAATTATTATTTCAAGTTTTATAAATAGAACTGATTGAGGGCAAATCACGAAGTTCTTCAGAAAGTTAGTTTAGCAATGAATCGAACAGGACGGTAACGATAATTATCAGAAGTATTCGAGCCGTTCTTTATAGACTTAAATTAATTATTATTTATGTAAAAAATGACTAGAATATAACAAAAAGTATTAAAACATAAAAAAAGTAAGATAGTCAAAGTAATATGCTATTGTGTTTCGGATTGAATGACATTGTAACCAGCATAACTACTGGACATATTGAGACTTAACATCTTATGTCTCAGGGTGGCGAGCGCAGTGGAATATCAAGCATTGCTTTGTAATTCAAGTTGTTATTTTCTTATGCTACTGTTTATGAGCGATCGTATCGTTTAATATCAGGCGAACGGCATGCTCGTCTCGCCATTCAATGCAATAAAAAATACATTCATAGTGAGTAATAGTAGTTGTTGTAATAATAATAAGATAAAATTTTAAATATATAAAGATTGAAATAAATAAAAACAGATGTTGACTGACAGAAGTGTTTAATTGAAGTACTGAAAACTAAGGCTAGAAAGACAAAAGTAAATTATTAAAATTAGAACATAATACATTTTTTCTACTATCCAGTGTTTAAATATAAAATAACCACAACGGAGGTTACATTTCTCCAACAGTAGTAAATAGTATAGTCATTATTTTCTAGATTATTTAGGCATATTTAAAGGTAGATACACTCATTATTAACACCTCTTTTATTGAATTATATTCGAAGAATTTGTTTGCAGCAAATTGTATACCAAGCAAACACTTAATTAATTGAACGAGGCAATTTATTAAAATTCAAAACGAAAACTGCGACCCTCAATACCTGGTCCTCGATCTTAATTGCAAATTAGTTTAAAGACTAACATCAATTCATGTCCATTTTGTCGAATAAACGTCGAATTTTAACTTGAATACCGTTTATTTGTGGGATAACTTTCTAATTACTTTTATCTTTTATGCTAGTTTAAGTTTTAGTTAAGGTTGCAGGAGGTGGATTGACGCATACCACTTCCACCAAATCTCTATGCAAATTCTTTGAAAAAGCAATAGATTCTCAATGCTCAGCAGTAGTTCTTTCCACGAAGAGAGTGCGTGAAAGCGATAGATAAAGAGTAAGGGAGAGAGAGGATTTAATTCAGTCAATATGCAACGTAGTTTTATTGGACACATTGAACGCGGGCTATCGGACTAAATGGATATGCGAAAATTTTTACTAATTTTAGAATATTCCATTTACCAATCTCCATTGGCAGAACTCCAAAATGTTATGAACCATATATTTAGGCATTTCGAGAGTGATCTGAAATTTTAGTTAGTGCTCTATTTTATACAAACTTCATTTAGGAATTGTTCGCTATTTGCGACAGGAAAACTATACCGGGTATCTCAAGACTGCTACCGAAAACGAAGCCGGGTGGTAGTTTTAGTGGCTACAAACACAATGCAACTAAAATTTTCGCATAGAAACGTGACAATTATTTTTTATGATTTTTTAAATATTTTGGGTGGTAAATCCATAGTTTTTGCTAAAATAATAATTTAAACTCTCTTATATCTTAGAGTATTTATAAATTAAAGGGTATACACTATTATTTTAGGAAAAAAAATATTTACCACCAAAATATGGCAATAGGAAAAAAATTTCAAAAAAAAAATTGTCGCTTATTTTTGCAACTTTTTCTGTTGCATTGTGTCTGAAGTCGCTTAAACTACCACCCGGCTTCGTTTTCGGTAGCAGTCTTGATATACCCTGTATACTTAAAGAGAAAAAATCACTGGTCCCAGATTTCAAATTCATTGTGACGTAGTAAAATAATTCTTGAGGTTTTGGTCTACTACTACCGTTACTATTAAAGTAAATAGTTTTAAACTATTAAATCATTTTCTATCCTTAGTAAAAAACACATAAAATAACAAGACACATATTCTACATACCATAAGGGATGAATAGAGATTACCTAAATCAGTGCAATCGCGTTCCCCACTCCTCTAAATATTATATTTTTTACCTCATTTTTTTACTTCTTTATAAATTGAAATATGCCCCCAGTAAAATAAATATATGCGAAAATTATGCGATGGTAGACGGTAAACGAATACAAATTAAAGTTAAACTCAATGCAAAGGAGAGCTCAAATAATCGCGGTTGCATTTTCTTCATGTAACAGTATACGCCTAAGTCTTTGCGTTTACTTCATAGTGAAACATAGAAACTAATATATTCATTTTGTTTCTGTTCAACTGATTCTGTCACAGAAAAGTAAATTAAAATCTGGACACGGGCATACGGTTGTAGTCTTTCCAGCAACAGTTCTGCCAGAACTGAACGTGTTAGAATGTTCGAGAACGGGAGTTATTTGGATTTACATTATTTATTTGGAAATATGCAAATATACATATTATCAACTTACAAAGAAATACAAAAATAAGTGTTTTAGCAGCGACGAAGGAAAAATCGTAATTACTGAACTGAAAGCACCTATTTAGAACTTAAATGGTATATGAAGTTTACCTACTGCATTGGAGCCGCATAGGTCCTGAAAGTGGTGAGGTCAGGCAATTGGCTTGATGTAAAATTATGAGCAAAAATATTAGGTAACTCAGGGCAAAGCTATGAGGTAACAAACATTAAACATGCAGTCTAATTGAGAACCTCCTCCTTTTTTCAGTTTAAATAATCCTACAATATGGCTGAAAGCCCATTAAAATTCTTTAACTACTAACTGCTAAGTATATGCACGCAAATTTCATAAAGAATGTAGTAAAATAATGAAAATGATTCGTAAGTTTAACAACGCGGGAGCATGGTTACTTAGCGTTTTTATGGATTTTACAAATGCTTCCAAACTTTGTGACGGCAACAACACCTTAAGTAAAAAGTAAAGTGCGGTATACGCGTTCACTAGCGTGGAGCGACTATCCGACGATGAGGCTCGCAATAACGCTACACGCCAGGTGCCATGAAAAATAGCTCAGACGCGCTATGTGTTGTGAATTTTTATGAGACGACTAGCGGACCCGGTTGCGGATTTTATGAATCGTGGGAATTTCCAAAAAATCCTCACGAGTTGCATCCTTTTACAATTTCAAATGCTCGCGGATTTCCGTCTGTTTGGGACTGTTTTTGATATCTGGTGAAGTGACTAAGCAAGTTTTTTTTTACAAGTGAGTACTGATTATATACCTGATGGGAAGTACGGCGAGTTTAAAAATTATGTTCCTACGAGCGGTGTTTACCCTTTTCCGGGCTGCACGTACCCCAGCCTAACTAAAAACGGATGTAAACAAATTAAACCCGAAACGCGATATACTTGCGTGGCCTATAATTATTTTTCGCCTTCGTGTTCAGTTGTCGAAATCCGGTCGGACACGAATATTGCACTACCAGTTTCATTTATTTAACAAATAAGTCCAAGGTATACTGTAACGGGACCACGCAAGAATTCTCGATTTCTGCATTCGTTCCCGTGTTAAGAATTCAGTCAGTTGATGAGCGCCGATTCCGCGCCAACGAAACAGAATCGCGATTTCACTCCGCGAATGCGACACGCGACTAAGTCACGAATGTCTCGGGATCTTTCGGAACCAATTAGTCGGTAAATGGGTCCGCCACAATAGAATATTACGGGGCATCTAACGCATCATATTTCTTGTCACGTACTGGGTTACCGTTCCTTTGTTACGTGAGCCACTTTCTGTGAATGGAATCGAACGAATGAGTTGTGAGTTGAATACTATTAATTATACCACAAATATTAATGAGCTGTTTTATGTGCTCTGCTGGTGACACTTGCTTTTGAATGCTGGTCGTTAACGTTTGGTTGAACTAAAGCTGTGGGATGCGAAAATGAATTTGGATTCCCGCTTGCAAGATGAAGAAGAAAAACCTAATTTAATAGTTCATTCACCAGATAGAGATTTCCCGGAAACAAAGTGAATTCTTTAAGATTGCAACTAAATGTACAGAAGAAAGTTTAAACAAACACCGTCTCACCAATTCGTAGTGACTATTTAAGTAGTGATTATTTACTACTGATTAAGTTACTATGTGGACACAAACGTATGTTATTCGATGCCGTAATTCAATACAGAATAAAATTCGAGCCTGCATTACCCTGTGCACCTGTCAAAGCTAATGCAGTGTTCTAAATGCACAGGTTCGACCCACTCTAAACTAACGCTGGTTGGAAACATATTTCTTAACATTAATTTGTATGGAGAGCTAGTGTGCTGCCATTACTCGTGTTAAAATGGCGTGGCAATCGATTGCCTCACACAAACCGGTTGCAATAGATGCATTTAGTACGGCCGGTCCATGGAATATTTTTGCAGTACCTGTTGAGAATTTAGGTTGCGCAAAATCTTATGAAAAGTATTTACAAATTATGCCTCTTACATTTCAACCACCTGCTCTATATTAAAGTAGTTTTAAAGGATATTAAATATTGAATAAATTCTTAGAAAAATTGAAGTAATTTAATTTTTTGAGTCGATTCAGCAATTATGCAGATCTAAGGAGGTAATTACCGCTTAGTGACATGTGATTCAATAATGATTAATTGGATAATGATATGAATACCGTACTATACGCCTCTGTGGCCAGTTGGTTAGTCGACGGCTGTGAAACGTGAGGCCGCGGGTTCGATCCCCACACCGATACAAATATTTGTATGATCCAAAAGTATTTGTTTTGGGTCTGGATATTTGTAAGACTGAAAAGTCATTAGTAGTTTCCTATACCCACGACACAAGACTCGATCTTAGTGGGGGTCAGTACTATGTATGTTACTGTTGGGTGTATTTATTTATTTGGGTGTATTTAAATCAAATCAGCATGTTTAAAATAACGTTATTTCATAAATAAGATATCGTAATGCCTTCTAATGTGTAGACATTACTACATGCTACCAACCACTGCCATATTTTACACTTAAATACACGAGAATAAACGTAAACCATATTTTTTATTGCACAAAGATATGAATGCATGATACTAGCGTAATATATGTGATTCAATTATTAAATACATTAGCATAATAGTCATTAAATGGCAAAATTAAGCAAACCGCTCGCGTCATGAAATATCAACGTCGAACGTTTACCTGAATGGCAATTAGACTGCGAAATACAGTATATAGTAAAATTGTGTTTATAGTTCGGACAAGTTAATCAGAATATTCTTGCAAGCTTACCGAATGCTGACGTGTAATTATGTTTGCTAATTAAAGCTTTCCCTTGGATTTCGATAGCACCTTCTAAGAAAAGTTAAGATAAAGTTAAGATGTTACGAATATTTTTTCAAGATAACTTTCAGCTTCGTTTAAGAGACATATCTCTGGAAGTATTGATTTTACAATTCGATCATCAATATTAGAGAAACTATGACAGATGATTTTGTAAATGATTAAGTGAAATTATGAATTAACATTGAATTAGACTTGGTCATCGACAAATGTATTAAGTTTTCAGAGGAATGTCTCTGGTAGTATTGATCTAAGAATTTAATGTTTAATATTAGACAAGTTATTGGATGATAAATATGATTATGTTAAATTTTAAAATTGGATTGCACTTTGCAATCGACAAATTTGTTTAAATATATATAAATATGTTATGGGCCAAGTGATTAATGCTGACAGTATTCATAATGCCCGGGCAGTATGAATAATGCCCAGCCATATTGGGCCAAGTCATCAATTACAATCTAAACTCACCTATTTATCACATTGCCCGGGCATTATGAATATGGCTACATGATGATCGGGCAATGTGATTAATAGTTAATTTTTACGTAGTGCGCTGCCGCATTATCGCATCTGCGATAAACCCATAAATTAGAAAGGATGAATAGATCTGCTTATGTTTAGTTGTTTTTTAACGTCCGAAAAATTATCTTCAGAAGGAAGTTAGTGTACCAATTTTATGGATCAGTTAGGTCGACTGTGCCCCAAAACCGACTCGGGACACCCCGACTTCACGTAGTCTTTTGGCTACCGACCCTAGAGTGTATATAAAAAGCCGGAGACGATGCAGAAGCTAATTTGTATTGACAAGAAGTGGTACCAGGGGAGGTGCGATACTCCTCCTCCCTCTCCACACCTCCTAACCCATCCCCTCGTGCTGCCCTTTTCTAAATTCTACCACTTCAGCTCATTGTTTTGATTTTGATTCGCTTTACATCACTCTGCCCAATAGGCACTTGGCATTATTCATAATGCCCGGGCAATGTGATAAATTGATTGGTTATAATCACATTGCCCGCTCTTATTGGGCATTATTCATATTGCCCGGGCATTATGAATAATGCTCGATTAATCACTTGGCCCATAACATATACACTGCATGTTTATCAACTACATTCAATGAGGTGAATTTACAAGTCAAAATGAAGAGCCTGTAGTTTTTGCACAACAGACTAAAAAGTATTCGATATGGAACTAAAATATTGTTGCTCACAAAGTATGTGGAAACAAAACATGGGTGGGTACCACCGCAATGTCTATTTCTCCCGTCAAGCAGCAGTTTAAATGCACTGTTGTGTTTCGGATTGAAGGACATTGTAGCCAGAGTAACTACTGGACATATTGAGACTTTACATCTTATGTCTCAGGATGGCGAGCGCAGTGGAATGCCAAGCATTGCTTTGTAATTCAAGGTGGTGTTTGGCTTTGCTACTGCTCATGAGCGGTCGCATCGCTTACCATCAGGCGAACGGCATGCTCGTCTCGCCATTCATTGCAATAAAAAAAATAAAAAAATAATGACAATCATGTCATACACGCATAGTTTTATTACTATCCAATTGAATCATTCACAATTGAACGGTAAATGGTCAAGTTCATCACAGAACAATGTCCAAGGAAACTGTAATAAGGAATTACTGAGATTGTCATACGCTGGCCGACAAAGTGACACACTAATTTAGTTACCGTTTACAAGTTTTGCCGTTTACGTTCACACGACAATTAGTAGAGTTCCTATCATCGGAAAATAATTTCTATCCGATCTCTTTCTCAAGGTCTTTCTATTACTATCGTAAACTGTCCTCCGCCATAAAAGAATTGTATTAGTGTCGAAAACAGACGAGATGGTATCAACAATATGCCGTCATCTTAACTCATCGAATTTTGCAATGCGATAGGCTCGGCGCAGTCAAATTGCTGCCTACAGTATACTATGAAAGCTTTTAAATCATTTCCTTCCTATGTCTGTTTGAACGCTATAATCTAAGCTTCTTCAACCTAGGCCTAAACAGACTTATCATATATTTTATCACATGGTAGACACCGGTTTGTCTGCCTTAGCATTGCTAAAGCCTATAAACAGCATTGACCATTTACCATCAGACAAGCCGTCTGACTAACTACGTAGACAATAAAAAGGGACAAGCTAAGCACCTCGATGTATTAATAATTATGTGATGACTAGCGAGTGCAAGCCGCGGTCGGTGTAATTAGCGCTATCGCATATTATATTCAATCGCTAAGATTATTCATTTTAGAGTAGAAATATATTGAACATCGGTACTGGCATTTAGAGTAAAAATTGACATCAAAGGAATTTCTGATATTTCTTAAAAGTAAATGTTCAAGCAAATCCAACAGTTATAATAACTTACCAGATTAAACATGATTTACTGGCGCTCCTATTACGTAAAGCCTAACACAGCCCATTCGTTAGATTAGAATATAGAGCACGACCGAACGCCAGACTTTTATAATTGTATCAAATTACATTTTGAAAAATTGTCCAAGTTAAATTTCCTTGCGAGTATTCCGTAGGCTCCAGGCCCACGCAATATCATTGGCGATGGTCCAAGATGTCTTGCCAAGGTTCAAAGACACCGTTTTTTTTCGAGGTATAATGCTATCATTCTTCTTGAGATAAGGCAATAAACGCCACTGGAAAGCAAAGCTCATTTATTTGCGGAAGACACTGCAGTTCAACCTCTTTTTAATTTCCTCGTGGCGGATTTTCTCACATTCAATTATTTTAAAGTAGCATTCTGAGATAATTGTGCAGATATCAGTGACCTTGTTAAAAGGGAAATTATATTAAGAGTGTATACACCTTGCGCGCAAAGTCAACTATAGGTATTTTTTCGTTAATTTCACGCACACATAAGCGACCAAAGCTGTGTGCGTAGAGCTGCCGCGTCGGCTCGCTATACAATCGGCTCAAACAACTTTGATCCGTGCGCTTCAAATATTCAATTGAAATGTAACTGTAATATAATATCATAAAAATATTTTATTTGCATTATAAGTAGACAAATATTACTGTGCAAGCAAAGAATAATACAAATTTTGGATACTAATCATATTTTCGTTATTATTACATTGTTAAGTTGCATTCAAATCAGTGTTCAATCAGTATACACTACGGACGTTTTATTAATCATTACGTGTTCGAACACATAAATAGTGTTAGGGGCCTTACAACCCCTCACAATTACGAAATATATTTAATTTTATATTAAAATACATAACATAATTTAGCCTCGGAATTACATCCCATTATATTACCTGAAACATAATTTATACTCACTACAAAATCATTGTAGGTAATAAAAAAAAAATTAAACATTTTACTACCAAAGTACTAAGATGTGGTAATCGCATTCCGCGCGTGGCTATTTTTACTACGCGCGGCATAATCGACTGCAGCCAGGCCGGAGCGACGAGCGATACGTCCTCCCTCTAGAAGGCCTTGCGGCGGTCTGATTTGATCCACGTCGGACAGCGTGTTTTATAGTGGTTTTTAAAATATTTGTAGAAAACATGAAAACTAATTTTGTTGAAATATAAAAATGGTAATTTATTGATAAGATGTTTTTCTATTGTAATATGCAATTGCTATAAAAAATTATGTACGATAAGTTGGTGAAAAAAAATATGTTCTTGACGAGAGTTTCTGAATAATTTCGCATTGTTTAAATTTTTATTTTTCAGGAACTAAACACAAAAAGATTATTTTTCTCAGCAAAATCCCTCCATAAGGGTCTTATTAGTCTGATAATATTTTTATTTTCATCTTATATTTAGTGGTTTCGGATATCTTAAGCTTCTAAATTGCCATTTAAAGCCTAAATAACGAAACTTGTGTTCAGTAATCCGTATAGTACTCACAAATTATCCATCAATCTATAATGTTTTCCACCAAAATCCCTAGATGACAACCTTTTCTAAAATTAGTAATAATTATTTTTCCTTTAAATTGTTTATTGGTGGCTATTAACTCATTTGAAAAGTCCTGTTTATAAGCCAAAAAGCGCGTGCAGGGTATAAACGCTCTTAACATACTAAACTGTTGTGACAAAATATCCATACAATTTGGTTGAATGAAATAAGATGATGAATAAAATTGTGGAGGAGATTTTTTTGTTTTTTATCGTGGAGTAATATTATTTTGAATGCATTTTTATGTAGGTACTGACCGCTGATTATATCATGCCTATTGTCTATTTGACACTCGTAAAACAGCGGGGCAATAAAATTCGGCTGAAATTTTAAACTCTAATAAAAGTTAAAGGCACGCGCTGGGGTGGCAGTAAAAATTTAAAAGCAAAGACACTTCCTCCTTGACAGAGGCCGAGGAATCTTTTTGTTTTGTTTGCGACACCGGCTTTACCCCTGAGGACATCAATTTCTCGGTTTGACATAAAACTCAGCTTGGTCTAAACATCAACTGAACTTACTTTAACAAACAGAAGTGTCAATACCATCTTGTTTTATAACTTGTTTTGCGAGTCAGTCACGTTTTAATTTGTACGACATGTTAATAATAAATTTTGCTATATTTAAATTTGTTCGTTCGTTTTTATATAAGTCAGAAAATAATACGGTTTGCAGACAAATTCTTCCACCATTTTCTTTGGAATAATCCTGTGTTACAAACACGAAACAAGGTTATCCATCATAAAGTTTTTGTCAGTCTCGTTTCGCAGGTTTGAGTCGGCATGTTTAAACACATACAAAACAGTTAATTCTATTTTTAAACATAATGGAATGTAGACATATGTAGACGACACAATTACGCAAAAATACTGCCAAATAATGCCATGCATCTTGCCGTGGGAAAGTATCACCTGTGTTTCACAGATTTCTAATGCAAATATCAATAGTTGTTGAACAAATACTTTCTAACCTGTTCACTTTCACCTTCATTGGCGAAACGGAAGCCCTAAGATAATTGCTTGATGGCGGAGTAATTAAAAAATGTATTCAATTGAGCGTGCGAAATGATAGATAGGTATAGAGGCAGGTACTTAATGTTAAGAAAATTGTAATACGGCTGCGGTCAAAGGTTTAGCCTATTTGACCTACGATTTAATAATATCATTATAACATTTAGGGCGAATTTGTCAATTGTTATAGCTTATCCTTGAGCTTATCGAGTAAATTGACAATTTAGAAATGTCATTAGTTAGAAAATATTATAAAATTTGTCTAATTACGATACCTTTGTATCTATTCAAGTTGCAACAGATGATGGATAACTTATTTGGATATTAACAAATCTTTACGCAAATGACATGAGGCAATTAAACGCGTGAATTTTTAACAAAATAGCGGCTTGTCGGGTCGTGCGGGGCGCGGAATGTGACCGCGCTGGAATGTCACGCTGGCGCGACGGCGCGGCGGCGGGCGCTGTGCTCGTGGCAGCGCGGGTAGGCCCGGTGGCGATGTGGCGCAACCCACGCGATTGCCGTTTCATTGCACACGACTACGGGGCTCATGAATCATTCACGCGTGTACGGATAAAACGTTTTTTTTCTCGCTGATGTTTGATACTGTGAATCAATGCGTGCTGCAGAATGGCAGAGGATTTCGACTTCATTTTGATAGTTGTAGGATGATTCAAGCGTATATCTCTATCACTGAAGCCCTGAAAGTGGGAAAATCTTTGCAGATTGTGGTAGACTCATAAGACGTCCAAAAATAATCAAATACATACCTAATCCATGTGAAACCAACAAACAAGTACCTAAAATATCATTCTATTAATCCACAGCAACTATCAAAACTATTTTGTATTTAAAACAGCATTTGAAATTAGAATAATCCATGTAACCTACACCAACCAATCAGGTTTCAGCATATCTTAAACACAGACGAAACCGCACCTAATGTCTGCATAATATGTATGTATCAAGCTAAAACATAGAACATAAATTTAATGTAGATTCGTAATTATCATAGTACCTCAGCATATGTGTATAAAGCGAAGTGGATGACGAATTAAATATTAAAGTCGAGGTATTTTTATAGCGAAAAGTCAACTATGACCCGGTACTAATTAACACTGCGATTACTACTTAAGATACCACGGGTGGAGCGACAGGCCACTGGACTCCTACATTTCTTCATTTTAAAACTAAAGTAGCCATATCTCAGAAAACGAGCAAGAAAAATGGTGCTTACATTTTCGCTACATATTACTTCCTCGCTGCTTGCGACGACAGCATCGTATGGCGCCAAGATATATGGAAATGTCTTACTTTTTACTTAAAAACTGACGGATGAATAAAAACAGTTTATAGTATTTCTTACTCATACCAAATCGAAGATAATAATATGAAAATTGTATACAAATATCTACCTATGTAATTAATCTCTTCCTTTTGGTGAAATGAAAACAAAAAACTTATTGAAATGAAAATTTTCTTTTCATAATAATTATTTTTCAGTTGAAGGTGTAATTTTGGAGGTAAAGATGCAATAGTTATAACCTAGTTTACGTAGTTTAATATCATTTAATTTTACCGTTCATTAATTAGGTACATTTTTCTAATTTCCCTTTAATCATTTTATGCACTATTATGCTCAAGTCTCTTAATCTTAATCAGATTATTACTGACCATCTTATTTCTATTATGTCAAAGTATTACAGTAAAATTATGATATACAAAATAAATGCTCGTTTTCCCATTCGTTACTCGAAAAATATCCAGTGTCAGCCATGCAGGCTTATTGTTTCGTAGTTTTCACAAGAATCCGTTTTGTTTCGCTCGCATTCAGTGGCTCTCTGCAAGTTTTATGTGCTTCAAATGAGGGGTCGTCACACAATACTTGCAGTATTCAATTGTTAGTAAACTTTGTTTTTTTAATCCGTAGTAATCTGGCGCATGAAAATGTTATGCCAGGCCTTTTTTCACGGTTTTATGTAACTCTAAGCTCGCTAATACGCAGATTAAAAACAATGACATATTTTGCTAATGACTACTGTTTTTAAACATGAACGACTTTTAACTCCGAGCTCTGGAGCATGATGTTTCACTGGCATTTCAGTGCAGCGACCATTGCCTCGGCAAGGATAAACATCTGTATTATTTAAAAAAAACTGTTCAATATTAATATAACCGAGAGGTTTATTTTGTACACATTTTGCATCAGTTTACTGGGCGAGACTTTGAGCGTGGAAGGTACATCCATCATCATCCATCCATCAGCCAAAGGAAGTCCACTGCTGAACATAGGCCTCCCCCAATGATTTCCACAGAGACCTGTTGGAGGCAGCCTGCATCCAGCGACGTCCCGCGACCTTTACCAGGTCGTCGGACCATCTTGTGCATCATGCTTTCCGCTACGTGGCCTCCATTCGAGCACTTTCCGACCCCATCGGTCATCAGATCTCCGCGCTATGTGCCCTGCCCATTGCCACTTCAACTTGCTAATCCGGAAGTAAGAAAGTGGAAGGTACACGCTATTGAAATTCCTTCATCCGTTTTATCCAAAGTGCAAATCGCAACGTCTGAAAATCTTAACAAACAATTGTTCTCGCTATAATAACAGCTACATATATTTATTGTTAACAAATACAAGCACGATTTAATAACTATTTTATTTGAATAGATAAAGTTTGTAATAAATAAAAGCAAAGCGCGTCAAAACTTTACTAATTTATAAAAAAAGACTTAAAAATAATTTGAAGACACCTAAGTACCCTTAAATTTTAGGGGAACAAAAATCTGCTGCTGTATTTGACAAGTCGTTTTGAGTAATTTTTCGCAAAATGAGTACCATTTTTAAAATATTTTTGCAATGAAAATAAATCGTTTCTTTTACAAAATATAACCAGACAATAGCCGTAATTTTTTACCTTAAATATAATTGTATCAAATGAGTCCATCTATTTGTTGTCAGTTTAGGTAGAAAAGGTACTATCACGCAATATTACTTATCTTAAAAAAATCTCGAGGGCCCAATTTGTGCGAAATATTGTACACAGAGACGTCCAATTGACGATCGCTCAATACAGTAATAAAGTTACCAAAATTTTATTAAGTCTCCAATTTCTATGAATAATTTATGATTTAATTTATTAATGGAGCATAATTTATTTATTGTTCGAGTAAGATAAAATATTTATGAAAAATTTATTGGAATTAAATTTTGGTTATTTTACTAGAAAAAGTTAATTTATTGTGCTTCGAAGAATTTACTACGGAGACGTGACCTTACCAACAGTTGATTCCTCTTTACTTTTCGATTAGCAAAAACCTAAAATTATCTAGGCTGATGCTTAAGCTTTTTCTGCCAATTTATTTTTAATAATATTTGCCTTACAATTGTCAGGAATTACTTCATCTTAACATTACTCATAAAATACATTTACTTAGGAGGATAATGTTACAAACGGTGTCTTCTTTTACTGCGTCGATTCTTTCACTAAATGACACGTGACTAATCAAGGCTGGTGTGTCCCAAAGTGTTTTTAAGGCAAGTCACAATTGACACAGGCGCCTACCAAGCAAAGTTACGCAAAATCAGTCGCAACCAGCATTCAAATTATCTTATGAGCAATCTTGACTCAATCTTGCCTCAAAGACTTTGGCATTCTGTTGGAGAGTGATTATTCTATCTTACCTCGTATATGGTGATCGCCATCGCCAGGAATAGTGGGGCTGCCGGGGACTGGGGGCCTGGTCAATTTTTGTGTCGCCATTGAGGGGTATTTGCCAATACTCGCCACGCTTGGCAGGCGGGTTGGCGAGCGCAGGAGGGGACTCGCGCTGACGACGCTGCTGCCCATCATCAGCGGGGGAAAGGAAATAGGGTTTGTGAGTAGAGGATATAATGGGAAAGGAGAGTATGGCCTGTAGGAGTGGATACTGCAGTCATGGAAGGGAATGTTTGTAGTGACTGCAGTAGCTCGGGGGGCCGAGGTCGCGTACTCGTAGCACCTATTCTAGGACAAGCCATGACCACTAGATAGGAGCACCCCTGACCTGGCGATGGTGGCAGCCATGGTTACGGTGGGGCAGGGGGTGCTAAGAATCCCCGGGTTGGCCCCGGCTACCACCCCCGACGACGACTGGCCCTGGTAACACATAACATACGCACTTTGAGGACAGACGAGAAGATTGTCGAACTGGAAGAAGAATTGAGCGGGTTACACTGGGATATTCTGGGGTTATCGGAAGTCCGAAGAATCGGGGAGGATACGATAACCCTGAAGTCTGGTAACCTGCTCTTCTACCGGGGGGACGACCAACAGTCCTGAGGAGGTGTCGGATTTCTCGTCCACAGGTCTCTCATCAACAACATCGTATCCATCGAAAGTGTGTCGAGCAGGGTAGTATACCTTATACTCAGAATATCCAAAAGATATTCGTTGAAGGTCATACAGGTATACGCGCCGACCTCGACACACCCAGATGAAGAAGTAGAGGAGATGTATGAGGACATTAGTCGGGCCATACATACTTCCAAAACCTACTTCAATGTTGTTATGGGGGACTTCAACGCAAAGTTGGGCAAGAGAAGCGATGCAGAGTTGGGGCAATTTGGACATGGGCAACGGAACCTCAGGGGTCAGAGGCTGGCCGACTTTCTGGAAAAAGAGGGACTCTTCGCGATGAACTCTTTTTTCCAGAAGCCGCCTCACAGGAAATGGACCTGGTTGAGTCCTGACGGTTCTACGAGAAATGAGATAGATTTCATCTTGACGACGAATAGACGGATGTTCAGTGATGTCTCTGTGATCAACAGGGTGAAAACCGGTAGTGATCACCGAATGGTTAGGGGCACATTGAATATCAACGTCCAATTAGAAAGGCGCCGCTTGATGAAGTCTACGCTACGACCTACTCGCGCCCATATCCAAAACCCCGAGAACTTTCAACTCGAGTTGACAAATCGCTTTGATTGTCTAAAAGAAAACCTTGCAGTGGACGAGTTAAACAGCGGTTTGGTAGAAGCTGTCCATACGGTGGGATCTAAGTATTTTAGACCTCGCCGTAGAGATAGACCACAAAAACTCTCGATCCACACTCTTGACCTCATGGCCGAACGTCGATCTTTGACGCTGCAGTCTTCCGTTGACGCCGAAGCATATCGGCGGCTCAATAGACGGATCTGGAAGTCCTTGCGACACGATGTCCGTGCTCACAATACTGTGAGCATTAAGGAGACAATTGAGCGGAACGGAGGCTCCAAAGTGTTTGCAAGAGACTTGTCTATTGGGCAAAGCCAGTTGTCTAGGCTGAAGACGGAAGACGGCCGCGTGGTATCGACGAGGGCAGAGGTATTAAGGGAGATCGAGAGGTTCTACGGACAGCTTTACACCTCGGTTGCCAAACCTACTGTTAGCTCGGCCGAAGACCCGAGAGCCGAGTTAATCCGACACTTTAGCGATGATATCCCGGACATCAGCCTGTTTGAGATTGAGATGGCCCTCAAACAACTTAAAAACAACAAGGCGCCGGGTGAGGACGGAATCACTTCAGAGCTTCTGAAAGCGGGCGGAACGCCGGTACTGAAAGTCCTTCAGAGGCTCTTCAATTCCGTTCTCCTCGAGGGCTCAACGCCGGAGGCATGGAGCAGGAGCTTGGTGGTACTGTTCTTCAAAAAAGGTGATAACACTTTGCTGAAGAACTACAGGCCCATCTCGCTCCTGAGCCATGTCTATAAGTTGTTTTCAAGGGTCATCACAAATCGTCTCGAACGCAGGTTTGATGACTTCCAGCCTCCCGAACAAGCCGGTTTCCGAAAAGGCTTTAGTACCATAGACCATATTCATACGCTACGGCAGGTTATACAAAAAACCGAGGAGTATAACTTGCCGCTTTGTTTAGCGTTTGTGGACTATGAGAAAGCCTTTGATTCGATCGAGACCTGGGCTGTGCTACAGTCTCTTCAGCGGTGCCACATAGACTATCGGTACATCGAAGTGTTGAGGTGTATATACAACAACGCCACCATGTCGGTCCGAGTACAGGATCAGAGCACGAAGGCTATTCCACTACAGAGAGGCGTGAGACAGGGAGATGTCATATCTCCGAAACTGTTCACTGCCGCGCTGGAAAATGCCTTCAAGCTCTTGCAGTGGAAAGGATTCGGCATCAACATCAACGGCGAGTATATTACTCACCTTCGATTTGCCGACGATATTGTAGTCTTGGCAGAATCGCTGGAAGACCTTAGCACTATGCTCGAAGACCTTAATCGAGTTTCCCAACAGATGGGTCTCAAAATGAACATGGATAAAACGAAGATCATGTCGAATATCCATGTTGTGCCCACCCCCATTGGAGTTGGGGGCTCGACTCTCGAAGTTGTAGACGAATATGTCTATTTAGGACAAGTGGTCCAGTTAGGCAGGTCCAACTTCGAGAGAGAGGTCAATCGGCGAATCCAACTCGGTTGGGCAGCGTTCGGGAAACTTCGCGACGTCTTCTCGTCCAAAATACCTCAGTGCCTAAAATCGAAAGTCTTCGATAGTTGTGTGTTACCAGTGATGACATACGGCACCGAGACGTGGCCTCTCACTGTGGGCCTCATTAAAAGGCTCAAAGTCACTCAACGAGCCATGGAGCGGGCTATGCTCGGTGTTTCCCTACGAGATCGAATCAGAAATGAGGAGATCCGTAGGAGAACCAAGGTTACCGACATAGCCCATAGGATTGGCAAGTTGAAGTGGCAGTGGGCCGGGCACATAGCTCGTAGAACCGATGGCCGTTGGGGCCGAAAGGTTCTCGAGTGGAGGCCACGTATAGGCAAGCGAAGTGTTGGACGCCCGCCTACAAGGTGGACGGACGATCTGACTAAGGTCGCAGGAAGTCGCTGGATGCAGGCCGCTTCCAACAGGTCATTGTGGAGATCATTGGGGGAGGCCTATGTTCAGCAGTGGACTTCCTGTGGCTGATATGATGATGATGATGATGATATGGTGATATTTTTCCTCCCTCTCATTACCTGTAGAAAATATTGTAATAAATAAATAAATAATAAATAAACAAGTGTTTACACTGATCACAATTCGTGATTCGCAGAAATGCTTTTTGTGATTTGAAGTGCTTTATTTTCCTACTAGTGAAATTCCATTATTCCTAACCACTTATAAAGTATTTCAATATTTGTTAATTACGTTCTATATATTTATGAAACCCTAATAATTATTATTGCGTGTTTATTATTAAGTTTTATAAGTATACTAGTACGACTTCATCGACTAACGAGTCAAGCGAGTCACGGTTGGTTGCCAATTAGCTGTTAATCAAGGCCGAAAAGTAAGTAGGTAACATGGATACAATTCTAGTTAGCTTATTTGTACGTAAAAAAACTTATTAGATCGCAATAGACTAGTGTTTTTAAAAGTAAACTCCAGCCTATAAGTTATGGTTTCTGTTTTTAATTTGAAAGGCTTTTTTAATTTTCTGATCTGGTTTAACAAAGACCGCCGAAAGACCATAAAGGTCGTGACCGTCGTGACGTAATAAGACCACTATTTGTACTGTTATTTTTTGTTCTGTATGAATATTGTTGCCAACCTGCACTAGGCCAGCGTGGTGGACTAATGTCAATTGTAGAGGAGGCTCGTGCCCTACATTGGGACATTAATTGGGCTGAGACCGAATATTGTCATGTCCTTTTTTTCTGTGTGTACAAAAATGAGTTAATAAATTAATTAATAAAGTGACTGCATTGCATATAACTGCAAGTGCAATTGGCAATGCTAGTCGTTGGACAATTCAAAAATATATGTTATCATTAGTCAATATTAATCTGGCTTAGTTGATTGCTTTATCACTCTAGATCATTTACAAAACAAATGAAATTGAATTATTCAAGGGTACTTGAAGCAAACATATGAAAGCAGTAATCAATATCGGCTCAAGTTTTAGAAGTCACATGATAGTCAAACTGAAATATTATGTTTCAATGTTTATTTTAACTTATCCAAGCAGATTAATAGAAAAGTTTAGTAATAACAGTCCTAACATTCACATGTTATACGATTTGCCAAATTAAATTATCTCCAGCGGGATTTGTTTGAAAGTCAATAAAAGTTATTAGATATATATAAAAGTGTATAAAGTGAGATAATTATTTCATTATTATTTATACTAAGTAATTGGTAATGTATAATGAAATGAAATTAAAAATAGTATTACAATCATTTTATGTAAAATAAGATGGAAATAGTAAAATTAAGTAATTTCAACCAAACTTTGGTAGTGCCACGCTGCTTTCAGTCGTAACTGAATATGCATGGGCAGCCTCGGCCAGAACGGTACCCGAGTCTCATAGGTAATGCGACAGCATTGCTGTCGCGCTTTGTTTAGTGAGATTGTTGGATGCCCAATACCTCTTGCCTTTTCCCATTTCCCCAATTTCTCGTTTGCCAGACCTTCGCAATAAAAAAAAATCAATGTCATAGTAGTATAAAACGGACAGATGACGTCAGTAATACGAAAAACATTTTCTCTTTGAAATTTTATAATTTTCACAATAACCTTCGTAAACTCGTAAAAACCAAGGATACATTATAATATTTTTCTTAGACGTGTGTAAGTTTCGTATCGTATCGAAATCACGTTACACGTTTACGTCAAAATAGGATAAAAAGCTTTGTAGCTTTTGTTTTTGTATTATACCGGGTATCTCAAGACTGCTACCGAAAACGAAGCCGGGTGGTAGTTTTAGTGGCTACAAACACAATGCAATTAAAATTTTCGCATAGAAACGCGACAATTATTTTTTATGATTTTTTAAATATCGTCATTTTTGGGTGGTAAATCCATAGTTTTTGCTAAAATAATAATTTAAACTCTCTTATATCTTAGAGTATTTATAAATTAAAGGGTATACACTATTATTTTAGGAAAAAATGTATTTACCACCAAAATATAGCAATAGGAAAAAAATTACAAAAAAAAATTGTCGCTTTTTTTTTGCAACTTTTTCTGTTGTATTGTGTCTGAAGTCGCTTAAACTACCACCCGGCTTCGTTTTCGGTAGCAGTCTTGATATACCCTGTATAGAAAATAAAAATATAGGTCTTATCCATTTTCTGGGCGATTTTGCATTGATTTGAAGGTAAATCTGTGTTCACTTTCCCGTGACAGTTAAAAAAAAAAGAAATATTAGGTTTAGCAGCGCCACCGCTAATAGTTTCCTAGCAGTTTCACAGCTTCGTTAGCAAAGGAAAAGCAAAGCAAAAGCAAATTGGCGACGCGGTGCAACCGAGCGGTAATTTGCGAAAATAATTGGATAGGAGGCAGGTGATGCACAACGGTATTTCCTCATTTATTGTCAACCGTTTCCTATTAGATCCAGTATCTGTGACGAATTCAGAGCGCTGCCCTAATGGGCGAACCAATCCGCCTGATTAGGGGCGTCCTCGACTGTTAATGACGCTGAAAAAAGACCGCGTTACAGATATTTTAGCCAATTAACCTTTGACATTTGGTAGGACCTTCAAATATATTTTAATTAAAAGAAAAAGATTGGGACAAATAAAATGAAAAAATGGCTATTGACATTGAAAGATGTTTTTTAATCCAACTTAAGAATCAAATTGCGGCGGGTTAGGCCGCCCGCAGGTAGGGGTAGGTAGTTA
Organism: Hyles vespertilio; assembly: GCA_009982885.2. Lineage (NCBI taxonomy): Eukaryota > Metazoa > Arthropoda > Insecta > Lepidoptera > Sphingidae > Hyles > Hyles vespertilio. The sequence continues at coordinate 11,012,894 of CM042818.1, forward strand.
AATGAGAACTCAGGGTAGTTACATGGTTCGGGCTTTAATAATTTCGCATCACTATTTACACCCGGCACTGTTGCTGGTGGTATGCAACAGGAGTCACTGGCCTTCACTGGACACTGATCCGGGTCTTCGGCACGTGGCGGAACCCGGCGACAGCTCGCCGGCGAAGTCAGCTGCCACGTGGCCGGGCACGGTGCGCAGGTCAGCGGCAGGCGCAGGCTCGGATGCAGTCCGGCAGGAAGCGGTGCGGAGCAAAGCGGGCAGTAGGCACGGAGTTAGCGAAAAAACGCCAAGTACGCCAAGTACGAAGAAGAAGAAGAACGAAGAACCTGGAATCAGTATCCAAGAGATCGGAATGCAAACTAGGTTTGCATTCCGTGCCAGCGACTCATGGTAGCTCACAAGCCCGGCAGACAGAATACACTGACAAACAAGCAGTAAAAAGCGGTTAGCAAATAGAACACTGAACACTCACCCCAGCGGGTTCAGAAAGACGCGTGGTAGCACGCGGCTTTCAGGTTAGGGAAAAAGGACGCGAGCGCCGTTACACGCGTATTTAAGCGAGCACCGATGACAGTTCGTACGTCACATCTGACAGATGTCAGATGGAATCAACCAATCAGCGCAACGGAGGCGTTGATTGGCATAGACAATAGGATTTATGTCGACTATTGAACTATAGATCGCAAATATAAAAGGTGACATTCCCACAACGTCACAGTACCCCGCCGAAAAGACCAGGATTTTACTTATAACTGAATATGAGTAAAATCCGTCTGCCTATTTAGCATTCTTGTTAGATTACACTTTCATTCCATCCTCTTACATACTTCATCCTTACAAAATGTCTAGCATCAAAATATATTATGACCAAGACCCTATAGACAAGAATAGGTGTTTTTTTTTTTTTTTTTTTTTTTTTTTGTACACGCGTTGTTTTTCGGGAGAAAGTATGTAGTAGTGTTGTCGCATTGGTTGTGAGTTAGCAGTATCAATGCGATGAGTGATGAGATGTGTTCTGCCTAGGCCTCGCTTTTCCGTAGAAATAGAACGAAATAGGTCAATAGTATTATCAGCGTTTAGACGCTGCGATTTGGTTAAATCGTCATAAGAAAATAATTTACTCTTGTTATTATTCAAATAAGAAACACTACTGGTATTAGAATCACCTAAAGTTATTGATTTTAAATACTTGGGGCAAATCTCAAACCTAGACCAGAAATCAATACCTAAAATTAAATACGATGATACTGTAGGTATCACGTAGGCTTTAAGAATATGAAAATTATTCTCAAAACTTATAGGAATATTTATATAACCTATAGGGTTTAACCGTTGGCCGCCAGCGGCAACAAAATATATGTCGTTAAGGTCTGTACACAACTTAAAACCAGCTGATAATAATAGTTTATGTGAATCGTTCCCCAGTATAGTTACTGAAGATCCAGAATCCAACAAAGCACAAAAAGAAATTTCACCAATTTTTACATTAAGATACGGGCGAGAATCATTCTCCGGTTTACGTTCCCAGATTGATGTGATGTTATAAGTAGAAAAAAATATTTTAATAGTGGAAAGCCATTGTTCCCAATCTTCCTTATCAAAATTAACACTTTTAGTAGTAATATCACAACAATCTGGCCCTAGAAGTTTTTTGGTTTCGATTTAGAATGACAATTCGTACAATTAGTATAAATAACACCTTTGGTACCACATTTAAAACAAATTGGAAACCTATTTTGTTTACACTCAGCGAGCGTGTGGTCATTAGTGCGGCAGCGGGGACAATGTGAATGACTACCTGAGCGTCTTTTGTTCTCGAGCGATAAGCGAGAAACCGGTTTACTTGTAGCAATAGATGTATTTAAAGTGTTAGTTTGTGTATTTGTTAGTTTATTGAAATTGTAGGAATGTGTAAATTTTTTATTAAATTGAATATTAGGGTTAGTAGTGTTATTAGAGTAGGCTAAATCTGGAGCTAGCGTATTATTAGTTATGGGAGGCGGTTCACGATATTGAGCTGTCCTACATTGGATATTTTCGAAATTTTTACATATCAAACGGAGTTCCTCGATACTAGAAATTTTTGGTGAGCATGCTATAACGTTAGAGTAGCACGGACGGATGTTGTGTAACAAAATTTCCAATTTTTCCGACTCAGGCAATTCTTTAGAAAGACGAGAAAAAAATTCAGACATTATAGAAAAATATACAGTGATGTTTTCAGTTTCATGCTGAGTACGATTACGAATTTCTGAAACCAAACGATAGTCATAATCGAATTCGCCAAAATCCTCTATCAAAAATTTAGACAATTGATCCCAATCCTTGACTTTACTTTTAATGCTACGGAACCAATGTAGTGCATTGCCACAAAATATTTCTGTAGCAAAATTTAACAAATCAGAAGATGAAATACTCCTAGCGGCTTTAAAATCATCGACCTTTTGCAAAAATATACGAACGCTAGTAGAACCGTCGTATTTTAGTAGTTTGAAATCGGACAAACGAGGACGCTCGCATAGATACGTTGTAACATCTGTTTTATCAACTGATGTGGGTAAATTAAAAGTAGTCGGTTCACTGGAGTTAAGTTTTTTAAGCCTATTGATAAATGAATCATAATCAGTGTTAAATGTATGCAATAGTTTTTTATCGGCAGATGTTATCGGTTTCAATCTACGTGCTCTGTGATAAATATGATTTGCCAAAGTGGATGTACGCTTGAACATGTTTATATCAAATGAACATTCTAGGTTTGAAATTTTTGATTTTAAGTCATTAAAAGAAACATTTAAGGAATTTAGATCTATATCAAATGCTAATCCCGACTCATCAATGTCCTCAGATGGGTATAACAATGACAGTTTATGAATCTGTTTACGAAGTTGTAGCACTGTGTCGGCTGGATCTTCGCCGCGAATCAATACTTCGTAACACAGTTCATTTTTATTTAATAAAAAGTACTTGATAGGGTGAGTGTCCATTATAAGTAAAAATGAATGAATTTAAAAGATAAAGAAGAAGATAAGACGGAAAAAAAAATGCAAACAATGTAATTGGATATTAGTTATCACGATTAGACTTTCCACTTCACTTAGTTAGAAAAATTGACAAACCTGTTTGCACTTTTAGACCGCTCGCTTGCCCAGTTGCAGACTGCGCAACCGGACTGTGTGTGGAGTACCGGGTATAACGGTGATGCGAAAAACCACGTATTAGAAAGAATTGGGCGCCACTGCGGCGGGTTAGGCCGCCCGCAGGTAGGGGTAGGTAGTTAAATGAGAACTCAGGGTAGTTACATGGTTCGGGCTTTAATAATTTCGCATCACTATTTACACCCGGCACTGTTGCTGGTGGTATGCAACAGGAGTCACTGGCCTTCACTGGACACTGATCCGGGTCTTCGGCACGTGGCGGAACCCGGCGACAGCTCGCCGGCGAAGTCAGCTGCCACGTGGCCGGGCACGGTGCGCAGGTCAGCGGCAGGCGCAGGCTCGGATGCAGTCCGGCAGGAAGCGGTGCGGAGCAAAGCGGGCAGTAGGCACGGAGTTAGCGAAAAAACGCCAAGTACGCCAAGTACGAAGAAGAAGAAGAACGAAGAACCTGGAATCAGTATCCAAGAGATCGGAATGCAAACTAGGTTTGCATTCCGTGCCAGCGACTCATGGTAGCTCACAAGCCCGGCAGACAGAATACACTGACAAACAAGCAGTAAAAAGCGGTTAGCAAATAGAACACTGAACACTCACCCCAGCGGGTTCAGAAAGACGCGTGGTAGCACGCGGCTTTCAGGTTAGGGAAAAAGGACGCGAGCGCCGTTACACGCGTATTTAAGCGAGCACCGATGACAGTTCGTACGTCACATCTGACAGATGTCAGATGGAATCAACCAATCAGCGCAACGGAGGCGTTGATTGGCATAGACAATAGGATTTATGTCGACTATTGAACTATAGATCGCAAATATAAAAGGTGACATTCCCACAACGTCACAAAATGTTGAAGGAATTCTGAGAATTGAACCTTAGTTTTTGTTATTATTTACTATGAGTTTCCATAGTATTGTCTGGTTAACAAGTAAATCAACTGAAACGACACGAGCGCTATCAATATTACCTATATCATTTGCTTATTGAACCATTACATGGAAGGGTATCTTAATAGTTACACTGTACACTTGATAACATTAATACAATATATTATTTAGAGCTTAATTCATGTAACAGTGTTCATTCTTACTGTGGCTGTAATTAAAGTACCTTTTAATTGAAATAAAACTATTATTTACGGATTTTATCGCGAATTTAGTTTAATTTTTTACATTTTGGACTTCCCGACGTTTCGATTACTTTACCGTGACCGAGTCACAGAGCGGACGACCAATACCTCAGTCCGCCCCGTGGTCACGAAAGCTGTTTCCAAAATGTAAAAAAATTAACTAAATTCGCGATAAAATCCGTAAATAATAGTTTTATTTCAATGTGTAACATTCGTGTAAATCTAAGAAACCATTATACCTTTTAATTATTATTTTTTGCATTAAATGGGAAGAGGAGAAGGCGATTCCCATGATGACAAATGAGGCGATAGTTTATGGACGGTAGCAAAACTAAACAACACCATGAATAACAAAGTATGAAGTATTAAAGATGTTAAGTCTGGATTATGGCCAGCAGTAAATTTGGTTAAAAAATCTTTCAAACAAGAACACAACAGTGCGTTTACACCTTCCAACAATAATTGCTCATCTGAAACTCTGAATCAGTTAGCAGGTGTTGTAATGTTTAAAAAATCCCTTTTAGCTCGGAATGTTAAAAAATGCAAGATTCGATTTGTCTGTATAAACGTAGCCAGCATTTACATGTTTCTGCTCAACGTGGCGCCACTGATCCGTTTTTTACTCATAAATCTGTTCAGTTGGGCGGAAGATCGGTTCCCAATTTGTTAAATGTTGCGATACAGGAAAAGGTTTTATTCGCGTGGATGAAAAATTCGAGAAAATAGTCTAACTTAGGTATTTCATCAACATAATATTGGATTTTTCTATTCATTATTAGTCCGGAGCAAGGAATTTGTGCCCGATCACATCGAGAGACCGAAAATATGAGGCGATACAGAAGTTGTTTTATTTAGCTATGAATTCGCAAAATCAATAAAGTACTCCTAATGAAAACCAACATTTCATAGTCTACTTTCCGTATCAATTTACATCGGCACCAGTTTATTTCGACTTACTTTTACACCAGGCACCGTGTTATAATCTAAAAGGTGTCAGTTGCAATGCGAGCTCAGCGGCAACGAAGACTTACCGACACAGGATACGGGCTACGAATAATAATATTTATATTACATTATATTTTCCTGTGGTAGCACTAGTTGTAAATGTTATTATGTAGTAGTAAGTCGCACAAGTCGACAAAGTTACAGTATAAATGACATTTTAACTGTTATGTACTAATATACTGTGACTTGTGACAATAACTGACACGTGAACCGCAAAATTCTACGTTAAATCCGTAGACAATCTACTGTACAATGAGCCAGCCCAGCCCGGCTCCGCCCGGGTGAAGATACACTTTTTCGAAAATATTCTATCACCTATGTTTAATAGTTTCAGAGCCTATTCAATGCAAATAATTATATATATTTCATAGAAGTATTTGTAAAATGGTATATCGTTATTTGTGCACTACAACTTATTCAATTCATTCAGGACCAAAAATAAATTCCTCACCACTCACAACGTATGGAATGTTTGTGTCAAAACAGTTAAATCGCCATCCCAACAGACTGAGCTAGAAATGCGAAACATTTAAACGTTGATAAACAAGTTTAGATCACGAGCGGCGCGGTATGTCAGCGGCAAGGCGTGGTGTCGAGGACACCAGCTTTCGAAACTCCAGTAGCCATTGCACGACTTATACTACGCACTTTTAATGCGTGCTAAATAATGATACAGGTACTAGTTTTATTTGGTTGAACAAAAAATAAGATGTATATTAGAAAAGTAGCGGTTTGGCAATGTAAGATCAAATTCAGAGACTACAAAAAAAATAAATGCAGCGCATCTCAAATTAGATGTTGCCTGTGTCTTGAAACTAGTTAAATATGATTTTTATTTTAATAATTGTGTGTATAGAGAAGCTTTATAAATAAAATATAAATATTATTATTAATAATTTTCAACCTTCACTTGAATATTGGAGAAGAATTAGAACTGTTAGTTAGGTAAAGGTTTTCGCTATTGCAAGAATGGATATTTTGTTTATATATGTATATATGTTATGGGCCAAGTGATTAATGCGGGCAGTATTCATAATGCCCAGGCAGTATGAATATTGCCGCGCCATATCGGGCCAAGTGATTAATTACAATCTAAACTCACCTATTTATCACATTGCCCGGGCATTATGAATATGGCTACATGATGATCGGGCAATGTGATTAATAGGTGATTTTTTACGTGGTGTGCTGCCGCATTGTTGCATCTGCGATAGACTCATAAATTAGAAAAGTTGAATTGATCTGCTTATGTTTAGTTGTTTTTTAACGTCCGAAACATTATCTTCAGAAGAAAATTAGTGTAGCCACTTTATGGATTAGTTAGGTCGACTGTGCCCCAAAACCGACTCGGAACACCCCGACTTCACGTAGTCTTTTGGCTACTGACCCTAGAGTGTATATAAAAAGCTGGAGGCGCGGAGGGAGAGCAGCCCCCGCCCGCTGTAACGAAGGATAGGCAACCATGCCAGCCGTAGCGCCTGAGGCTGGTCGCCGGAGACGACCAGCAAGCCGAAGCTGCGGAGGTGAGCATGGGTGCCTATCTTTTGTTACGCAAGGGCGAAGGGGCTGAACTTCCCGTAGCACCGGAGACGATGCAGAAGCTAATTTGTAATGACAACAAGTGTTTTGAGATTAGGTTACTATAATTGATATTTCTCAGGAATGGTGCGTTACCTTTTCATGGGAGTGGTCCCAGGGGAGGTGTGACACTCCCCCTTCCCCTCCACTCCTCCCAACCCAACCCCTCGTGCTGCCCTATTCTAAATTCTACCACAACGGCTCATTGTTTTGATTTTGATTCGCTTTACATCACTCTGCCCAATAGGCACTTGGCATTATGCATAATGCCCGGGTAATGTGATAAATTGATTGGTTATAATCACATTGCCCGCTCTTATTGGGCATTATTCATATTGTCCGGGCATTATGAATAATGCCCGATTTATCACTTAGCCCATAACATATATGTATATATTTATAATGACAGTATTAAAGTGGATGGTGAAATACTTTGAACTCGACATTAATTAAAGGAAATGTATTCGCAATCATACTCAAATTATGGTTTTACCAGAAAGTTGTGGTCTTTCACTGTTAGACCCGCCTGTGTTTAACCCTTTGTTAAAGTGTGTGTTAAAGCCTTTTCCCAGAAGAGGTAGGCAGCGGTACCACCATGACACCCACATTTCACCTTGTATTTTCCTTCCTCTGACTCCGGGCTGATGTATAATGAATAGAAAAATCAGCTTTTACAGTACATAAACTAGACAATAAATCCAAACCATATATGCTTCACTCACTTAAGTCGAATATGATGTTTTGCAGAATAACTTTGTTATTTTAGACATTTGCTACTCCATTACACATTTCCACGACGAGTTATCTTAACACAAACAATCATGGCCATGGGACGGAAAATATAAATTATACGTTTAAAAGCTATGGAGTTATTCGTAAATATTTTGGTGTTTCAAGTGTTAGTAATCTCTTCATTTCGACAGCCTCCGTGGCGTAGTCGATAAGGCACCGTTTATAAAACAAAAAGCCACGGGGTTGATCCCCGAACCGGGACAAAATATGTTTGTATGAACAACAAGTATGTATTTGTTTCGGGTCTGGGTGTGTGTGAGACCGAAATATCTCTCGTTGTTCCTGATACTGCACGACACAAGACTCGATCTTAGTGTGGGGTCAGGACTGTGTATATGACTGTTGGGTGTGTTTATTTATTATTTTGTAGTGTTGATAATAACATCATCCCATATATGTCCCCTGCTGGATAAGGAACTGAACTACAAACGTAAACTTTTGCGGTTTGTATATTTTTATTACTTATCCTACCTAGTTTTCATGTTTAAAGTTGGAAAACCAGTTTTGTTCATGCGCAAAAGGTTGGTATTATACTATTGTATGAGATGTCACTTATCGTAAAGTCTCAAATTATTATCCATTTTACGTTTTATGGTATATGGTATTATCCTAGAAAATTGCATAAAATGAAGCATAGGACAGTAAAGTTAATATATTTTCTTTCATAAATCGTAAACTTTAATGTTATTTATGCCAAGTGGCAATGAGAAGTGTATACCGAATAAATGAAAACAAATGGCTATAAAAAAAAACATTTAAAACTATCTTACACAAGCTTAAAACCAATTGAGCCATGAGATCCTCAATTATGAGACGAGAGGCTCATTACAGTAAGTATTCGAATATCCATAATGTTGCCGTAATTAAGGACTCATTAATATTTTCTATCGTAAATATATTATTAAAACTTCAGCTCAAAATAATCTGAAATTGAATTAAGTGTAATTTAATCTCCAAAACCAATTTGAACAGTCACCTTGGCAAAGTAATAATGTAAAGGTTAAACGAACTTGTAAAAAACTAGAGTATATTCTGCCTAGGTAACGAATGAGAACCGCAAATCGGCTTCATGTGGCGTGTTTCATTACGCTCTTTGTGTGACGGTAAAAATTCCTGCATTAATAAGACATGACATGACAAGGACAGATCGCGGACTTCTCATGATCTCGCTGGATGTTTTTATTAGTCACGGGGCTTTTGTTGTAAACCCTAAACATAAAACATATAGTTTTATGTTTAATATTAAGATATATGAAAGTGACTTTGCAGTTATAGTTTAATACTAGCATCACAAAGAGAATATAATGTATATGAGCGTAATTTTATTGTAATCCAGATGGAGTAGCCGTCACATTTTTCAAGTCTACTCGAAATGAGATAAACGCCGTCGGAACAAATAAACTTATGACGTTTTGCACCACTGTCTTCGGTGGTCTTTATATTAGCGGATAAGAAAAATCTGCCAGTAGCATTCTTGACGTAAATTGAGGTTCTTTTACGTTATTTATATGGCGATAACATTGGGAATATTAAAAAAGTCTATCCTTTGATGTAAAAAATAATAATAAATGAGAAACAGTTGAGTAAGTTTGGACATGCGCAGGTTTTATAACGTAAAAGTTATCAAACAATAGCGCGCCTGCCCAAACAGTCATTATTGTTAAGGAACCGCGTGTTACCTTAATTTTATATCAAAGTTAGCAAGTTAAACGGTTTTTGCGCGAGTAACTCGGCAGAAAGTTAGCTAGAAATATTTTCGCCGTTGTTAGAGAAATGGCAAAAGATTTATAACGATTTTGGCCGTCGACAGCAAGTTACCGAGGCGGATATAAAAGTTTCTTATGCGCCGCTATAACTCTAAAACTTACCTAATATTCAAGTTTAAATAAATTGCCCAGATAATGTTCTTTACAGATTTCATTACGGTAATCATGAGGGGTCCCAAATTATTATGGGGAAACTCATTGAAACTTAATCGTTCTATCCACGTTTAATATAAAAGGCGGCGTAATGACTTGGGATTTGGCGTTTTCTTTAACCGTACAATTGGACAATAAAAATGCGCTAGTGTGGCGCCTAATGGCCCAAATCTTCTTTACTGCGCTGGATGAATGCGGGACCTTGCAGCCGAAACACATTCATTAAACATGCTTTTTTGTACTTTAGCTACTCAAAATACAATTTTATTTTGGTAATTTGGTATTCAAATATTTAAATTGAGCAGAAACGTAGATAAGTAATTGAGGAATTTTTTGTCAGAATCAACTTGTATCTGATGAATTAATGAATACTTCCGGATGTTGGTGATGAAATTTATAAAACATGTAATTCTTTCTAATTAAATACGCCCTTTAAATTCACAAAAATAATAAATAATTGACATATGATGATGAATTACGTATGACGTTTTGTTCATTCAATAACAGATATTATTGTGGCAAATAAAGATATAAAAGCGTAGTATTCTACCAAGTGGTAGTAAAGAAGTTTTTTATTTGATTCGTGTTGCCAAATATTGCAGCACTCGTAAACTGTTCACATATTCTGCGCGTGCTGAGTTTGCTTTATGCAAATCTACGCTGTACTGCATATTGTATGCACCTATTGGCTCATGTTATTTGTGTTCACTTATTGTTGTTTATAAATGCTCGAATGGGGACTTATCGAGCGCAGGTTTTAAGGCATATTATTGCGTAACTCGAGTAAAAATTCTACTATACGCTCTCAAGAGTGATATATATTAATGTCTCGGCTTAGGAATAAAGTTGAATCGATCTGTTTTCAACCATCTCCAATATAGTATGAGCTCATATTTTTTTGTGAAATCGACTGTAAAGATTATGTTAAAGATTCAATAATAAAAGTTGTTAAAAAAGAGTTTTATAGTAAATTGCTTTTCAAAACGTTATTGTTTGGTAAGGATGTGTTGTAGCATGGAATAAACAAATCTGGAATGTGAGATTTTTCTTCGGTAAAAGTATTGAAATAAAAATAAAATTATCTATAAACGCAAATATTTGTGCTTCATTGAAATTTTTGTAAGCGTGTCAGGTAAGGAGATCAGAGACGTATAACCCTTTCCCTCCCTCGAAATACCGGAAGGGGAGCTTAGAATAGGTCGAAGTAATTTTTCAGACATAGCCAATGCCTTGTACATTATTAGCATGATTATATTTATCTACAAGTATAAGAGACATGGCGTGATGTAGTTATGTCGCGCCCAATAAACCTTGACGAGAATGACGCTTAGTCTATTTATACATCACAAATATCTTGAGTGGGAGAATTGTTTGCATTAATCAGCAAAAAACGCATTACCGTGACTCACAGGTTCTGCTTTACCCATAAGTCTGCCGTTAATGTGTTTTATATCATGACTAATGCATTTTCAGTTTGCATACATGTCAGTTAATTCTGACATCATGTAACATAAGGTAGTATTCATAGCCACTCCAGTTTACATTCGTTTTTGTCTTTGAGAAATCTCGTATTTATCGACATTTTATTGCACACACAAAAAATAAAAATAAATGAAATTCACAAACATCAAAAGTACATTGTGTGGTCTTATCGCACAAAAGCAATTTCAACTATGGGATGGATTTGACAAAAGGATTAACGGAGTGCAGTTTAAAATGTAAGACATAGAAAGTAACCTATCTATTTGTGGCAATAAGCTCAAATTTGTGTTTCAGTTGGAAATAGACTTGAAACTAATCCCGTCATAGGACGTAAATTAGCCGAAGACACATGAAAGCTACTAGAAGTAATTCAAACTAATCCTAAGAAGACACTACCGTAAATATGTATGCTATACATAACATATAACACTAAAAAAGGCAGAAAAACATAAATCCTACGGCATAAATTCAAATCCCAAATTAATCCAAACCTTTTTCCCAAACATCTGTGACAGGCCTGTGATGCCCATCAAAAAGTTCTTTAATTACCCGCTCAGTACATAGTAGAATAATTCATTCCGAAGTTACTCCGATCAAAAGGTTCGGGAGCGAATATTCCGACGTGAATCACTGAATGGGATCCAATTTTTTTTGGTATGAATCTGATGAATGGTGTTCCAGTGCACAATGCTGTTATCCACTAATTGGGACAGGTCGGGAAACGTTAATTTGATAACCGCTGGCGCTCACGTTTACATAATTTGCGGTCGTCCTGGTAGCAAAACACTAGGGTTGTTGTCGCCGGGTTTTGGCAAACTACGGTATCTTTCGGAAATGTAATTTATTTGCAACACGCCATGTTTTGTGAATATTAAGTAATATCGCCGTTTTTTTATCAATTTATTCAATCCGGATTAAAGCAAAGGTTCATTAACTCTTCGTTTGCTCTTCTTATAATATCGCGCGCTTTGCATACAATCATTTCATCCAACCTTTATCTTATTTAAGGTAGGGTGTATCTTATTATCTTTAGTTAGCTGCTCAACAAATATTGTCATAATCATTTTCTTATATTTTTTTGTTTTAACTGGTGGTAGGTCTCCCGTATGTGCGCGGCCGCCTGGGTAGGTACCACCGCAATGTCTTTTTTTTCATGCCAAGCAGCAGTGTAAAGGCACTGTTGTGTTTCGGATTGAAGGACATTGTAGCTAGAGGATCGCTTACCATCAGGCGAACGGCATGCTCGTCTCGCCATTCGTTGTAATAAAAAAAACCACGGGGTATGAATAATTTTAGCTTTTTAGATCAAAAGTAATTTAAAACAACAAAAAATTAAAGAAGCTTGTGGACATATTTTTAATATGTCATTATGTGAATACAAAGAAGTAGTTCCCAATAGTGGAGTCACATTTCTGCAACTAATTATAGTAAGCGACAAATAACGGTACGCGTATCATAAACGCAAGAAGGTTAGCAAGTGACATTTAACCGCTCTTCCGCCGCTGAAGATTTCGCCCGTTCGTCATATTTGCATAAACCGACGCTCGGCACTGGCACCTGGCGGCCATTTTGAATTTTTGTACCATCCAACAGGTCACAAGCATCGTTGTTATTGAATAAACATGAAATATTCATTGGAAATGCATTTATTAATTCGACAACACGGGCAGTGCTAACACGTTATAAATACGCGTAAAATAGGCTTATGCGGTTTGGCCAAAATGTCGCTAATTAAAGCGTAAACTGGCTGTTTCATTATAATACGTTAACTAGCCTTGTGACTTTGTAACTCTGTGGTGAAGCTTATAAATATGCTTTCAAACACAATTATTTCATAGATGCAAAAGTTTGTGCTTAATCGTTTCGGAAGCGAGAGCGATGGAATATAGTGTCGAGATAGATTGAACTGCTTCGGTGGCGTAGTTGTACTACGGTACGATTAGAAAGATGAGGTCGCGGGTTCGAATCCCCGAGTGGGCAAAGTTATACTGGATTTTTCTATTCATTAACAGCCTGGAGTTAGGAATTCGTGTCCGATATGGCGACATGCTCACATCATGGGAGGGAACAACATACATAGCGAATCGTCGGTGTCCTGGCACCTCTGCCTACCCTTTCTGGGAAAAAGGCGTGAGTTTATGTATATAAGTATGATAGATAATAATTTTAAAATCTTCAATTTGAGTATAGAAGTTTTTAAACAACTTTTAGTCCAAGAAACTGTTTTAAAAAGTTTTAATAAAAAACATCAATGAAAAGACATCAACGGGTTGAAGCTAACGTAATCGCGAAGTAGCGACTAAGTTTAATAAAACAACAAAAGTTTCCGTGACGGTAACCAGTATCGACAGCGCAATTTTGATTACACAATCTATACGATTAAATATAAAAATAACTGCGTTGTGAATTATGTGCATCGGTTTTATTGTTACCGCTTAACTAACATACACATAAGTTCTTATATATATAAACACGTCGAAGATATATGAAAAATTATCTCAGATTTCTTTGTTTACATCATTGACACAGAAATATTTTGAGGTGTATATGAAGTGAGATTGCTGGGTTTAATAATCAGGTCTAAACTTTCAATAAATATTAATATTTGATGGAGTCGTTTAAATTTCGAAGATATACACTTTGTTTTTTTTTCTATTTATTTAACCAAGGTAAATAGTTATGTACATACACATGCTATATACTTTTGTGGTGATTACAAACAATCGACAGAAATATTTTATTTTATTTTATTTTTTACATTCAGAAAACTAACAGCTAATACAAGCAGTAAATAAAGAAAAATATGTAACAGAAGGCCAATTACAAGTTTTCACCTATAAATACGTTAGTATAATATTCAAATTTATCGTATAATATATATATATATAGAAAAAGAAAGGAAGTTGCTACATTAGACGAGGTTCACAAAAAGAAAGCATCGCTCAATATCCTCTTCAGCTTATGAATACTCGTACAGAACAGGTCAATGTCCTTATCGTGCATTATTGAGTTAAACTGTTTACTGCTTCGAATAAGGAAGGAATTCTGATAGTATATATGCGTCAATTGAAAATGAAAGTAAATTTTGTGTCAATATTTGATATTTTTGCGAAGGGAAAACATAAGGATACACCTCTCTATGTATAATAAACGGTTAATGACAGGTGGGCGCGGCGACGACAGCCGTATTCGTCAGTTGTGCGATAAACATTTTTTGCAACGCTTTTTACTATTACACGCAGTAGTAACTCCAGCCTCAAAACATTCGCATTGTGTGTATTCACATGTTTATACTGAACACTAATGGTTTTAAACGCTATAACTGCCTTTGAAACGTTAAAATTTATGACAAGGCCGTAAAAAGCATACAATTAAATGCATAACAATTTATCAAAGTTTTTGTTGTGTTTTTGGTACATTCAATATATCGATTGCAAAACGCTAATTCCTGTATTATACGAGGAATAATTAGTTTTTGATGCGAACAGACGTAAAAAAACATTAAGGAACACGATGAAGGCCGAGGCATAGGCCGGAGCGAGAGAAAGTGATTCAACGTCGGGGATCGTGGGGGTATGGGTGCGAGGTGCGAGGGAGGGGATACAAGGTTGCGAACCGGCTGCACCGGCTTAGACGCGCCAAACACCCATTGAGTAATAGGTAATAACAGTTGCGTTAACATAATGACGATTTGGTGATGTATGCCGCCATTGTGATGCGTCTATTTCAGTCTTAAAGCAATTGTAACAAGGTTAATTGCGAGCCATTGCGACAAAGGTAGGTCCTGGTTATCTGTTGAAGTGGCGTATAACTGGTTCACGACATTTTCACGCCGCGTGGGAACAGCTAAGATTTACTTTTATGTCTCGCCAATGAAAACGTACTTAAGAATGTCTAATGCATGCGCCGAAAGACATGTCATGCTGCTAATGACGTCACGTTCGTAGGCAAAAGGCATTTTGTTGCTTAAAGTTTTTGTCACACTAAATAATATCTTTGCGCTTGAAGAAATGTAGTTTGCTCACAATCTAAGTATTTCATTACGAAAATAATATGCCTATTTCATTGTGTTAACCTCCAAGTACTATGCTATTTGTGTCAAAACACTATGGTGAATTTGTTGCATGTTCAACAAGAATTATGTGTTACAAATCGTATTACAACATTTGTTCCAAGGTTTTTACACTGGAGTCATAAAAGCAAATTTCCTGTACCCATAAGCCATTGATTTAAAGTAAATTGAAGGTCATTCTTAATGTAAAAAATAACAGCGTAGATTTAATGCAATCAATATTAACTGTTCTACTTGTGTTTGATCTTGAACACGAATATATTTTTTAGACTATTTTTTATAATGTTTCGTATATACCCACACTAAGATTTAGTCTTGTGTCGTGGGTATTTGGCACTACGAGAGACTTTTCGGTCTCACAAGCACCCAGACCCAAAACAAATGTCTGTGGATCCCACAAACATTTGTCTCGGGTGTAATTTGTGCTAGGATTCATACAAAGGTTGCCAGTGAAGTAAAATGCAGTAAATATATTAAATATACAACGCGGAAAAGTATTTGTATTGGTGATGATGTAAAAATAAGGAACAGAGTTATATTACTACTTGAAACAGACTAGAATTCAAATAAAGCAGTGGCTCTCGGATACTTTATTATTCATATTGTACTCGTTGTTTATGATTCTAGCTGATCGTAATTTCCTTTCCCCACTACCATTGGACGGCACAAATTAACGCAAACGTATTGAATTATGCATGTCTGTATATACAACACATATAGGTAGTAATTACTAGTGGTTATTCTTGAAATGAGGTTACTTCCGCGGAACAGTTTTTAATAAAACACACTATCCGGAAACACGACCACTCCAAACTTGGCCAGTGTTCATATCGACACTTGCATTCGAAAGTCTGTGTGTGCCAAATGAACTATCCGTTCGTAAAATATTCAATGTTTGATAATCAACCTACATAGCGTACGCATAAGGTTTTGTTTTATCTGTTATGATCTGAGATTTGAGTAAAAGCATTCAATCAGCTTAATCATACAATGGATTGAGTAACCAGTAGATTATCAGGTGCTTGCGCCAGTTCTGTTGAGCTATGAAATAATACCATTTCCATTACCTACTTAAAACTATCAATAAATTTATTACGCTCCGGTTGCGAACGTCTGCAGTTAGCAGTGCGCTGTCTGCGCGCGTTGGGACATGGAAAATTATGCTTTTCGTAACACTGGACAATTTAAATGTTGCATTCAAATCTAAGGGTTATATTCGCTGACCATTACCACTATTCATAGCTATGTAATAAATCTAAACAAAGGAAGGGTAAAAAACACGCCAACGTTGTATTTTCTTTTACACGAATAATACATAGCGCAAACATAAATAGTCAAACTAAGATAGAAGTCGTATGACGGGGGTGTTAGAAACTACGCGAACTATTCCGTTTCAAGACACCCAAATCCGAAACAAATTATATTTGTGGATCACAAAAAGTTTTGTCTCGGTCCAGGAATCGGACTCGTGGGCTCTCGTCTCACAACTTATTTTTACTTACAAGAGATTTTACTATTAATACTTTTTATCCGTACATATGTAGGTATACACATTCAAAAAATTTTTGTTGCCCGTCAAATCTTCAAATACATAAATCGCACGTTTTAACATTAATGTTGCATATTTTTTCATGTATATTTGCATGCATATTTTGGAATTTTATGTTGAGTCCAGTCCTTAGAAATGAAAATTGAAATCTAAGTAACACATACATATTTCGCTTGAATCCTAGTACTGTTTAGGATGGTTTATTCGTATTCAATATTATACAAAGAAATATTAAACATTCATGTATTTGTTTCTCAAGGGCCAGTGGCGTCCTCAGAAAGTATTCAAATATTGAGTGTGTTGCCATGAGTACGCTTGCACGAAGGCCAGTGGAGTGAAGGAACGTAGAAAGAATACTAATACGAGTGGCGGGAAAGCCGGCGGAGTTAACGAACCCTGACACCGCATAGGATTAATGTTACTCTCTATATTGTTACTCGCATTATACGATTTCCATTTGGATGCCAATAATGTTCTTATCTTAATTGGAGTGTTAGCTGCAGATCTCTTTAGAAGCTTTATATTTAAGAACGTTTCAAGAGTAAGCTATCTATTTATATTAAAATCTATAACTAAGTTACAATGATACAGTATTTTAAGAAAAACGTCTTCAATTTTTTTCTATTAATAAGTCTTTGCTTTTAAGTAGTGTTTATATATGGATGAAGTCGAGCCAATAAATGTTATCCTGTCGAGCACGCGTAAAGTATTATGTCAGGTACTAGTCAATGCTATAGTGTCACGGGCACAATTCGACGACGCCAATAAAACCTTTTTCTCTGTATTCCGAAAATTCCTCCAAACCATAGCACTCAGTGCTATCAAAAGTTATTTTTTTTTAAAAGGTCTATAAATAAGTAGTGTTGAAATTACACGTTCTGATACAGAAATTAATTATAAAATAAATGCACTACGTATTTAACAACATACGGTCTGATGAGCGTGAGAATATTCCGCTGCTCTACGCAGGTAATAAATTACATCAACATAGCACAAGTCAATCGGAGCACAACAATCTCTGTGCTCTATTTCTGGTGTTTCTTATGTATTTCAATACGGCTTTTTAATTTCGTGCAGTAGCTAATGTTTTCATCATCAGATCATTTTTGGCGAAAGATTTGAAATACTTTTATGGCAGGCTACAATTGAACGTTATTTACGAGTACTTCAAAAAGTCACGGATAGTTATATATTAAGTCTAGCTGTGTAATGTGTATACCTTAGAATGGTAATTTATAAATTCATTATGGCCCAACAAGACAGTTCGAAGGATTCTTTGTCCTTTGTGGTACCATAATCCCGCCGATGACTACCATTTACAAAGGTTCTACAATATTTGGTTGTATTTTTCAATAGTTCGTTTTATTACACTGCGGAGAGAAAGAATATAAATTTCTTTTCATTAAAAACGATCTCGCATAGATATTTTTACATCTCATTTCATTCACGCAATAAAAGTAGGCGTAAAATATATTTTTTTCGCGATCTAACTAAAATTTCGCTGACTTATGATTTAACGTCTCTTATCAAGCGAAACTAAATAAATGTGGAGATTATTTCCAAAAAAAATATATATTTCGAAATAACTGGAGAAACAAATCGAATTAAAGATTATAAAAAAACATCACTTGATTGTGGTTTTTGTTCCACTACGTGAGAAAGTCTCGCTCGATTGATTTTCAATTAATCAGTACATCGTTTCGAAATGTATAATACATTCTGCGGTTTTAGTCTTAAAAACCTGTACAAATTATTAAATCTATTCAAACTACACTATAAAGCAACAAAACCAGTTGTTTGAATATAAAATAAATCGTATTTCAAATTAACGTTCCCCACAATAATAGATATTTATTTGAATCGCAAACATTTTACGTAAAGGTCAATTCAGTGTTAAATATTTATAGTTTCAACTTTATAAATGAATCGTGATTTTACGAGTTTGATATGTATGAAGTGTCAAATAAACCTTCGAATGGTTATCGCGATAGAGTTATAGTTGATGGTCAAACAGCGACGTGTCCACGTCGGCCATGACGTAGTTACCTGTCAACTAGTTAACTACTAACCATGCACGCCGCACACAAATTTATGTCAGGGATGTTTTATCAATACCTTTACTAATAATCTTAATAGATACATATTGTACTCTATTTCTAGTAAAAGTAATCTATCATCTTTTGGAGTGTGGCGAAATTTGGAACTAAAAATAAAATTTAAACAAGTTTAAATTTAAACTAGTGTAATAAAATTAGTACAGAGTAAAATAATTCTTATTATTTTGATAACAGCGCTTTCGGTTACAAGAGATAGAAGATGACCTATAATACTCCAACAAAGTAAATAAGTTTGGCGTCAGTTGTCACGGGAATAAAATTACTTTAAAAGTAGAACAAAAATGTCTTCTAATCCGAATCTGTCTTGCGCGCCAAATGAGGTTGGCGTGGTTCGCTGCACTCTAGCGCGCGTCACATAATTTGTACAGAAGATTGTTCTACAGCAGAATATTATTTTAAAAATAAACTGTGGCATTTAAGACAGTTTTACATACTACTGCGAACCTTACTACGGGGTGCAGTAAATTCTCCAAAGAAACCCTTTTTGATCTTAGAGGTTTAAATTTGAAAAAAATTTAAACTTTTTGTAATTTACATTAAAGAAGTTTAAAGTTAATTTATCCGATTAAGCGTATAATATTTGCCACATAAACTATGCTACCCATTATTTCCTTAGAGATCTAAATAAGAAGTAAAAGCAGCCCATATCTTTTTCCATGGTTTCATTTATCTATATACCAAAATTAATTATAATTGGTCCAGTAGTTTAGACGAGAAACGATTACAAACAGAGTAACTTATACACTTAGCATTTACAGATAGATTGCATAGTAACATCTTGCAGCGTCATCCGCGTAATCTTTCATAAATCCTGACGTAGAACACTAAGCTGACGTTGCCAAACCACTATGTCGCATTCAGTTTTTGACTACCAACTCAAAACGCAACATTCGCGTTTTCTCACTGCAACTTTTTCTTCCTCATACCTCAATAGCAACGCTTTAGCCGCTCTCCATAGCTCTTTTAGGTGCCTTCGAAATAATTGCCGCCACTTTTATTCTAGCTAGAGCAGTTTCAATGCTTACCTCATTCACCACGTGGCGCTCTGTACAGATAGTCAATGGCTTTTCAAGATTTTTTACTTACATATTATTCTATAGCGGGGTCTATTTCAGCACAGTTTCAAGATTCTTAGAATGAAAAGTTGCTTGTTTACGTTACAGGGGAAATAATATTTAAAGTACAATGATATTTTTTAAACTATGCTTTTAAAGTAAGCAAACGTAGTCCAAGACTCTAATAAAAATGTTCAGGACTCGCAAAAAATGGGTTATTAAATTTCTCAATTGAAATGTTACATTGTTAATATTTTCCTAAACGCAAAAGGTTATTTACCAAATTAAATTGACATTGTACTTGATACATTCTTTCTAAAATATTTGACAATACATTAATGACATAACAACCAGTGTATAAACTGCAATGTCAATTAAAATAGATAATTAACATTGAAAAACCGAACGTGTTGCGGTCACAAATATGATTGCCAGCAAATTGCTTCTAACCTTTTTATAAATGTTCATTTGTTTGCGAATGAAATTAAATTTCAATGTATTAATGATTGGATGGAGTATGAAGCCGACACAGCGAGTGCCGAGCGCCGACAAACTAGGGGCGGCCGTGAGAACGTTTCGTAAGGCGTACAATAGAGGCAATTTAAATGTACCTCTAACATGTTCGGACTTGCGTTATTTGCATGTCTTTTGAATAGCTATTGAATCATGCCGGTTTTTTACTGGTGGTAGGTCTCTCATATGTGAGAGGCTGCCTGGGTGGGTACCACCGCAATGTCTATTTCTCCCGTCAAACAGCAGTTTAAATGCACTGTTGTGTTTCGGATTGAAGGACATTGTAGCCAGACTGGACATATTGAGACTTAACATCTTATGTCTCAGGATGGCGAGCGCAGTGGAATGCCAAGCATTGCTTTATAGTTCAAGATGTTGTTTGGTTTTGCTACTGTTCATGAGCGGTCGCATCGCTTACCATCAGGCGAACGGCATGCTCGTCTCGCCATTAACTGCAATAAAAAAAAATGCCGGTTAGGCATGTGTTAAAACCAACGTTACGAGTTCTTCACAATCGTATATTTCATTATTTGTTCGTGAAGTCAATAGACTTATGTCCAATGCCTGATTTTGCATTAAACAAAATTGTTTCGGCGCGTACAAAGAACAACGTCGCATGTTAAATATGGTCGTAAATACATGTGGGAATAGTTCTGTCTCGGGTAAAATGAATCAAATAATGTTCAGATAATCTTCGGTATATTATTTTCTTCTATAAAGTCTTAAGAATCATCTTTGATCGTCTTCATCCTTCTTCACGTCTTACGTCGTCTTCCAGACAGTTCTCGTAAATTCCGTCCTTTCGTACTTCAACATTTTAATCATCTCTTTCACACAAACTACGTTCCATATCAGTCATTCGTCAAACGTTTCATTCTACTCATCTTTCATCATAACATTCAAATCCTACATACATATTAATTTGTGGATTGTATTGTGATATAAGAGTATAAATATGTAAGTTAGCCTCTTGTGCAGCAAAGCTGTAAGTATATTCTATCTTCACGATATTCATTTTAAATAACATGATGTATCGTCTTGCTAGCAACATTACGGGTTGCAGGTTACTAAAATATTCCTTTTACCTTATTTAAGTCCTTGGTAAGTCTTGTAAATGTACCTCTAGCTTCGGAACAATAGTTGTCGTTTAGAAATAACCAATTGAACTTAACAAGGCAGGAAGGAACTCGGCATTTTGGCATCAACTTAGTTGGTCCTCTTCGCAAATTCGCACCCTTTACTTGAACGTTATAGTTTAAATATAAATGGATAAATATTATTTATCTTCTTTATTAACCTCATTGTCCCGTTAGCAGTTTATATAACTATAAAAATGATGAGATCATAGAATTTATTTTCTGAAGAGAGTCTCCGTGGCGCAGTCGGTTAGACGCCGGCTGTGAAACGAGAGGCCGCGGGTTCGATCCCCGCACTGAGACAAACGTTTGTGACTAATATTTGTCTCGCCTCCGGGTTAGTGAGACCGATAAATCGATCATCTCTCATAGTACAACATAATACCTAATTAATCTTAATTAAGGGGCGCAAATATGTCACTATTGAGTGTATTTATTTATATATTCTTTTCAGATCGGACTAAAAAGTGTGCTTACTGGTTTAAAAAGTCACGCATATGTATATAACGCGGGAATAATTACTACTAGTCATTAATATACATTGACGACCATTGCATGTAGGGAAATAAGGAGTATGATTTGTGATACTTCTATTAACCCTTTTAACAGCGAGAACTTACGTAGCATATTTCTGAAGAGTTAAAGCCTAAGGGCTTCAGCGTGTTAATTTTAAGTAACTATCGATCGACCCAGTCCCCAAATAATATCGAAATCTTCGTGTATATTTAGAAACCGTAATATTCTAATAGTTATCATTTTGGCGACATTTTCGTCCAATATCTCCAGATCTTTGATGTTACGACGTCCTGTGATGAATTGTTGATGCCTTATTAAAATTCTTCAGTGTTGGCACTGATGACAGATTGCTTCCATTATGTTTCTGTCGATTTGTTGTAATTATGCGTTTGAGAACAGTTTCGTACTGAAGATGATATTTAAAAGTATTGTTTTGGTCATAAAATTTAATGTTTCTAAAATCTAAAGTAACCGCACTAGGTCACCGTGGTGGACTATATGGTCTAACCGAGTTAAATCGTACTCTGGATTTTAGATGAGGCCCGTGCCCAGCAGTGATATGTTTATGGGCTAATACAGACAGAAAGTAGGTTATGGTAATTTAACACGTAATTTTAAAAACAAATGCTTCCTAAAAACGCTTTTGTATGTTTTATTTACCTTAAATAAGCCCGGGGAACTTATCAAAACGCATTATCACAAATTACTGATTCTCTACGTGACGAATATCAGAATCCCAACAAATTAGACAGTTTGAGCGATTTATCTCTAGAAATAAACTACCCTGCTAAAAGCTGCTCATTTAGGGACTAAACTAAAATGCGATATTTTTCCATAGATCACTATCAAGTTTTCCATCGCATACAGCGCACGCTATCTACACAGAAACAAACATACTACCAACGTTTTGAGAAAATAACGTTTCGAAAATCGAAAAGCAATCAGGCGGTTATTAAAAAAAATCGCAACGCATCTAAGTGTATGGTAGTGGCAGCAAAGTTTGCGTGAAACTGTCCGACGAGGCAGAACGCGCCGCTTTCACAGCATTGCACCGGCGCGCCAGATACGTACGTGACGCGGCGTGACGTCACATACACGTTTCACTACCAACCATACATGTGCAAACAGATATCTACACTATCGTACACACAGGTGACGCGGAAAGAGTATTACAGAAAATTTTAAAGGAATTTATCGCCTTTGTTATGTTATATCTAGAGAAATCTTTGTTAAGTAGTTTAGTACATAGAAAACCACAAATATCTAATAATATAATGAAACAACATGGTTATGGTTAAACCCTCCTCAAACGCAATTTACAAATGGTTTTGGTATTTCCCAAGATGGCTACTACACAATTCTGGAGAAAATTAAGGTTGACGTATAGATAATCCCATCAAAAACATCCTGTAAAAAAATTCCAAGTCTCGCAGCTCAGGTTCTCTACCGCAAAAAGTTGTGAGATGCATGTAATACCAAGTCGATTAATTTATTTAGTCCTTACTTAAGGCACCTTCTGTATAAAGTTATTACGTAAGTTATTATAATATCAATATTAAACATTCATTACGTTGTAAATAAATAGTTCGACTTGGCCATCGCATGAAAACATAATGTATCGTACAATTTATACATAATGCTGCGGGCCAAATCGATCTATTTATAACAAATATAGCGGATTTGATTATTAATGTTCTTTCTTTCATGTTAATTGATATTTTCGAGCTATTTAGTCTATTTATTTGCAAATTTTTCTTCGTCATGTTTTTCTAGAGGAATTTTGTACAGTTTCATGTGCTGAATACACCCTTTCCGTCTCTATACCCCCCCCCCCCCTCCTGTTATGCCTCATATATATAGATACCTATCTACAACTATTATTCCATTATATACGGTTACAATGATTAATTAACTGCAAATGTAACTTTGTAATACATTTATATGGGATTACAAAGTTATTCACGCAGTTGGTGTATCTAGAAAACTAGACAGAAATTATGAAATGTTTAAATTTTCCCTTACTTTAGACACTAAACACTAATTATATTCTAAATTTGAAGGTTCTATGTGTGCTAGAAGTGCCTTAGACTTTTGATGATCGGTCAGTCAGTCAGTGAGTGACAAAATTAGGAAAGTTTGACAAGTTACAATTCTTAAACTACTGGTTCAAATTGAATGAAATTGTAAATATACCGTGTTTACACAATTCCTGCTTAGTGACTGAAAATTCAGGCTTCTTGCTTTAACCACAACGAAGTTATGGGGGGTTGAAAGTGGTCTGAATTGCTTCGAGAAAAGGATGGTACGACTATGCCGCTTTTTAGCTCGACTTGGAGGGGTCACTGCCGTGCCCCCAGATAGATGAATTTGACTATCTTTGATTGATTTTATGGCATAAAATTACTCTAATCAACACGACGCGACGTGAGATCAGTTGAAAGCGAAATCATTTAAATAGATGTGTTTGCCAGTAATTAGAAAGTGGATTCAATCACTATTTTAGTTGTATTTACGTCAAAGGCCGTACATCTAGGTCGATCAATACCGGACCATCGAATTCATTTTACAAACAAAACTACTGACATAATCAAGTTATTATTAAGTGACTGGTACCAACAAAACAATGAAAATGAAAAACCGTACGCGAGATTCATATCTTCAAATGCAGCTTCGTTTTAATCCACGTTTCAAAATATTACAAAATCTTCTTTATCGAAACATCACTTGGAAGAATAGGCAGAGCACGTAATTCTAAACGAAAATCACACGTACGCAACACCGGATGTTGCAGAGGTTTGCCAATCTTAGTAGGCTTTCACATTTGTTCCAATCTAAATGAAGCTATCTGCATAAATCGAATATTAATTTCGATCGTATATCATACATTAGTATTAGAAGTAGCACCGCCACTTTCTCTTTGACTGCCCAAATTCCTTAGATTTATATAACACGGTATCGCGATAGTGTTCCAAGTGACCGAACTAAGTTTAATGAGGTGTGTTCATCTTTTTATTATCGTACATACATCTTACCTCATTCCACGAGACTATTCGACCGTATCTGGGTCACCAGCGTTACAGTTATTTAATATTATCAATCTGTTGTGTTTTATTATTATTTTATTCGCAATAGTTGTGTCCAAATTGCTTTATTTCTGTCAGCAGACATCGTTGTCCACACTCGTCTGCATAATTTTGTAATGCTGCATTAAAAATATTATGCAAAGCAAAATCATCTTCAACATGTTATTTTAAACACAACTGTGAAATACTTACACGATATTTGTATTTTTTTATATTAGATAAAAATAAATGTTTGTTGACCTACATTACTTTCCCTTTAAAATATATTATAATCCCTTGTACCTCACAAACACAATCAAAATCATTACTGCTTCAGAATTAATTCCTAAATTCCGTCAAATGGGTTTTGAAATTCCGTCCCGATACAGCCCATTTGTATAATTTAATTATCGACATATAATTGGGAGCATCAGCAGTGTAGTGACAGGGATGGCACTGGGATCGGCCATCTTTGTGGTCCGCCGAGCCGGATCAAGTTTAGAAGGCTGTCACATAAAGTTTGTATTGAGCGTGTCGGAGCTCGCTCGAGGACAATGTTCTAATAATCTTTAACAGCATTGCTTCCCTCGATGGCTCGCACTTCGACAACTAATCTGTAAAGTTTTACTGCTACCTGACACCTCGGTAAGGGTTAACAGTTGATTGAGCATACTACGTAGCCAGTTGATTGAATACGGTTGGGGAGTTAACAACCGCGATAATATTCGGACTTCCAACTCGATGTAAAGTATTTTAGGCTATCTTTTTTTCCGCTCGAATACTTATAAAAGTATGTTTTTGATTTTATCACTTGAGCTAAATTATTTCGAAATAAATTATAACCTCGGTGTGAATTTTGTAATTTGTGTTGCCTCACACCCAAATAACGCAATACAAAATCTGATTCCACATTTATGTTATATAATTATTTTAATACAAAACAATATTAATCTCTAAAGTTAGCATTCATTATGCCCACAGAACAGTTGAATATGGTTAGAAAGGCAATAGCCGTCAAATTGTATGAAAACCAACGTCGTCGTTTTCGGAACACAAACCTCTTTGTAGAGGTTAGATTTGTATCTAATATAGAAAGCTTGCAATAGTCGATTTAAAGTATCGATAAAATTATGAAAATATGTTTTTGTTATAAGACCGGAATTTATTTTATCGATAGGCTTAATGTTTTTTCCTGATACAGTTATTTAATTACTATTATGTTGATAGACGGAAAATAAATGAGACTACAATTTCTAATCTGGGGGCACGACAGTGCCCCCTCCAAGTCGAGCTAAAAAGCGGCACAGTCGTACCATCCTTTTCTCGAAGCAATTCAGACCATTTTCTACCCTCTATAACTTCGTTGTGGTTAAAGCAAAGAGCCTGAATTTTCAGTTTCTAAGCAGGTATTGTATAAACACGGTATATTTAAAATTTCATTCAATTTGAATCAGTAGTTTAAGAATTGTAACATGACAAACTTTCTTAATTTTGTCACTCACTGCCTGACTGACCGATCATCAAAAGTCTAAGGCACTTCTAGCAGACATAGAACCTTCAAATTAAGAATATAATTAGTATTTAGTGTCTTAAGTAAGGGAAAATTTAAACATTTCATTATTTCTGTCTAGTTTTCTAGATACACCAACTGCATGAATAATAGTATAGTAATCCCATATAAATGTATAGGATTACAAAGTTATATTTGCAGTTAATGAATCATTGTACCCGTACATAATGGAATTACAGTTTTGATAGGTATCTATATACATATATATCAGGCATAATAGGAGGGGGTATAGAGAGGGAAAGGGTGTATTCAGCACATGAAACTATACAACATTCCTCTAGAAAAACATGACGAAGATAAACTTTCAAATATTCACTGGTGGTAGGTCTCTCATATGTGAAAGGCTGCCTGGGTGGGTACCACCGCAATGTCTATTTCTCCCGTCAAACAGCAGTTTGAATGCACTGTTGTGTTTCGGATTGAAGGACATTGTAGCCAGAGTAACTACTGGACATATTGAGACTTAACATCTTATGTCTCAGGATGGCGAGCGCAGTGGAATGCCAAGCATTGCTTTGTAACTCAAGGTGTTGTTTGGTTGTACTACTGTTCATGAGCGATCGTATCGCTTACCATCAGGCGAACGGCATGCTCGTCTCGCCATTCACTGCAATAAAAAAATATATACATATATATATATATATATATAGACTAAATAGCTCGAAAATATCAATTACCATGAAAGAAAGAACATTAATAATTATTTATGATAAATTGATACCTACAAAAATAAGAAAAAACCTTAAGACAGAAGCTTTAAGAAAATCGTTATATATATTCTAGAAATAAAAATGGTTGCCTGTAAAGTCGGTTTACGGGCGAAGATTTTACGTGACAACGTCTTTTTCTCGGTAGAATATTTATTGATATGAATATAATTAAATTGCACAATAGGAACAAGGAATTGAATGAAAATAAGAATTGCACAAATTTTAACTATAGAAATATATTTTGTTTACTAAAACATTGTACATGTAATGACGAATCTAAGCACTCCATATTTTCACTACAGACACAGCTGACGATACTTTAACCACACGTGTGAACTTGTATTGTGACGCTTTCTTGTTTTTCCAACGCCAAGAACGTTCGAGAAAGACAAAGACAGAGACACAAGCATGCGCCGATTCAATGCGCCTAATTCTCTAGTGCTGCGCGCGCACCGTTACGTTACCGGGCGTTACACTTTTTCATAAGTGACTCCCAGCCGCAACCTAATTTAAGACGTTGTCACGTCAAAAAGTACCGAAAAGGAAAAAAGTAGGACTCTACAAAAAGACGTGATAACCCATCAAAAACATCCTGTAAAAAATTCCAAGTCTCGCAGCTCAGTTTTTCTACCGCAAAAAGTTGTGAGATCATTGGAATACCAAGTCGATTAATTTATTTAGTCCTTGCTTAAGGGACGTTCTGTATAAAGTTATTACGTAAGTTATTATCATATCAATATTCAAAATTCTTTATGTTTTAAATAAATAGATCGACTTGGCCAGTAGCATTATGTATAAATTGTACGATACATTATGTTTTCTTTATTATTGGAAAAGCACATATATGCAATTATTACATTAAAATTATGATTTTTTACGTCAATAGCTTCAGTGGTTTTGATTTTTCATAAAAAAAGAAAATTGATTGACGAGTATATGAAATCTATAACTACATCGATATAGTTACTATGTACATGGATGGCTACAACACTGCGTGACATGTGACAAATTTCAGAGATGAAATAACAAAACTGAGTCGTTTGCATTGCGTAGGAACTTGGAATTCGAGTACATTGTATGTACGCGAAATCAGCAATGTATATTTTTGTTATGTCGTCGATCATAATATTGAATTCTTCAAAATGTTGTAATTATAAACCACCAATTTTGGAAATAAAGGTAAAAATCAATGAAATCGCGAATAATAGTGGTATACAATTTTTCCTCTATTGATATTCGACGCTTTAGTATTGGAACTGCAAGATAAAATAGCCGCAAATATGCATTTTTACTCTATTTTGCCGGAGCACCACGCTACAAGGCATTTCGACAACGACTGATTTGACAGATCATCCGTTCCGCGGCAGTGATGCTTTTTATGCACCACCTTGCGACGCGTCAAACGCTTCTATTTCCCTTCTAACTATATTCATCTTCTCTGTGATTATGCCACTGACAGCTGATATACAAATGAATTCATATAATTTAATTAGAAAATAGCAATATGCTTAAAACCTAGTACATAAAACCTTGAGTAATGACTTTTGTTAAGACCTTAATCTTTATATTAAAAAAACAATCTAAATACAAAAACGTGCTTATATCATACATAAGCATGTTTTAAATCGTACAAAATCATTTGGTTTCCATTCTTTATTTTTTTACACTGCCCTATCTTTCTCCTTTTAAATCCATCCCATGGTTGTCTGTAAGACATTGCTTCAAGCGATAAGACCGCCATTTGTACTTTTTATTTATTCTTTTGTTTCTGTATATTGTATTCATTTACGTGTTCTTTTCTTGCGCCGCTTCTTCGTCACAGCTACAACACGTTCCGAAGCGGTGGTAGCAGAGAAGAACGATTCAAAAGATCTTGTGAAAGACTATTTGAATAAAGAATATTTTGTTTTTTTTATTTTGTGTACAGTAAATATTTAAAAAAAAATTGAGTTTAAGTAATCATAATTAAAAACCTTTCTCTTTGTTACAGATGTGACAGTGCTCGTACATCATGGGACAGACATAATCGATGACTGTGCCAACATCACTGCCGAATATGGAACTATCCAAAACACGAGGAACTTTCAAATATCTTTGTTAATATTTACAACCTTAGTGTCTTTCGAACATTATCAATGTCACGGTGAAAGTTAATCAAACACAAACAATGGGGCGACATCGTTGGAGGATCACATTCGCAACGATCCTTCTACTTATCATAAAGGACGCACAAAGTCAAGGTACGTGGATTTTTAATACTGGTATGCCATAATGACTGTAATCCACGTGGTTGTAAGTACAGTCCAGAATCTATCCAAAGTCTCCGACGCGCAATGGCTTTTTTTAGGCTGATACAGTACGGTATTTGATTATCGCTGTTTTTTAATTATTTAGCGTAAAACATAAGTACAATTAAAATAAACATTTCTGGCAAAAACTGTATTGAAGTAGCTTGTAAAATGAGGTAATTATTAGTATCTTAAAATTAAAGAAAGAGTGGGGGCGTAATGCGTACATATTACTGTCGGTTTGTTGTGCATCCCTTTTCTTTTACTCCCACTTCAAGATTTAAAACGTTTCTGACTTGTTTAATTCTAAATAAATTACCTGGCTATTGCATATGGATAGCTTTTGATAAATATAATTTTAAACATGGAATCGATTACACTATCTATGATGCCGACCTAATTGTATTTAGATAAACATAGGATAAATATATATTAGGTCACACGTCAGTCGCTATGACCTTAACGTACGTCGGTATCCAAGCGAATACCAGCAAATGTTTTATGTAAGAAACTTTTTATTTGTTCCCGCGAGAGTGTATTTTACCCTAAAATAAGTTTGAAGGTCGCGCAAAACCCGCCTCGTGTTGATAAATAACTAAGGACGTTTCCTTACGTAATGTAATTATTACTCTGATTGAAGGCTTTGATGCCGCACACGCGTATAACGAGAACGGATAATTTAATATGCAGTGAAATTAAATGGATAGCTGTGACCTAAATTTTGTTAAGGTATAATGATATGTTATAATTTTTTTTTATGAATTTTACCATATTCACCATCTTTATACTCGGATGAAGAAGTCCATTGCTGAATATGCCTTTCTCGAAGTTTTTTTTGTAATGAATGGCGAGTCGAACATGTCGTTTGTCCTGATGATGAGACACAACCGCTCATGGACTGCAATGCTTGGCATTCCACTATTATATTTAAGATATCAATATTTTATAATAATTATACATAAGATTTCAATATGCCTGGTACTTATTTGTTTACAACGTCTTTGAATTCGAAACTCACCGGTACATTTACACTGCCGTATGAAGAGAGAAATGGACATTGCAGTGGTACCTACTTAAGGCAGTTCTTACATGTGAGAGACCTATCATCATTCCGATACAAACCTCTTGAAACCAGTCTGTATCCAACGATGTCACACAACTTCAATTAGATCTTGTGGGTGGATTTATTTATTACAACATAAATAAACTAATTGGTTCTCCCACCGTTATAATACAAATTGGCAGTTTTCCAAACTCCGTACTGTCGTAGACTGTAGGCAAAGTTAAAGCAAAATAATTTGTCTATTATTGTAAGGTAAACTAAGTGACATTAAGGTCGCGACTAGGTAACAGCTGTCCGATACAGACCAACTGTTTGTGAAAATCTAATCAATCGATAAACTGTACCACAACCAGGCAAATAATGAAAGTTGTACAAACAAGTCAGAAATCGTAATTTAATCAGCTTAGTCGATCGATATCAAGCATTTGTCAACCGTGGCTTAAAAACAACAATTCCGAATATTCGGTAATCGGTTTAGCATCGATAAAATTTAAGCTGTCAACCACACATGAATTGTGTTGTGGTAGTAACATCGGCACGCTGAAATCCATATAAAATTACGTGATAATATTATACTTAAGTTTTATTTTGCCGCATAATAAACACTTTGCATATGTTTAATGAATTTACTCGTTTAAAATGATGTTTCATTGCCACTAGGCTAAAATTTATAGGGCGGAAAATGTAATTTGCATTCTCACATAAATAATTTAGTAATTAGACCGTGAATAATAACCACATAATATATTTTCAAATACGAGCTCAAACCTAGGCTATTCAATGTAAGATTAATGTTTCTAAAAGGGTTGTTTAC
Organism: Hyles vespertilio; assembly: GCA_009982885.2. NCBI lineage: Eukaryota > Metazoa > Arthropoda > Insecta > Lepidoptera > Sphingidae > Hyles > Hyles vespertilio. Next base: position 11,044,413 of record CM042818.1, read on the forward strand.
ATCGTATGTAGGTCAGCTATTCAAATGTTTTAGCCGTGAAAAAGTTTGTTTTCTAGACCAAATCAATTCGTATATTACTTTGCCCTTAATGTTCTCACCTAAATTGGGTTATTTATGTTGGTTTTTCGGACTATATTTAAAGTCTTATTGATCTAGTGGCGGCATTTATGAGTTAATCGTAAGGTCCTATTTTCAAATCTAAGTGGAAAAAACTAATTTGAATATTTTTTCGATTTGAAGACGATTATATTACGATTCGAAACGACGACGAAGATCATATTACGATTTCCTTGGAATGCAATTTGTCGGTAGTAAAGCAATAGGCTCACGCTTACACGTCTTTTTGTCATAAATCATTACGACAAAATGTAATATTAGCACTAGAATTAAATACCCCGTCAGAGATAGATTTAAATATCTATTTAACCTTGATTTATCAACCAGCAAAACCATAAACTTCAAACAAAGAACAGTCACCGTCGCACACAAAATTAAAAATTAACGCAAATTGCCTAACAAATGTCACATAAATAACACGTATTTGGGCTGTGACCTTGCACTATCTGGTTTTATAACAATTGTCCAGATTTAGCGACAATAAAGCCCAGTACGGTCGATATAAAAGCGTTTTAGCGCGGCGTGGGCGGACAATGCAAGCCTCGCCCACGTGCACACGCCAGCTCTACTTATTTATTATTCAAGAGCAGTTACACCGCTAGTGATCACGGCTCTTAGGCCGCGTATCTATTAGAAGTGGAAAAACTAAACTATGCCTATGAAGGGTGTGATATTCCTATTAGAGAAAAGCGGTTTTTTTTTATTGTTGCACTGAATGCCGAGACGAGCTCATGCTATTCGCTTGATGGTAAGCGATGTGACCACTCATAAATAGTAGCAAAACCAAACAACACCCTACATTACAAAGCAATATTTGGCATATTATGTCCTTCAAACCGAAAGACAACAGTGCATTTACACTGCTGTGTCAATGTATCATCACCAATGACTTTATCCTTTATGTGTCAGACTGTGGGGTGTATTTATTTATTTAGTTTCGAAGTTAGGTGTATTCTTAATAAATTATTGCTTGCTTCAATTCTGAAGGAAAACAATGTTAGTATGCCTAAATATTCTGCGTAAGAATTATATAATAGAAAACACTGTGAAATCTACCAAGAACATTAATCCAGAGTAATGGATTAAGCCTCCTTGAAAAGGGTAGATGTGTGGAAGTTAACTCATTTTATAGGCCGATTCATACCGGATTAGAGCTGAAAAGTCATGTTGCGCTGACTCCATTTAAAGCTGGGACGAGGGTAGATAGAAGGTTGTGCAGATAGGTAAACAATAAGAAAATATACGACAATACATTGGATAGGTGTGTACAGCTGAGTAGTGGCATCTACTAACTGAATATCTCGTTACACCGCCTCGCTCACATTACTTGTTCGCATCTCCCACACATCTTTTCCCACACGTCTATCATATTATATGCAGAATAAAATTAGGTGGCTATTAGACTACGCTGACTCAGTAGAAAAAAAATATTTTACTACTAACTCAAGGGTCCTTTCATGCTGTATATTGTATTCGTCACCAGGGCTATTATCATATCACATTTTTTTTAATGGATGGCGAGATGAGCCTGCTTTTCGCCTGATGGTAAGTGATAAGACCACTCATGAACAGTAGCAAAACCAAACACCAATACTTGAATTTCCACTGCACTTGCCACCCTGAGATTTATGTTAAGTCTCAATAAATGCTCAATAAAAGTAGTTACTCTGGCTACAATATCCTACAAACCGGAACACAAGATTGCATTTACACCGCTATTTGGAGTGAGAAATATACATTGAAGTGGTATCAACCCTTGCAGCCTCTGATATACCTACCACCAGCAGTTTCGCTGATCTTTATCAGCCCATATACGTCCCACTGCAGGGCACGGGCCTACTCTACAATCGACAGTACGATTGAGAGTGAGCAGTTTCGCTACCGAGACTATTATATCACTAGCAAGTGACGAGTGTATAATTTCCTCACACACTGCTCACTTTCTCGTCTACAGTAGAAACGCAGCCTTATCGTATAAAAGTGCTAGGTAAAACGCGTAGGCATTTCTGGCGGCTAGTCGCCTGGCTTTAACACCGTGCTCTTTATAACTAAAGCCGTGTTACCATGACAACCCGTATTGTACAATGACGCCTTTTGTAAGAACTCTATCGACATCGAATAAAATTGTATGAGTATCCCGTGGGTGGGAATAAAGGGTTGAACTAAATGACATGCAACGTCAGTGTAATAAAATACTATTGTGTTGTTTTATTATGTTCAAAGAGTTTATTCGCTTTCATATTTTATGTTTTCTTGAAGAGACTGTAAGAAATATTATTTACAAAATCTATTCAGTTCATTGTATTAATGTTATAATGAAAAATAATTCTGTTCACTCCATAATTAGCTCTTCACGACTGTCCACGTAGTTTATGTATTTTTAATTAGAAGCAATATTTTTCTCTTTCGCTGAAATTTCATTTTTATCATAGCCAACACAACCTGCTGTAATATCAGTTTCCCACAAGGAAACTCTCATTGATAAAGCGATCTCATGCTCCTTTACACTAATTAAAATAATACATACGAACGCGCAGCCACTCAAACGTTCTCAAACAAAATTCAAAGGATGGCTTATTAATAATTTATCAAACCGTACCACTTCCGCGGGTGTAAACTCAATACACACCAGCTTACCGTACCACCCGCGTATAATTTTGACGGCATTCCAATTAGGAGAGGTTGTGACATTTCATATGTACACTGTAATTATATTTGCTAGTAATCAATAAAATTATATAGTTACTGTGGGCGTATGATTGACGGTTGTGATGTATATCGGAGAGTTAAAGTTTAAATTAAATTATTGTCATATGATGTGACAGCAGATTTTGACACCCTCCGTGACTCAGTTGGTTAGACGTTGGCTGTAAAACGTGAAGGCGTGGGCTAGATCCCCGCTCCGAAGCATTTATTTGTATGATTCACAGGTATTTTTTTCGGGTATGAGTATTTGTGAGATCGAAAAGTCTCTTGTAGTTCCTGTTACCCACGACACAAGACTTAATAGATCTTAATGTGGAGTCAAGCCTATGTATGTGTCTGTTGGGTGTATTTATTGATTTATTTAAAACAAATATAACTTATATCTGCGAAGAAGTAGGCATAAGGGTACCTCATCAGGAATCGATCAATTTTGGATGTCACTAGTGGTAATTAGTATCACCCACTAGTTACTGAAAATTGGGATCGGCAATAATTCCAGTTCCGGGCAATTTCGACAAGAGTTTTCAAAACCAAACCGCACGCAAACTTGTATCCTTGGTCTGCAAATAGAACTCTGAACGTCATAGTTCACAGACCCTAACACATTGCCGATTGCCAACACCATTCAGTGACAGTGACATTCAGAATTGCAAATCAATATCGAGATATATAAATCCTAAGCAAATTCCTTTCATTACTTAATTATCGGCGATAATTAAAATATCAAATTAATTTCAGCTTCCTATTGCTTACAAATTTATAAAAATCGTCTTTTAATAAAGAACTAGGCGTATTCGCAAGGTTTAATTATCGGCGATAAATTAATATTTCCAATTTATTTTAACCTCCTATTACTTACAAAGTTAAAAATCGTCTTTTAATAAAGAACTCGACGTATTCACAAGGTTTGATATAAGAATTTTGCAGTATTAAGTTTTCAATTCCATTACACTGATTCAGAATGCATTCCGCAATCTCTCACGCTTTCATGAATCTCATTTATAAAAATATCCGATACAGACGTTTACTACTATTGGATTATTTACTTAGAATGTATTTTGTATTTTACAGTAATACTTTTGTCTGGAAATGAAAGATTAGATTAATGAATTATAAAATAACAATAACTACATAAGACCCAAAAATTTTAAATAAAACTACGTAAAACCCAAAATTATTTTATTTAGATATTAAATATTAGAGTCGTTAGATATTTGTTTTATATATCATGAAATACAGAAAATGATGTTACTTTTATAATAGCCAATCTATCCTTCTGCAAAAAAAAAAGTTTCTCAAAATAATTATTTTAATTTTATTCATATTATAAACCTTTTCATTAACTAGTTCACAGTTTGGTAGTTGCGAGGCGTATGATTGAGTTGCCTCTACACATATCCTGTGCAAACATTTGGATAGGTGTCTACGTGAGGGCTCACTCTAATTACAGATTGGCATCTGTAAGACCAAGTCCATGAGTCTAGGATTTTGTCGGACGATAGCGAGTTATCCGCTTTTATAATAAAAAATACTACTGAGTGAACTGTGTTAGTTGTGTTTAATAAAAGTATTTGGTTATCTCGCTTAGAATTTGAATACTAGAATAAAATTGTTGACTATAGAACGCCGGTTTAATAAAATCTATTTATCCATGAAGGAATCAAGACCACCTTGAATTAAGCCTTATATCCTCTCTATAGAACAATCTGGAACATTTATATATACACGTATTTTTGTTTCGTCGAAATATGTACAGTAAGTATACAGCAAATAAAAGAAGAAGAATAATAATAATAAATAATAATAATAATAATAATAACTCTTTATTATAACACCATATACAAAAGATAAACAAAAGACAAAAACAAAAGAAAAAAGAAGAAAACAATAGTTAAGTTATAGAAAAATAAAGTTGGTGATATAACTGGCGGTCTTATCGCTTTAAGCGATCTCTTCCAGACAACCGGTTGGTAAAGGAAAGATCCAATGGTTATGGACGGTGCTTATTATTAACAATAAACTTACATACAATATAAATATATAAATACCGATATAAACGAATAAATGCAAGATATGATACACTTAAATACAATATAATACATAAACATACATATATACATAACAATAATAGTAAATGATGATAAATCTATTGCGAAAGGTAGAAAGCTTTCACCCTTGATTTAAATATTTCCAGCGAGGACGACCGCTTAATTGTAAGAGGCAAAGCGTTCCACAGCCGCACTGCCTCAACAGTAAAGGAACGGTCATAAAATGACGTCCTATGTGCTGGAAACTGCAACATCAGATTCTCTGATGACTTAAGACAATGTGAATTAGCAGTATGTAGGAAGTTAAAACGTTCCTGAAGGTAGCGCGGAGAAGAGGGATTAAACAGAACACTGTAGAGAAGAGACAGGATATGAGCATTTCGGCGACGACGTATAGGGAGCCACTTGAGCCTGTTACGATATTCGGAAACATGGTCATATTTGCGCAAACCAAATATAAACCTGACACAAAAATTTTGAAGGCGCTCAAGCTTATTTAGCTGGGCCTCAGTAAGATCGAGATAGCTGGTATCGGCATAGTCGAGAATAGGGAGCAAGAGAGCTTGTGCAAGCGCAATCTTAGTGGTAGTCGGAAGAAAATTACGCAATCTACGCAACGAACCAGCAGAGGCAAACAATTTACGACTAACTGCCACTATTTGAGGGCCCCAAGTTAAACTGCGATCGAAAATAACACCAAGATTTTTCACAGTGTCGCTAAACGGGACCACAACCCCTTCTAGCAGCACGTGAGGCAAAAGAGACCAGTTGATCTTGCAGATAGTTCTTGGGCTTCCTATAATAATGGCTTGTGTTTTTGTTGGGTTCAATTTAAGGCCATATGCTTTACTCTACTCGGATATTGCATGAATAATAGACATTTGTATGACTAGTATTTTGTTTTCTTACCACAAAATTACAAAAAAATAGGACACAATATTCGAAAAATATATTACATTATTGGAGGGATAGTGTAGGGTAAATTCGTGGAGCGTACAGCGGATGACAGGAAGGAGAGATCGTGCAAGGGACAAGGACGCGCCCACAAAATATCAACCAAATACGTGAATGAACTCCGTATGGTGCTATTGCAGAATCTATTTTCCAATATCCAATACCGCATAGTGTGTAGGAGGGGAAAGATAAATGCTATATAAAACGTGATCCTTTTCCGAATTTATTTAGGTAGGTAACATTTATTAGGTGGCGCCCGTCTTCCGCTCGGACTAAATCGATATTTTTTTACTTCTGATGCCCCGGACACTCCTTTACGAGATGCCATGGCCAGGGTGGACATAAAATGCCGTATTTTAAGTTGCTTATAAATGTTTGTTGAGTACTGAAGCCATACAAATGCATTGCGACCTACTTTTATGTTAATCAATACTTTTTATCAATATGACTATCCCTCCTTCGTTTAAATTTACTGAATTGTATTGTTTGTATATAAAAACTAAAATTTATAAAGTAACATAATTTAGATTAGATTAAATATTTAATATTATTTAGGTGTAAAAGGTAATAAATTACATATTTAGATAGATTCAGTCATTTTAAATATACAATACTGTAATGAAATACCTATTTTCACAGAATTAATAATCCGAAGAACTAATCTCGAAGTGAGCAGAATCTATTATGAAACAATAATTCCATTAGAGTCCTTTGACAAGCGATAAGTCGTGACCGCGGCGTTTGCACTAGGGATACGAGTTGGCTAGACGCTCATCCCGTTTCACCCCGCAGCTCAGAGGCGATGGTAATCCACTTTTAAAAGTAATTAGTGCGTATTGATCCTGCTTCCAAAGTCTTTTGAAATGTTTTATATCACGTCAGATTTTAGTGAACCTTCCAAATTCTAAGATGTAGTGTAACATTAAATATAATATCAAAAAATAATAAAATAAGGGATTCATCAAAATAGTTGTAATTTGACAAAAAAAAACTCAATAACATTTATTTTAAGGATAGATTCAAACACAATGTGTTTTCATAGAACTTCACTTTTTTGTTATTAATATCAATATTTTATTTTTTTTTCACATATCTCGCTGAGTGTCATATCTCTATATCTCGTTTTTCTCTCTTGTCCGATTAGTATTTTGTTTAATTCGTATTCAATGAACAGAGTCGATCAAGCTAGTACGAATCAATGAAATTGCTCCGTACAACATTGATATGCAGTAATAACCACTCTCAATCGTACTGTACGATTGTAGGGGAGGCCCGTGCCCTGCAGTGGGACGTATATGGGCTGATACAGTAATAGCTCTGCCGTAGTGTTTCGTGCAGTCAGATTTCCGGAGACGAAATAAGCCCCAAAGGACAGCAAAGCATCCACAATACTATTGAGATCTGTTGCTCGTAGCAACAGTAATAAATTACCCTTAGATTACCCGCCTAGTCTTTTGCTAGAATTCCGGAATAACGGATTTGCATTTTTTACTTATAAGTGAAAAAGTTAATGTAGCGCCATCTGTGGCCGCGATAGGACTTAGTGTCAGACATTGTCATATCGTAAAACATGCTATGTCCGATAACAGATTTTCCACGTATTGTAAAAAATGAAAAGAAAAATACACAACTAAAAACTTACTATATTTACTATATTTACAGTACAATTGGCGGTCTTAATTTTTTCTTTTATTTATTTTTAATATTTCAGCAATTTTAATTTCATGCTATTTTGGTGGTTTTATATTTAGCACTGTGTGTTGTTACATAGAAAGACCATCATTTTCCTGAAATAAAAAAGCAATTGTTTGTCTGAACAAAAATGTTTTGCAGTTTTACAGTATTTAAGAGTTTATACCACGTTCCAGATACTATGATAATGATCAAGGTCGTAATCTCAAACGAAACTCGAATATTCGGACGTTAATGTCCTAAGTAAGTTATAACTTTACCACTTCTAAAAAACAATACTATACTCTATGATACTTATCTTAAAAAAGTGCGTGGTGTCCTGTTGGTAAACGGACTAAACGCGACTGTCAATATGTCTACGGTGGTCGCGGGTTCGAATCCCAGGGCACACCTCTGACTTTTCGGATCATGATGATTCATGTGTATTGATCATCGTGAGGAAACCTGCATAGCATATCCATAGCGATTTATAAAATTGTGTATGGTATGTAAGTCCGCCAACCCGCACTAGGCCAGAGTGGTGGACTATATGGCCTAACCACTCTCAATCGTACTGTTGATTGTAGAGGAGGCCCGTGCCCTGCAGTGGGATGTATATGGGCTGATACAGAATGATACTTATCATTCATTTCGAACTTAGTCTACGGTTATGACGTACGATAAAGAATTAAAATATTTTGTGAAGCATCTATGCACATACGTAGTTTTACTTAAAACGTTCAAACATTAGAATTTAATTTCAAATCGTAGAGTAGCTCCGCAAATATTAATGAATTTGAAAGAAACGGTAAAGCTCTGTGTTGGAATCTCAAATTCAGTTGCATCGGTTCGTTTAAAACATGGATACAAACAGCATTCAAGTTTTGACCGCTGTGTTCAATATTATAATAACTAAGCTATATATAAACCTAATAATATTATAAATTGAATTATTCGTACACCTGAAACCGCAACTTTCGTTCTTTTTGTTTATCCATCCCCTGGTTGTCTGGCAGAGATTGCTTCAAGCAATAACCACCACTTGTGCATATATATATATATATATATTTTCATATTGTTTTGTCATTTTTATGTATATGGTGTACAATAAAGTGTTAAATAAATAAATAAACTCGACCCAAAAATCGGTATTTGATTACCATGATTATATTAGCACCCGTGTAATAAGCTCCAATCTAACGCTCTCGTGTAATGTTCAACAATTAATAGAACTCGGATTAGCCTAATTTCCTTGATAGTAGTTCTAAACGTGACATCAAAGTACAAACGCAATTACTATCTACACGCGTACCTACACTAACTAGCAAAGATTGAGTAAACTTCTGTGACTCGAAGATCGGAATTGAACTTTTGTGTTTTAGTATATTTTAGTGCGATACATTATAACATCCAATCGGTGTTAATACGTTTGTTTATATTGTTCAAATTAAAAGTATGTAGTGCTATGCGGAAATGATGTATGTACTATGTAGAATAAATGTATCTGCCTTATTCATAGTTATTTTTAGTTATCGACTGTTGTGTCCCTACTCCCTTTTGAATTCAGTTTGAGTGAAGAAGACAAAACATTCTATAGCTAAAATAGGTTTTGAAACTGGCTATAAATAAGGCCCTAAGTATTTATAAGTAGCAATGAAAACTGAACGTTGTAGGTAAATAATTGCTAGTATTCAAAAATTAAATTGTAATTTGACTGTCTCTCTTTCACACTGCATCATGACAGTTATGAAGTTATTTATTTTATTCACAGTTTTTTTTAAATAACATTGCCTCATGACTACCTGAACTCGAATCAAATAAGGATTTTTTTCAAATTCTAGCGTTAAAGACCAGGCGTGCAACCATTGTAAAACCTAGCAACTTGCACAGAATAATTAATTACTTTGTTTTACGGATAACAACAACACTTCTAAATGCCTTAAATAATTTTCCTTTATGTTTTTCCCCTAGCTAAGATGCACGCCTTAGAAGTGCTCTTAAAGCTCTTCCTTTTTGTCCTGCCAGGCGGCGCTAGTGTGCTACATCACGACATAAGTGTTTCACCGATACTATTATAAAACTATGCAAAGTAAGGACAACACGCTTTCTTCTATCTTTATAAAAAATAGCAAATAAAATAACAGATATGTAGGTATAAATTAAATTTGAATTTAGAGATATTCTACATATCATAGGATTTGAAATCCTCCTATTATTCACTATTAAACGACATTTGACATATTATATTTCTAAATATACACATTTTTCTGATAATTCTCACATCACATAAACTTACAGTGTTTCGATTTTCTGATAAGAAATGTACATTTCATTGTACTTGTAAAAGTTGATAAATTTACTTATTGTCTTGTCTAGCTAGTCTAATTGAAAACCTCTTGTTTTCTTGAAGTCGCTTAATAAAATACTAATGATTTGAAGTCACACCATGATAGAAACGGTGGATTTTGTGTTATATCGCCGATGAGCGAAACGAAAGATTTTTTGTACTATACTTTGTCTTCTTTTGAAGATAACAAATATGGAAATTGGTGTGTAGGCTTCTATAATTTTGCTGGTGGGAAATCCCATATACATAGCACCACCAGATGATAAATTATTTTAAATTGTCAATAATTTTGGACCAAACATGTCTATCAAGATGCTAAAACTAACAATATTAAAATTCTTCAGTCGTCCTGATATCAAACTAGGAATAATGTAGTTTGCCGTTGAAGCTGCCATTTATAAGCATTTGGTGCGTTTTAAACAAAATTAAGACGTCCATAAACTTGACTAACCCACTTCTTATGCTAATGTATTACATAGGAGAGAGCTAGTTTTATACGAAAATTCAAAAGGGTTATTATCATGTACACATATTTAATACTTTTACAATGAGTCGACCCTTTGAGAGCCTCCGTGGCATAGTTGGTTAGACGCCGGACGCCGGTTAAGAAACGAGGGGCCGCAGATTCGATTCCCGCATTGAGACAAATATTTGTGTGAAGTGGGAACCACTATTATTTGTTTCTGGTTTGAGTGTTCGTGAGACCGAAAGTCTCTCTTATTTCCTGTCATCTACACATGACTCGATCTTAGAATGAGGTTAGGACTATGTATGTGACTGTTGGGTGTATTTATTATTTATTATATTATATTCGTTCGGACATGAAATATATTGTATTCGAGTTTTATATTGTTTCGAGTCCTGTGGTTGCTTTGATAAGTACTTGATTTCTAAAGTTCAAATTCAAAACAAAATTATTTTGTGAATGAGTTCAATTGAAATTGTAATCAACAATTTTATAACGAAATAATGTCTTTGCAAACCTGAGAGATTTCCACGAGAATAAAGGCTTTGAAGTCTACCAAACCGCAATAGGCTAGCGCGGTGAAATGAATACCTAAATGTAAAAGCTTAAACATCTCTCAATAGAAGAGGACGCCCTGCTTAGTAGCGGGACACCAACTCATCACGATATAAAATATTTAGTTAAAATATTAATACCGAGCTCAAAGTGCCACTACAGAGTAAAAATAATTATATTTCATTGTGTTAGTATACATTGGTTAATTCTCTTATTGATTTAATTAGCCAACAAATCTTACATGTAACGTATTTTTTGAAGGTGTGTCACGAAGTCCCAAATTTCAAAAATATTTAGAATCTAAATTAAGGCGGTTTAGGGTAACACGTAATATAATAGTACAATATTAGTGGAATTTACGTTTTCACCCCTTCCATTCTTGTATTGCGGTTTTACACCAACGCGACGAAAGTGCGTTAGGGGTACGAACGTAAAATCATATAAAATATAAGAGTACGTTCTTACCCCAATCATCCTTGTATTACGATGTTACCCCAACGCACTTACCTTCGTGTTAAACTCACTTCTACTATATAAACATACTACAATACAGCCCAGAGGTATAGTGTAATATCTCATACATATTTTTACCATTCCACGTATACATATGGGGCTCAGAACTCCTCGTGTATCATAAAGAGGTTTAAACCCTCACACATCACGTGCAGGTGTCAGAACCGTGCGTCCGCTTAATTACCCCGCGATTTATGCCGTGTCCTCCCATTATATTAATTACGACTTTTCATACTAATGAACAATGTTTTTTTAGGCCCACCAGTCATTTTAATAAGACTTTACTGTTTGCCAAGTCTTAAACCGGTGTAATTTGTAATTCTACCGGCGCTATTGTATATTTAATGTTGTTTACCGCGCTTCATTATTTTACGTAATTAGGTCTCGTGTTTACTCATCCGATGTACATTTTGAGACGGGTCGTGTCATAGAATATTACAATTTAACTAAAATTTTATGAAATATCTCGATCATAATATTATATTCAGATCAATTGATTTTTGGGTTGTATCGTGCATAGTATTTTAAAAATCAATTTTTATCTAATTACATAAAAAAATAAAGGAATGCCAAGAACTGCTGCGAATGGTAAAGTTAGTAAAGGTTGCATTACAGAACCTATTCCTACGAAGTCTATGACAACCTTAAAAGTTTCAAAAATAACATTTTCCCAATTCAACAAAAATATCAATAATATTCTGAACCGAAAAGAGTAGATAAGAAGATTGCTAAAAGTAGACCAATAAATAAAGATCATTATTATTATTATTTTAACATCTTCTTCATCATCTCTTGTCTTCTATCATATGTTAATTTTAGTAGTTACTATCAACGTTCTTCAATTTTCGATGACGGATTTAGATCATAGCATTGTTAACAAATCCTTGTGTTTTTTAATGATTATTGTGTAAAATTGATAAATTAATAAATAAAACAAAACAACTAAGTCTTGTGTCGTGGGTATCAAAAACTACACGAGACTTTTCCGTTTCTCAAACCCCCTAATCCAAGACAAATATTTGTGAACGTCATTAAAATTTGTCTCGGAGCGGGGATCGAGCCCGCGGCCCCTCGTGTCACAAATAGCGTTTAACCAACTGTGCCACGGTGAGACATGATGTCAGAGATGTTTCCAGATAAATCTGAGTAAGGAACATAATCCGAGCTTACACTTTAGGAACACATACTTGCTGTTTGTATGTTATGTATACCGGGTATCTCAAGACTGCTACCGAAAACGAAGCTCGGTGGTAGTTTTAGTGACTACAAACACAATGCAACAAAAAAATTCGCGAAGAAACGCGACTATAATTTTTTATGATTTTTTAAACATCGTCATTTTTGGGTGGTAAATCCATAGTTTTTGCTAATATCATAATTTAAACTATTTTATACCTTAGATTTTTTATAAATAAAAGGGTATTCACTATTATTTTAGGAAAAAATGTATTTACCATCCAAATATGCTCATAGGAAAAAAGTAACCAAAAACAATTTGTCGCTTTTTTTGCAACTTTTTCTGTTGCAATCGTGTCTGAAGTCGTTTAAACTACCACCCCACTTCGTTTTCGGTAGCAGTCTTGAGATACCCTGTATATGTACAATATACATATAGCTACATACATTTCACATAAGTTACGCTAACCAGCCGACTTTTATCTCACCAATACATCACCAGAATACGTAGTTAGTAAAGACAACATGTCAATTCATCGCGTATAGACTCAGGTAACATGCAAATATTATTTGGCATTCTACCGACATACGAGTATAGGCAGTTCATTACTGGAATTGCGGTTGCCTTGGTGTTTGCCAAACTAACACGGCTCAGGATAAATATTGGCCGACTTGTCTTGTCCTTCGACCATACACTTTTGGTTAGATTACGGTATTTCCCTAAATGTGTAAAAATATAGTTCCAGCAAGTAATATTTACAATATACGTGGACGTGTTAGCAGTTGTGGCGCTGTTTCAAATCGATAATTTTATTTAAATATCTTATGTGGCCATGTTGTGTACTATGCACAGTAATTTTATATCAAAATAAACTGCATATATAGTGAATCAATTAAATTTGAATACTTTCCAATAATTAAAGTATGCTCGTAATGCGTTAATTAAAACCGTGGCTGGTTTAAAATCATTATGAACTTTAATTCGTGAATCTATCCTAATATTATAAAGCTGCAGAGTTTGTTTGTTTGTTAGTTTGAACGCGCTAATCTCTGGAACTACTGGTCCGATTTGAATGATTCTTTCAGTGTTGGGTAGTCCATTTATCGAGGTAGGCTATAGGCTATATATTATCACGCTATGACCTATAGGAGGAAAGCAGTAGTGATATTTCTAGCAAATACGAGGAAATTTTGTTCGTTTTTCGTGGTCCGATTGGTCGATATTCTAAACTGATGGTCAGAATTAAACATTTTGACCGCCATTTTAAAACGTGTATGCACTCGGGCGGAGCCGGGCCCGACCACTAGTAAACATATAAACTAAGCGATTTATTATGAAGTGACATTAATCTACACTGACGAACACTTGCTTGTTAACTGAGGCAGCCGTCAAAGGGAGCTTTATCTCTACATCAGGTCTGAAACTAAAATCAACATGAAGCCGCAAACATTGACACGGGCCGATAAAGCGACAAAACTCGCCAGACCCCTGGGGAAATTTCACTCGCAACCAACAACAAATCTAATCAGAAAAATATATTGAAGGCGTCCGGACGACCTGAGAAATGATTCCTTTAATCAGGTGAGCCGGACTAATCAATAGCAATTACTTTTACCGACAGTGGACCCGAATACCAGAAAAAAAAGGCTCGGTTAAGCCCCAATTTAAACTTTTACCCTTTGTCAGGTTTTTGTCCTTGTAATTAAGAACAAATGCCGTGTGTTATTTGACAGTTAGGGTTTGAAATTACAACGCTTTTGGGCCCCGGAGAAAAATTGATTTTAGTGAAATGAACGAGAATTTTGCATTGTAACTAGAGTAACTACTGGACAAATTCAGACTTACCACCGCATTTCTCTGGTTGGTGAGTGCAGTGGAATGCAAAGCATTGCTTTGTTATTGATGGTGTTGTCTGATTTTGTTACTGTCCATGAGCTGTCGTATCGCTTACCATCGGACGAATGGTATCCTCGTCCTTGCCATTCATTCAGGTCTCTCATATGTGAGAGATCATCTGGGTAGGTACCACCGCAATGTCTATTTCTCCAGTGAAATTGCAGTGTAAATGCACTGTTGTGTTTCGGATTGAAGGACATTGAAGCCAGAATAACTACTGGACATATTGAGACTTAACATCTTATGTCTTAGAATGGCGAGCGCAGTGGGATTTTGCTACTGTTTATGAGCGGTCGTATCGCTTACCATCAGGCGAAAGGCTTGCTCGTCTCGCCATACATTGAAATAAAATAAAAAAAAAAACATGGCAATAAAAAAAAGGTATTCTGTATATTCTTAGTTTTGAGCTAGTTTCTAGTGAACAATGTTTACAGATACTTTGACGTCAAGATCTGAGTACACATTTATTCTTCAGTGAAATGTGAGAAAACTCAATCTATACACGATAAACGTTTATTTCTTTATGGAAACAACGAGCGTATAGGATATCCCAATAACCTTACATTGATAAACAAAGTAAATAATTTGATCTGCTTGTAATGTTGTAAGCCTTGTAAGTAATTAAATTTCCGAGACCTAGTTGCTATCACTATAAATTAGAATAATTTATTCACGAAAATTCTGCGACATCTACTCATATATTAGCCCATATACGTATCAAAGCGTGGCACGGGCCTCCTCCACTATTGATGGAGAAAGGTTTCGCCACATATAGTCCACCACGCCATGTTAGTACCGATTGGCGGACTTTAGATGCCATAGAAATTCTTATAAATCGCTAGGGTATGCAGGTTTCCTTACGATGTTTTCTTGCGCCGTGATAGTGCGTGGTAATTGACTATCAATACTCGTACATGCCCCCGAAAAGTCTAAGGTGTGAATTCGAACCCGCAACCACCGTGAACATGTTGGCAGCCGCGTCTGGTCCGTTTACCAACAGGCCACGTACTTGGAGCGAAATGGGGTTATTATAATCTAAATTAGTCTAAATTAATTTAAAATAGGATATTAAAACTCCCCACTTAGAATTTATACAGCTTAATTCAGTACGTCAAAGTTTAAAAGCTAAGTCTGTTAAGTATGGTGGTAGTTTACGAGCAAGCCAATTTATCGATTTCCTATTACGTTCAACGATGCTTCAGCGGAGGGCCTGATGAGAACCGCCGCCATTCTTAATTAGGGATATGATCCACAAGAAAGTAATTTTCGAGATTATCCTTGCGAAAGATATGGAGGCCGAAACCAAGAGTGTAATAATTTGCTGAAACTGACATCAAATGTGATTAGGGTGCATCATTTTCGCCCTTACGAGACATATCTTTCACATATTACGTAAATTATTAAAGAGAGGCTATTTATAAAAATATAATGTAAGATAACAAGCTAAGCTCTAAAATTCACAATTTATATTCTGAAGACAATGAGAATCTTTTCTCTTTTGTGCAAGAGTATTAGGTTTTTTGAAAGCTGAATTTTAATTAAATTTTTATACTATCATTTATTAGATTTTTTTACTCACTTTTATTTATCTCGTAGTGAGAATTCTTGTGAAAGACACTTTGTAAGTTTTTAGGATTAGCGTAATTAAATATAAGCGACTTAAACTTGAACACTGAACAGCGAGTTGAGATATTAAGATTTTATTTTAGCTACATATTTGTTAGTTTCATAATTATATCAGTGCAACATGAGAGTATTCAGATTTCTGCTTGAATCGCATGTTATATGGTCACGTATTCGAGCCCGGCCCATGGGAAACTGCGACTATCGCACCGCTTGTAATGCTATAAATTATTCAACTGTAACCTCGGTGCACCGATCTATGCACTATTCAAGACAACATTTAATGTTTAACTTAATAATATATGAATAGATATCTAAAGGGCACCGATCCATATCAGTGTGTAAATCTGTGGGGAAGGCCTGTATCGGAATGAAGATCTGCTGTTGTTGATAGTGATATCTAATAAATTGCCATTTATACAACTGCTTATGAACAGCACTAAAGCTAAACAGCACCTTGAATTACAAAGCAACGCTTGGCATTCCACTGCGCTCGCTACCCTAAGATGTTACGCCTCAATATGTCGAGTAGCTACGCTGACTACAATTTCCTGTTTGGCATGAGAAAAGACATTGTGGTGGTACCTACGCAGGCAGCACCACGCATATGAGAGACCTACCACCAGAAAAAATGTAATCCAACATTGCCACGGCCCTTACACAAATAAGAAACAAAATAAGTCTGTAACTTTATAAAATAAGCAATAAATTCTGTTAAATAAAAATGGTAATAGTAGGTAATTTAGAAAATGTGGACTTTACAAATGCGGATCTCCACGATCACAAATAGCACGTCGCTTTGTATTTGGATTTTAGACGGCGCGGCGTAAGATTTTCCTTTACCGACTAAATTGCATTAAATTCTATTGGAAACGAAAATTCGCGCGAAACGCGAACATACAATATCCATTTGGATATTGTTTCGGCACAAGTGTCGAGTTATTTTGTAAAGGTTTTAACGTAGTTTTGTGAAACAAAGATTTCGTTTCAAATATACAAGAGCGCTAGATATAAATTGAGTAGTGAGAAAATCTCATCTTTTATAAAAATATATTTTAACTGAGATAAAACCAATAGCATTTTTACAATCGATTGCCTCGGGAAAATAAATATTTCTATGCATGTATAAGTAAGTATGCATGATAAAAAACAAAAATGATTTCTACCATATTTTTAGTTTTGTATTTTAATGGCAGTCAGCCGATATACTTGACGGCGCACCGAAGGGTTTGAGACATATTTTATTGCCTTGCTAAGCCAATACTGTCTGATAAATAGTTTTCATTAAAGTTGTAGCTAATGTATGGTCAGAATTTTGAAGCCCCATCGAGTTTCCCTAACGTTACATTTTTTTTTTTTATTGCATTGAATGGCGAGACGAGCAAGCCGTTCGCCTGATGGTAAGCGATACGACCGCTCATAAACAGTAGCAATATTCCACTGCGCTCGCCATCCTGAGACATAAGATGTTAAGTCTCAATATGTCCAGTAGTTGCTCTGGCTACAATGTCCTTCAATCCGAAACACAACAGTGCATTTAAGCAGTGTTGTTTCACGGGAGAAATAGACATTGCGGTGGTACCTACCAAGATGGCTTCTCACATATGAGAGACCTACCACCAGTAAAATTACATAGGAGGTATTGCAATTTTTAAATAATTTAATCCACCGTTTTGCCTAATTTGAAAAATAAAAAACTAGTCAAAATAGTGAAATTATGTTCTAATTAGCGGTCTGGCCCGGCTCCTGCCACAGGGAGCGCATACACTTTTCAAAATGGCGGGCAAAATGTTCAATTCCGACTAAATATTTTTTTTATCTTTCTTAAAAGAAAGGTTTTTTTTTCCTTTAAAAGTATCCTATGTTACTTCTAATACCACCAAAAATTTGCGTACCAAGTTTACTGATGATCAGTTAAGTAGTTTTCGCGTGAAAGCGTAACAAACAATCTTACATTCACATAATATTAGTAGGGATATTCACACAGAATCATATACATTATTCCCGACTCGAAACAACATTTCAAATCTTGTATCTTGTAAATCTTGTATCAGCCAATTAATGTAAAATTTAAAGAAAATTAATTTTACATTGTCAGACCATACAATAATACAACAAAAATATCTCAACATTTGTTGTAATATATTGTTAAAAGAAGAAATATTCGCGATATTAAAATTCATTTAACAGCCTTTAAACTCGTCTGCATTCAACAGCAAACACTGTGTGCATTCCTCGCATAACTCCCAGATTACATAAGCTACGAGAAATTTCATATTTTCTTTTTAAGCATAACTTTATTTTAAGTTATTATGCATGCTAGTATTTACACAGCTAGGCGCGTACTTCGCTTGTATATGACAGTAATAAACATTGTTTTGTCTAAATAAATCGATTAATAAGACTAAAAGCAAGCCTATATATTTTAAAGTTGTAATAAAAGACTGCTAATAAGAAATACGCGGAGACTTTGATGCTGATGCGGTCTGGACATGTACCTACAAAAAAATTCAATGGTTTATGGCAAAATAGTTCACCGAATTGCCAGGAATGCGGAGTTGTAGAAGGCATTTATCGGGACATATGTATATTTAGAGGCGGATTTAATATTGAACATTATCACCCTGTGATAAAACTCCTTTAAACGAAGAGAAAATAAAGACTGTTGGGCGAACGATGGCTACCGTTGTTGTATGGTTGTCGCCACACGACATTGTGTTAATGGCTTTCCGAAATTTCTATGGAATAGAACAGCGGAGATTTTAACTGATAAACGCAAACCATAACTAATGCTGTTTTAAAAATGACCACCCAAACCTTTTCATCCTAATCACAATGAGTAACAATATACTAGCGAAATAAAAAATAACTAACCCAGAATAAGTTTATTGGACTTTTATAAAGAATCGTAATGCATATACTGTTGATAAGTGCGTGGTGGCCTGTTGGTAACTGACCAGACGCGACTGCTAGCATGTTCACGGTGGGCACGGGTTTAAATCCCAGGGCACAACTTGGAGTTTTCAGAGTTACGTGTGTATCGATAGTCAATCACTACCCACTTATACGCTGAAGGAAAACATCGTGAGGAAACCTGTATTCCATTGCGATTTGTTTGAATTTCTATGGTATGTAAAAACCGCCTACCCGGCCAGCGTGGTGGACTATACGGTTTAAGTAATTTATTCACAAAAGTGTTTAAAAAAATGTCACTGTTGTATACTTATTATATGACCTAACCATTCTCAATCGTACTCTCGATTATAGAGGAGGCCCGAGCACCGAGGACGTATTACGACGTAAAGCATTCGCTTTTAGTTTAGAATAACATTGTAAATAAAGGTCTAGTGGCATACTTCATCGGTCGCATGGAGCGCCGATTCAGGACCAGCGGTGACTATGATAATTATCTCACTTATTCTCACATGTAGAAAATATTTTTTTTAACTTTGTTGTCCTGTAGTAACATTCATAGTTTATTTTACCAACATAAATACATTAAAAATATTGTACCATTATTAATCAATAATTCTTATTTTTATATTTATGCTACTAATCTATTTAATTACAAATAGTACCTAACACAAACAAATCAAATGCATGAATAATAATGACACTGTGAACTGAATATTATTTAAATGTTAGAAATTGTAAGGATTTTTATATTTTAAACTATTGCGTCTGAAGGTTACAAAAATCTCCCGGCTTGTATTAGTAAGCAGTTATATATTTTGCTGGTAAATTGAGAATAACATGGATGATATTATATTAGAGCTGTAGGGACAGATACACTGCGTGCGCCGCTTGCCATCTGTCACCGTTAGCCAATTACTGCGAAATCTGTAGGGAGCAGAAGTGCTCGCAAACGTGCTAAATTTGCATAGCAATATTATCAATGTTCACTGCTTTCCTACCGTAAATTTAGAATTTACCCTACCGGTGATTTAATAATCGTGTGTGTAATTTATTTTTACTTGTTCAATATATTAAATATTTCATTTCTTTCTTTTCAGATGAAAACGAATTTGACTACCCATTGGTAGAAAGAAGTTTTGCTCAAGTTCAGCCGCCTTTATATCCAAACAGTCGACCAACGACATTCTTCGAACATGGGGATAGCTACAGAATCGCGCAGCCAGCGCCACAACCTCTTTACAATCAGCCCCACGTGAGGTTGCCCAGCCCAAACTATAACCAAAACCCTTCACCCTTCCAGCTACCAACGGGCAGGAGCCAATCAGGCACTCAGTATTACGTAAACCAACCAGAATTTCCTCCACAAAGACAAAGGTTCAGACCAGCTTTGCCATATAATTATCAGTTTCATCCAGCTTCAACTAAAAGGCCCGATGTTTCTCAAATTCACTCTGTTGCATATCAGAATGATCCCTCAAAACCAGAAACATTTTTAGGGCAAATAACGTTAAACAATCCTGATATTGATTACTTACAAAACAGTAGATTTAAAAATATTCCTTTTGATGGCAGTAATAGTTTAAAGAGTAACGGGCAAAGCGGGCATATTGTTCGCGACGAAGACATTGAAAATGAAAATCAGGATTTATTTGACCATCATAAAGTAACTACGTACAATCCTACGAGACTGCCAAACTCACAAAGACTGAACAACGGTCCTTCAAGATTTTCACATTTTGAGCAACCAAGCTTGGACAATAAAAAGAACGCTGGAAATACGCCACTTAACTCAAGGCCTAATGGTAAATCCACAAAAACGAATGCTAACTTGTACCAAACTTCTTCTACTGAATATAAGGCTCTATTGGATTTGGAACCATTACTAGAAGACGATATTAGCGATTTAAGCTCATTTAGAGAATTAATGAAGAATACTGAAGGTTCTTATGATGTTCAAGTAATAAAATCTAATAATACTGAAGATTCTGAAGCCGATGACAGTAAACCAGATGCCAGTTCAATGAACACGGATAATTTACTGAAAGACAAAACCAGTGTATTATCCACCACTCAAGCACCCCCAACAACTAGCAGTAGCACTTCTACAACTGCCACGAATACTCATGTAGATGAAGACAGTGAAGACGTTGAAGACGACGGCGAGTATGCTGATTACTACGATGAAGTAGATAGTTCCGATGTTAAGCCTACAACACAAGAACCTCATTCAACGGAGCATGTGACTGATATTTATGATGAATATGACGTTACAGAGGAACCGGAAAAGACTGCAGAAGAAATGAAAACTAATGCTAGCAAATCATTCGATGTTTTAGTAATGAAACCTGTCCGTACAATGGTTAAAGACGACAATTTTAAACATTTTGTCGATACTACAGTTATTGACCAATCCGATGCAATTGGTAAACAAGAACTAACAAGTCCAAATACATATATTCCTATAGCTGAGGATGTTAGCTCTATAGAAACACCGTCGATATTAGGACAAGAAGTAGTATCTGTTGTAACAACTAAAAGCGTAGTTAATGGAACTATTTCTATTCCTGACGTAACGTATCCTCCTAGTACACCAAAAGTCACAACTGAATCAGACCATATATCGGAATACAATCAAAATAACGACTCTTCCGTACCAACTACAACCGAAAACTGGATTGTTGTCGCATCAGTTCAAACCAGCCGAAGTGTATCAGGTGCTAGATTTTTGCCTTTCCCTACTGTAGAACAAGAGGAAAAGAAACAAGTGTTAACGGACGAGAAAGAAGATGAAGATGAAGACGAAGAAAATGTCACAAAAGATCCAAGACTAGAAACTGCCAGCGCTAATCCATCATCCACCGAAAATATAAATGATAAATTAGACAGTATTCAATCGGAATTATCGATAGGTGTTCTGTCAGGAGCATTAGACAATGAAAATAAAAATATTGAGTTAATAACAGAATCAACTTCAGAAACAACATCTTCAACAAGTACAACAACAACTACGACTACTACCACAACCACAACCTCCACTACACCACCACCACCAAATGTTTTCACTCTGAAAAGCACTCAACAGCCATCTACAACTGTAAGATCTGCTCCAGAACCCTTACCAGTTATGGTTAAAAAGTTCACTCCTCGTATAATGACATCCACAACGCCTAAGCCAAAGAAAAAGTTAGTTACTGTAATGGACGAGTTACCAACAGGGCTTTTGCCTGCAGGGTACAAACCAAGACTGTCGTTCAAAGATAAACGCACAAGTACTACGACCACTACCACTACAACTACAACGACAATGACCCCTCCCACAACAAGTACTACAATGAAAACAATACCACGAGGTGTTCCTATCATCAACAGTACACAAGCGCGCTCTTCAGGTATAAGTGCCAAAAATAAAGTAATAATCCTCGATGACAAATCATTATTACCCAAAGAATACCGTCCGAAGGAGCATAAACCACCAGAAGATCTATTTAAAAAGGCTCAAAAAGACGATATTAATAAATTCCTACCTCCAGGCTATAAGCCTCCAGCAACAGAAACACCCGAAAGAAAAGAAACAACGAAAATTGTTTTGGAAAAAGTACAAACAGTTGATATTTCCGCGTTCTTGCCTAAAGGGTTCAATCTTACGACGACAACTGAGAAACCGAAGATTGAACTACCGTTACCCGCAAACGCAGTGCCTGTTGATATAACAGCATTATTACCGCCAGGTTTTAAACTCAATAGCACGGAAACTGAAAGCAAAGAGAGTCCTCTTGACAAAATTAAAATAGCAGATGTATCCCTCTTACTGCCTCCTGGTTTTAAATTAGACAAACCAGAGGAACCCGCTTCTACTACTAAGGGCCCTGGCATAAAATTAGTATTCCCTTCAAGACCTGGAGGCAAAACTAACAGGAAAACGACAACACCAAAGAACCTGGGCCCAGCTCCTGTCACGCCTAAAATACAAAAAGGCTGGCCTACAAGGTATATATAGTTTATCTCACATGAACCATAGTGGATATAAAATAATTATTTTCGTTACTACATTTAGTGGTCTAAAAAAATCAATCGTATTTACATCTTTACAGAGCATCGACTGAATTCACTGGTTGGCCATCACCATCTACCACACCTTTCTCTATAGAAAAGTTACTGGAAGCCCAACGTAACGCCACTGCGACTAGTCCTATACCTGACTTTGTCACCGAAGCCACGACTCGACGCACCACGACTACGACTACTACGACACCAGCACCACCACCATCGACCACTCCCGGCGTATGCCGTAAGGAGTGTGACATCGCTGCTACCATTAAAATTGTTTCTGGTAGGTATCTATTAGGGCTTTCAATCCTTTTTATGTATTGTTGCTTGTATTTTGTTTTACATATATTCAAACCATATTTTATTCACTCAGGAGTTAATTGGATACCAGAATTACTCGATCACCACACTGTGGAATGGCAAAGGTTAGCTGAAGAGGTTAAAGCAGAGGTAAGCCAAATAATACAAGTAAGTATCGATAGAATTATTTTTGCCTTTGACAATAAAATGAATCACGACATTAAATTTTAATTGCAGCTTAACTCCGTCTACTCAAAATCAAACTATCTGAAAAAATGGTACAAAGACATCCGAATAGATAGCTTTAGCCAAGGTTCTGTTCTCGTTGATTACTTTATCGAACTGTATAATGTGGACGAAAGAGTTGATACTCTGGATCTAAAGAAGATGTTCCACAAATCCCTGCACAATGCTAGACCTGGCTCATTCATGGAAACTATAACGGAAGCATCCGTCGAGGAAGACCCACCGTTTGACCCAGACGTGATGCTTGGTGATCAGCCAGACGAGGAACGAATGAAAAAAAGCAATGAAAAGATGACCAAAACCATTGACAAGTCGGCTGGAAAATTAGAAATTGGCAAATTTGTCATGGATCCTGCTTATACGGAATTTATTGGTTCGTATGTTAATCAATTATTATGAAAAGTAATTACTATTTTATATGAACTCGAAATGTGTTGTTTGGCAGTTTTACCGAAGCGTGAAGAGCCGACTACTGTGATACCGGAGGAAGAATCACTTCTGCCTCAATGGGGCATCGCTGTCATCGTCATCGCATTGGCGTCTCTTCTTTTCGTAGTTATATTCGGTGTTACAGTGGTACGTATTTTGTTTGATATTAAGCAAAAACAAAATACACTTGATACTTTATATATTTATTGAATTAAAATAAGTTAGCTTTAATTTATATATTTGTATTGCAATATTTTTATTTAATTATAGTTAGTGAACAGACAGAAGAGTGCCAAAGCGAAAGCTCCCATACCCCTGAGCGAAGATATGCTGCGGGAACTGGACAAGAGCCATATGGGAGGCTATGATGACATGCATCAGTTGAAGGAACGGGAACTGCCATATGTACCTTCGGGAAAGGTAAACAATAAAATTTCTCCAAATATTATTAATAACTGAGCGCAAACGAAACACGGACTAAACTATGATAATGCTCTAAAAGCAGCCAAGTTTTGCCGATTAGAAAATCTGATAATGCATTTGTAATTTTTTTTACATAGTCTGATGTTTTATATATATTTTATAGTTTTTGATAGCTAATCCATTGGTATGATGATCACATCGCCTATAAGTACTGTTAAGTACGGTACTGAACACAGATTATATGATTTTTTGATTCTGTATCAGCCCTTATACGTCCCACTGCAGGGCACGGGCCTCCTTTACAATCGAGAGTACGATTGAGAGTGGTTAGGCCATATAGTCCACCACGCTGGCCTTTGGATTTTTTGATTGTTTTATTATTATTTTTATAGCGTATGTCGACCGCGTTCATCGAGCAGTTGGCGTACCCGAACCCAGGCGACTCGTGGCGGTCGGAGTGGACGCCGCAGCTGCAGAAGTACATGCAGCACTACACGCCCGACTCCGGCCGGGGCTCGCAGATATACGGACCCGTCGGGAACGGATATGGGTAAGACTACTCACCCCAAATTCAATAAAACCGGAGGGAGAGAAGTCGAGCAATGACGTCGACAGCGTATTCCCCGAACTGTCTTATACCTATGTCCTGCATAAGCTGATTATGATAATGGTATTCCTTATTAATTGAGGACATTACGATTTTTATCTAATTAAATTTGTCTTTACGTTTATTTGTTGGGTTAAAACTAATTATTTTGTTCATAGATACGGCGGTTCACAAATATACGGCCAGACGGGCGGCGGATCGCAGGTGTACGGGTACACGGGCGAGTACCCCCGCGCACACTACCCGCGCCGCCGCTCCGACTACGATAGCAACTTCTAGACCCTTCTAGAAACTTCGCTGACACACACAACACACATTCTTGACAATATCTTCTTTGTAACCTCGAACTAGTGAATACTCCGATAGATCGTCTCATTCATTCTGTACACATTCGTCATCACTGAACATCAGTAACAGGTTGTGAAATAACTTCATTATCAAGTCACATGATTAGAATCGTATACAATACGACTTTATATACTGCATGATAATTTTAGCAGCTTTTAGTCCGGCTTATTTAGGACTCGTAACAGTGCCAACTCAAGAGGTTCTTTTGCTTTATATTTTATACGATAAGAAACATTATTATGTAAAAATAGTTTAAAAAAATGTCTGCCAAAATAACTACTTACGACTGATTGTGAGATGTAAATATGTAGAATAAGGACTCGCCAACATAGTAATCGAAGATTAGAGGTGAGGCTGCGAACATTTCTGTAGATATCTCTATGCATACCTATATTTGCTCAGAACGTGTAGTGTAGCGGCGGCGCGCGCGCGAGCGTGTAACGCCCATGTGCCAAATGTGCCAAAGTTCGCGCGCCGGCTACCGGTACAAGTGTAAATAAAAATATGCTCCCATCGGAGGGAACATTGGTGTAATTTTAGTTCGGTACCTCTTTTGTACCGCGTGGAGTGCCGAGTGGCTCTCGAGGGCAGCGAGAGGCGAACGCCGACGGACTATCGATTCAAATATTATCATATGAGCCCTCTTTTGAAGCTCATTTTCATGAGAATAAGATTTTATACGGACGTTTGTTATCACGGTATCTAAATCACGTTTCGATTCACGACTTTTATGGAATCGTATTATTAGGAATTTTATATTGATGATAGTCAATTTAAATTATATTAAATTTATTGCGGATACACGAGACGAGTTCGCGAACACGTTACGAAGTAATTTAATATAATAGTTAACTATGTAATAACAATGTTAATTAATGTTCAATTTAAGGGCTCCGGTGTTTTCTTGAATGTCTCGATTGAACAATTTCGTCATAGATGTTGATTGTATTTGTAAATTCCTGAAGTAATTAATATTGCGATTATATTATGTACCTACCAATTAAATTAAGATTAGTGATTGCATGGAATATTTGTGTATATAAAATCAATTTTTGTACATGTAGTTTTTAATTTAATTATTGATGTAGTTAGTGACAAATTAAACCAATAAGATCCAGAATATAGATATATAATGTAACAATATATGCTTTTTATTTTATCCACATTATCATTACAATCCATTTTAAGAGACATCACTTAACGTTTCTCGAAAGCCATTTCAGACACTAACATGGCTATCGACAGGCAAATTAATTCAGAAGTATTCGTATCATCTATTTACAGATAAATCATTTCAGATGATTACACACTTACCATTGAAGTTTAGGGTCAGAAGTTGAATTCCTAGTCAGAAAAATCAGAAATAAATATTTTCAGGAAAGATTTTTTTTTATTGTTTCTATGACGTGCGATGATCCTTACGTCTAATACGTCCCTTATAAATAAAACAGCCTTAAGTAATTTAAGTTTTGAAGAAATCGTAATCATTGTTATAAAACAGAAATGTAATGTTATGTTTCCATTGGCATGGGACTGCCGTCAGATGCTAATGGATACTCTGCTTGGGCAGTATTTGCGCTTACCATCAGGTGCAATGTGGCCACAATGCTGGGCCAGATAAAAAAAAGTAATAAAAAGTATAATTTGCCACATAACACTCACACAAATTTATTTCATCAAAAAACTTTTATTTCATCATCATGAGCCTGTTGCAGTCCACTTTTGGACAAGGCCTCTCCCAAGGTACACCACAAAACCCGGTCTGCTGTTTTATGCATCCAGTCGATGCTTGCCCTCTTGAACCTCAAACACAATATACCCCTAACAACGATAGCATTACACTCGACATGCGCAAATTTCTCCACTCAACTCGAACAATTATTGTCATTCGACATCGTAAATAACACAAACATAATCAGCAAATCCATGTTTCGCATTAAAATTCAATGAATAATAAAAAATATACACGTATTAGCAATGTGTTTCAACATTACTTTTTTTAATGGGTTATTTTTAACGACCCCGGGTGTCATTAAGTCCCGGGCTTCGTAATAGGCCACGCACAACATGTTTACACTCAACCCAAGCAGTATAAAAAAGGTACTGCGCAATTAATGATTGATACCTTTACCTTCAAAAGAAAAAGGGTTGATATAGTATTGAATAAATTTGAATCAAATTTTGCGAACAACATGCAGTATAAAAAAGGTACTGGGCAATTAATAATTGATTTCTTTAATCTTACAGAAAGTAAATAAAGTAAATAAACTGAATTAATTATTAATTTTGAATTATATTTTGTTCGAAGAGTGAACAGTAACAAAACCAAAAGACCTTGAATTACAAAGTAATGCTATTATAGCATTCCACTGCGCTCGCCATCCTGAGACATGAAATGTTAACTCTCAATATGTTCAGTGGTTAGTCTGACTACAATGTTCTTCCATCCGAAACATAACAACATTATGTCTTAAAACTGAATATCTCTGCACGTAAGTATTTTGAACCCGAGTTTACGACTTTACTGTCCCATCAGCCCTACGTAGCATACAACACAAACTAATTAACGCATTGCAATTTTTTTGAACATAGATCAGAGAACAACAAAATAGCAAACGGCTTCTGACAAAAAATAAGCACGGCTACTCATAAATTACTCAACAAAACTCTCATAAATCCAGAAAATCTTATCGCCCAACGCAAGATCAAGTGGCTTTTGTAAATTCAGTTATTTATTTTTGTGGTTTGAATTTAGGTTCTCGCGGCGCATAAAAAGCTTTATTCCGTACCCTACCCGCATTAATATAAATTCTCTTTTCGATTTGTGTAACATTCTATCCCGACTTATAGCAGGGGCCCGGACTGACTTGCCGCACATTACCATCGAAATAAAAACTGACTGTGCGTTTGCTTAGGGAAACTCGAATAGCGTTGCTTCTGTTCTACTTTATTTGAATTGGGAAAACACGGAGTTCGAAACCAATTCTTGTTTAACTGCTGTACTTAGAGACATTTAATGTAAATTAAAGATTAGATTTAAATTAAAGAAAGAAGATAGAGAAGTAGAATTAGATTAAAAAAGTAGATTTTACTAAGATAATTTTTACTGAGGAACAATTTAATGGACATTAAACGTAACTGAGAGCCGTTAAATTTTTTGACGAGTAATGGAGAACGGACTTATATGATACCACACATTTCTTTAATATTCTATGAAGAGGCGTGATTATGAATATGGGTGTTCTGTACACACTTGGCGAATCAAAATGCGCACAGAAAGGCAATACGAAAATGAATAAATTGCAATCTAGCCGAAAAATAAAATACATCAAACTAACTCACCGGAGTCTTTTTCCCGAGTTTGCAAGTTTGTGCCGACGACATTGGTGACTGCATACACACTAAACACCGGTTTTCACAATTATTGATATAAATAATGACATTAAGCGTTGTGTATGCATTAAGCACACGAATAACACAAATATCCAGCTCGGCGGTGGGCACGCGCCATGCGTTGCGATGCGCAAACAATACTCCATACAAAAGGACATACGAGTACCCAGCAAGAGGCAAGCGACGAAAAACTACCCTCGACTGGATTAATTTTACAAATTAAAAGGATACATATAACAGTGAAATCTATATTGCAGTGAAACTGTCGCTATACGAATCAATTATTAATATGACTGTTAATCTATATTCGCGCATTCAATAGTGTAATTAAAGCGAACTTTACTATTTAAATATGATAAAAGTGGACTGCGTCGGTGGCATAGTTGTACTAGGAGGGTACGGTTACAAAGCTGAGGTTTCGGGTTCGAATCCAGGGTTGGGCAAAGTGATATTGGATTTTTCTATTAATTATCAGTCCAGAGTCAGGAATTTGTGCCCGATATGGCGATAGGCTCACCACCTATCACATCGTGGGACGGAAAATACGAGGCGAAATGTGGGTGTCCTGGCACCTCTGCCTACCCCTTCTGGGAAAAAGGCGTGAATTTATGTATGTATGTATGTAAAAGTGGACAGATACTTATATTGTGTTAGAGATAGGTAGATAATTGTAAAATAAATAATACACGAGTAAGCGCTGATGACTAAAATATTCTCTTTGTACTTGATGGATTAACAAAATTTCATTTTTCATTCCCACATATAAACATAGGTACGTGAGATCATGAGACAAGATACAAGTAAGTCGTTTTCAAATAGTATGACTGTGAATCTTCTTGGCTGCCTGTATCAGGCCATATACGTCCCACTGCAGGGGACGGGCCTCCTCTACGATTGAGTGCGCGATTGAGAGTGGTTAGATCATTTATATAACGTAGTGTTTATTTTCTCTATGATCATATAATCCGCCACGATAGCCTAGTGCGGGTGGGCAGACTTTACATACCATCGACCATTCTAACTTATCGCGAATCATCTTAGCACTACAATTGATTTAAAACTATACGGTTTCATGCATGAGGTACAGAAGCCTCAAATCCTAAACTCAAACGAAAATTTTTGAGAAACACAAAATATTTCTGGATTGTACATTGTATTTTTAACGACACATATTTTTACGGTGAAGTTATACCGGATGTTTACTATTGCATGGATTTACTATAATAATCAAACAAGCTCTAAAAATATATATATTCCAGCTTAATACTCTTTCCAAACGGTAAACGTATCTCCGATCAAAGCAACGACCGATGTCTTACAATAAAGGAAATGATAGGAAAATGATTGTTACGTTTGTATGGACTGGGAAAATATATATAATACAATATTAAAATAGCGGAATATAAAAATACGAACTGGAAAAACGCAGCCACGTATATAGATTGTTTTTTCCAGGAAATATATTATATTTCCATTTATATTTTTTGTTTTTTTTTTTATCTTGTTCTGTTTCATTTCGCTTTCATACAAAACTATTGCATGCTATTCTGGTCTAGTCTACTAAACTTAACCAGGTATATCAAGACTACCACCGAAAACGAAGCCCGTTGGTAATTTTAGTGACATCAGACACAAAACTATTAAAAAATTGGCAATAAAGTAACGATTTCTTTAATTTATTTCTTATCGTCTTATTTCGATGGTACGTACGTAGTTTTTTCGTTATATAATAAAGTTTAGCCTTTTTTTACATTATAGGGGGCAAACGAGCATGCGGTTCATCTGATGGTAAGTGAACACCGCCGCCCATGAACATCTGCAACTCCATAGGGCATGGAGATGAGATTCATTTTAAAGACGCAGTAGTACTGAAGGTTTAAAATTATTATTTTAGCAGAAACTATGTATATTTATATTACTACACAAAAAAGTAAAAGTACCCAAAAAAAGAAAAGTAGTCAAAAGTAAAAGGTTGTTGATGAAAGTGGATGAAGCGAAAGTAATATGTCAGAATCGAGTAAAATGGCGTTCTATAGTCTCTGCTTACCTCTATAAGATACAGGCGTAACGATCATGTATGTACTACCCAACGATAATGACAGAAAAATAAAATTTTAAAAAATCGTTGCCTTTTTTGTCAAATTTTTTATTGCATTGTGTCAGTTCTTTGATCGCTAAAGCAACACCTGATACGCATTTACATTGTAACCAAAGTGGATCAATGCAGTTCATTATACAGTGCTGGTGAAGTGTGAGTTTTAACGAAGTAGATGCTACAACTGTAATAAAATCAGGTTTGTGTCTTCTTTTTTTTATTATACCATTGTCCATTGTCACGTAGGCAAAAAATAGACATCAAAATTCTGATATTATGCTGTTCTCTATTTAATATTTATCATTTTAAATTTAAATATTTGAACTTCACATCCACTCACTTAGGCTTAGTCTGTGTAGGGTTGTTCATCTAGCCTGAGTCTTGTGTTGTAAAAGTCTATAACATTTCCCGGTACGAGAATAGAAACCGAGGCCTCTACGAAGCCAAACTTCCTTAATAATGTTTGCGGAGGCGAAATATTTATACTTACAGCACTTAATATCATCAATTTAATCTTATGTATAAATATACAGAACTGTGGTTAGGATTACACATCGTGAGCCATCAAAATAGGTAATATCACAGGATAATGCAATAAAACATTTAAAGATGGCATATTTGTGACTGAGTTATCATTATAATGTTTGATAGGCAAAGGGCAAATCTTTGAACAGCCAATTGGCCCTTTGAATCATCTTCTTTAATACCCTAATCGTATAAAAAGTTCTAAAGAATTTTGTTGTGACTCAGAAGATAAATAAAGCGAAAAATAAAATAAATTTAACCACAGTCCAAGACGAAATGAGATTTAAATTTCAGAAGCCTCCAGAACCTTACCTAATCCGAAACTTTTCCGCAAACATTAGTCGGTTTTCCTTTCAATCCCGCAGCAATGTCCTTCCAAGTCTGAGCCGTTATTGAGTGTTGCGTAAGTCCTTAATCCCTCAATTATTTGGCCTTCAGCGGGCTCATAAAACGGCGTGTCGGAAATCGGAGCACCAGAGCCAAAGGTCAATCGAATGATGACGAGCTTCATTAGCATTGCTAATACCTGCCCGACTCATCTGACATACCTATAATAATTGGAATTAGCTTAGAATTGAAAATGGCATCGAAATATCTCATTTACAAATCACTGATTTAATACATTATTACTGCTTAATCTTCCGAAATTGGATTTTGATGTAAGTCCGGATAATGATAAAAATATATATTATTGACTCCGTACATTTATAAATTGCTAGTTATAATGCTGTGTGGCATTCACGTGTTTGAATTTAAGTCCTTTAAGGAGAATTCTTAGAAACTATTGATCAGATCGTCATATTTATATAAAGCGACAAAACATAATTTATTCATTCAATTCCCGACATTCATGCTTTGATTAGACTGTATTTACTTTATTCATTTTCTTAGGACATAATGAAAGTAATAATTAAATTAAAATAATATATGATAAGGATATAGGGACGAATATAGCATATTCCACGCAGTCATACGCAAAGCTGCTTCAAAGATGCAACAAGTGCGTACTGCACTACTATTATACTACTCGAGCCTATTGCACAAACAGAACCCGGGAGAATCTATGTTCCTTGTATGCGTTGAATCCACAGTGAACTTCACGACCTGACGTTCCAATAAAGATTTTCATTTCTCAATCTAAGAAGTTGCCTGTGGTTAGACATTGTAATAAAACTATATTTTACGTAATCTATTGCGGAGCTGGTTTATTTTTAACAGATTTTACAGCTACTTCGATTACCAGCAGCTTTAGAAATTGAAAATATTAAATCAAATCTACGATCCGTAAAAAAAGTTTTATTTCAATTTGTGAAATTCGCGTAAATCTGAGAAACCATTAGTCCTATGGTTAGGCTAATTTTAGACATGTCGGGGTACATAAATTACTTGAAATATAGGGTAAAATATGGATAGGCTTTGCGAGACGAAGATAAGCAGTCACTTCGAGACTCCCACACATAAAGCATCAACATATATTTTTGATATACATACATTCTACCATATGTATATGATTTCAGTTGAGTGGACATTCGTCTGTCAAATACTGCAATATACCGAAAAGTTCATACACACATACAAGTTGTGATTTTTCGTTCAGTGAAAACCTCCACTTCTCATAAAACAGCCCATGTGTTCATTTTCCTCATATTCGTAGCAAAAGTTTCATAAATTTTTTACATTAGAGTGTTCCGCCCTTATTCATAGACAGTTTTATTAATATTTGCCATTCTCTCTCTTCAGCCACGGGAAGTCCACAGCTGAAATAGGCCTCTCCCGAGGATCTCCATCTTGACCTGCTGGCCTGTATCCAGCGACTTCCTGCAACATTAATTATCATTTTCGCTCCAACTGAATTCAAAAGGAACAAAATATTCGATAACTAAAATAAGTTAAAATCTTTTAATTAATAAGGGCATAAGACTCTGAAACCTCAAACAAACCATCGCATTTCTTAAATATAAAACCCGTACATAATAAACACATTTACAAAGCCTTTAAAATAAAGCATTAAATATCTCAGTAAGCGAAGTTGGGCCGTCCTCCGAGCTAACAAGCGGAGTCAAGTGCGTATTCCGTACGATGTACAAAATAAGTAATAACGTTAACGTCAAAAATATTTTTGACACGTCCCCATTAATTTTGTTCGGATCCCTCCCTCAAAACATTGCCTATGCCAAAGTATCGTTGTTATACTCAGTACGGTATCCATTTTGAAAGTACGGTGTGAAAAAATCATTTTAAATAAGCTTTCATGCGTCAGATCAACGATATATCTCGTTCCCTCTCTTTCTCTCTTCAAACAATGCTGAACATAAGATAGTTTTTTTTAATATCAGGAACTATGTGTAGTCAACCTTATAATAATCATCATGGGTCACAATGACATCTGTATCAGCCCATATACGTCCCACTGCGGGGCACGGGCCTCCTCTACAATCGAGAGTACGATTGAGAGTGGTTAGGCCATATAGTCCACCACGCTGGCCTAGTGCGGGTTGGCACAATGATATCACGCATAACAAATTATTCACTAATGAAATCATGACGAAAAAGTTCATAAAAATGTTGTATTGTATACAATATTTTTCAAATTTAATTTCCAAGTTACTTTTGCCACGACCTCTACACTACATGGTGGACCATACAACTCTCGATTGTGGAGGAGGCTCATGCCCTGCAGTGGGACGTACTCGTATATGGGCTGGTACAGTACAGTTATCACGAACTCACGTCTCGAATTACGCTACAGATGTTTATACCGGAGCCGTGATTTTCAGGACAGAAGTGGTTGTTATCAGTTAACACTCTATTATAATATATATATATATATATATGTATGCACATATACTTTGATATAAAAATAATGTATGCACTATAAGACAAATCCACAATTACTTTGTCACTTATTATATGTATGATAGTGATCTGATTTGATGTCATTGTTTTAAAACTAGTAGTTTTCGTATCTACTTAAAAAACCATTACTTACTACTACTTAAAAAACGATTAGCGAACGATTTTCCCCATCTTATATCTGGTCGCATTTATGAAACTAAATTAAATCAAATGTTCAAAATAAGATATAAACAAAACTGTACTGTATCAGCCCATATACGTCCCACTGCAGGGCACGGGCCTACTCCACAATCGAGAGTACGATTGAGAGTGGTTAGGCCATATAGTCCACCACGCTGGCCTAGTGCGGGTTGGCGGACTTACATACCATACAATTTTTTATAAATCGCTATGATATGCAAGTTTCCTCACGATGTTATCCTTCACCGTTTTAGTGCGTGGTGATTGACTATCAATACACATACACACATGACTACGAAAAGTCAGAGGTGTCTGTGGCACGCACATATAAACAAAAGGAATTTGATAAAATACAATACCCAAGTAGATTAAATTACTTTCGGATATAACAATAAATAAAAAACTAAAGATTCCGACGAATTTAAAACCACTTCCATTTTTAAAGTCGGTTAAAAAGCTGTTTTGGATACCGTAGCATAAATATTATTACTGTATCATAAGCTCTTCTAAAGACTCGCTTCATGCTTACTACATAAAATTCTAGACAAAATAAAAATGTAAATGAATTTAGAACGTGATGAAACACAATATCATCATAATTCTCTTTTAGGTGCGCTAATAAAGCCTTAAAACCCCGAAGTAATCTTAAAACCAAAGATTACCGTACTCAGAGGCGGCATAAAAAATATACACCGCATTTTACGGAACATTCTAAATCTCGATTAAAAACACTCAAAGCTGTTATATTCACGAATAATCTACAAATTAGCATTTAAATACATCGATTCGGTTGTAGTGACCGCTCGATTTTTCTATCGTGCTAGTACTTTTAAACCCGTTTCGGGACATTCAAAAGCTAAAAGCAAGATTAACTTGACGCAGTCAGTCGCTCTGAGCTACAAAGTAGAGTATCGGAAAAAAATAAAAACTACTATTTGGCTTCAACTAAAGCGCTGATTTTCAGAGAGCCAATCTAGCGAGGCAGGTGCTTTCTGTTGCTCGCGATTTTTCAGTAATGTCCGAACATATTTTCGACCAGGCATACAAATTAGGACATGTTTCGAAACAGTGATGGAGTTAGACTGTAAAGACTGTATTGACCCTTTGAAAACTTCAATTGGCCAACTAATAGAAAGTGCCTGCATACTCGGAATAGCACTAACCCTCAAACCGTCTGATGATAATGAAAATAAGATTCGTAAGATAGAGAGAGAATAATTTTTTGCCACGCTTAAATAATTGCTACGATGTGTTTCTTTATGTATTTCAATGAATTAATATATAAGCAAGCCATTCGTAATGGTAAGCGATTAAACGGCTCATGGACAGTAGCAAACCAAATAACATCATGAATTCCATAAAGATGCTTGGCATTCCAGTTACATGCCATCCTGAGACTGGATATGTTAAGTATTAATATATCGTATGTATTCACACTACTGTTTAATGTAGTTAAATAAAGATTAACACTCTATCAAACTTTGCATACCTATAACTCCTATAAGTATTAGATGTAACAAATAACTTGGTAGGTAACTTTATTCCCATAGTTAAAAATTTACAAAAGTTGCCCTAAAACTTAAAACTTTTACTTTAATCTTGTAAAATGTTGCCAAATTAATTTATTTTATATGACTAACAAAATATATAATACCTTTAACCTTTACTCAACACTCCAAATAGCAAATAATAGCTGATCCCTGCCAATCCCTTATTTACATACATCAAATTAATTTCATTATTAACAAAACCGACCCGGCTTCCATACACTTTTTCGAAAATATTATATTGTCTATGTTCATTAGGGGTAATGAAGGATTCTAACCGTGAAAGATACTGGTGGTAGGTCTTTCATGTGTGAAAAGCCGCCTGGGTACCACCGCAATGTTTATTCTTCCGCCAAACAGCAGTTTAAATGCACTGTTGAGTGTTGTGTTTCATTGAAGGAAATTGTAGCCAGAATAACTATTGGACATAATTTGAGACTTTACATCTTATTTCTCAGGATGGCGAACCCAGTGGAATGCCAAGCATTGCTTTGTAATTCAAGGTGTTTTTTGGCTTTGCTACTGTTCATGAGCGTTCGTATCGCTTACCATCAGGCGAACGGCATACTCGTCTCGCCATTCAACACAATAAAAAAAAAACAGTCCGGTAGTTTCAGAGTGAATAGGCTCTGAAACAAGTAGTGTCAAGTTTGGTTCTTATCCGGTGTTCCGTTGCCGAGTGATGGGATCTGGAAGCATCCCCATTGGTCCGGGAACCGCGAAGCCATCCTTAGGCAATCATTTGACTGCCTCAGTGGCGCAGTCGGTTAGACGCCGCCTGGCAAACGAGTGGCCGCGGAATCGATCCACGCACTGAGAGAAATGTTTGTGGGATGCACAGGAATTTATTTCGGGGCTGAGTGTTTGTGACACCGAAAAGTCACCCAAGTCTCATAGTTACCCACGACACAAGGCTCGATCTTAGTGTGGGGTCTGGACTATGTATGTCACTGTTAGGTGTTATTATTTTATTATTTATTATCCTTAGGCCATCCTAAACATAATTTTAATATGGTTTTATTTATAGCTATATAGAAAGACCCTTTACTTATTTACATTTTGTGACTATATTAATTAACAATCAAGCCAGTCTACCGGGTGGTTAATGGATAAACAAAAAAAATTACGTAAATTTTTGTTATATGATATTTATTTATACCCCTACCTGGATATTTCTAATGGTGGTATGTCTCTCATATCTGAAAGGCCGCCTGGGTAAGTACCACCACAATGTCTATTTCTTCCGCCAAATAGCATTGTAAATGCACTGCTGCGTTTCATTGAAGGAAATTGTAGCCAGAGTAACTACTGGACATATTGAGACTTAACATCTTATGTCTCAGGATGGCGAGTGCCGTGGAATACCAAGCATTGGTTAGTAATACATGTTGTTTTTTTATTACCTACCGGCGATGAGCGGCCGCATCGCTTACCATCGTACATGGCATGCTCGTCTCATCATTAAAATAAGCACCCAAAGCATTACTGGGAGAGAATATCCCAGGCATTAAGTCCGCCTCTATACTCTGTATATAAAGCATTAATAAATATATAAATAAAATGAAAAGTTTAAGAACCACTGGTGTAGGCTATAGATAAACAGTTGTGTGTTCCAAGTGTGGCTGCAGAGTAAATACGATAAATCAAGGGTGGCACGCGCGGTAATTACGCTAAGCCATCCACACCATTGCACTGGATCCTATAATGAAATGATAATACTCGCTCCCGGCGTGATCTGGGTACTAATACAGAGTATACAAGTATTGTCGATCTCTCGTAATTATTGTGAATAAGGCACGCCGCACGATTTACTGATTGAGTGTTTTTTTAGCGAATGGTGAGATGAGCTTATCATACGCCTGATGGTAACTAATTCGACCGCATAGGGACAGTAGTAAAATAAATACCATGAATTACAAAGCAATGCTTTGCATTCTCCTGCGCTCGCCATCTTAAGACAATTATGTTAAGTCTCTCTATGTACAGTAGTTACTCTAGCTGCAATGTCCTTTAAATCGGCATATAAGTGCATTTACACTACTATTTGATGGGAGAAATAAACATTGCGGTGGTACCTATCCAGGCGACATCTCACATATGAGAAACCTATGTGTTTAAGTTCGGCGTGTGTATTTGAAATTATCCAGTGGCATTTCTCAAGATTAGGCAAGTGCGTGTTCAATTAATGTTTGTTGAAATTTGTATGTTAATTTTTATTATTCTAATATCGTTATGATGAAGGATATTATACTTAATTACATAGACATTTAGTAACCAAATGAGTTCGTGCTTTTGTAGTCCATTTCGGTAAATAACATAACCTATATTAATTTTAAAATTGTAATTTTGCTGAAATTAATGTTATTAAATAAATGAAATATGATTCACAACAATTCATTTAATCACAATAAGTATAATGCAAAAATGAAATTTCCACTTGATATCAATTGGACTTATTAAAATTTCAGTTGCCAGGGGATCGGTCAGTCGATCCCAATTGCTGTCGGAGCGATGAGGTCGTTATACCAGAAATCCTATGGGAGGCTTGGGATATTCTGGCACTTATCTGGCCAGCAATACACAAATTGATCTACCTGCCAGTTGTAAATACCCGTTTCATCAATACATAATGTACCAGTCACTACTTTAAAGTAGTACTTTAACATAGGACACTATTGCGTTCATTCAAAATTTCGATACTTTTCATAACCTTCATAATTTTACAAACGGCTAAATTATGTTTTTAAGAGCCTACCTCGAAAAATATTCGCAGCATTCTGGGGCGTGGTTAACGAAAGATGCCGCATCACGCCGCGGCACTGCGCTACTGGCGCACATTCCCCGATTAAATATTATCTACTGGTATTATTAACATTAGTAATAACAAATTAATGTAGACCTATGTATATTTCTAATCCGTATGATTCTGACAATGTGCCTATATATTGTTTATCATACTTTTGTATTGATAAAAAAATCTATTATAATCTAAGTGTTAAAACACGAACTTTAAACTATTACTTTACGAAAACCTCAAAAACATTTACAATAATATCTGTATAAATACAAGATAGGTACCAATTGTTTTGCCGGTCACTCACTCTACTAGTGTGAAGAGCTAATCGCCTAGGCGCCCTTTGATAAATGCCGCCAAAGGCATTGCGCCTAGCGATGATTTATTTGTTTCTACTTCATTTGACCTGTGATTTGACCACTGACTTTCGCCTATAAAAGAATGTCATTCTTAGTTCTGCTGTTTTGTGATTTTTGACTTACGATACAACTGTAAATTTAACAAAAATGTGTGAAATAAATTTGAATTTTGTAATAACAACCAAACTAAACTGACTAGGTATTCCTAAAGTATGTACACAGAGCGGAAACGATAAGTAATTACATTAGATTATTGTTTAAATTCCACATAAAATAATTATTATTGATTTTCGAACTGTGCGGTCACACCGGCGCTCACGCTCTTATTATTATACTGTTTCCATTCGTTTATTTTATTTTTGACAGTTCACGCCTATAAAGTACGACATTACAGTAGAACAATATTTTGAAATAAAAGTAGATACT
The DNA here is from genome assembly GCA_009982885.2 of Hyles vespertilio. NCBI lineage: Eukaryota > Metazoa > Arthropoda > Insecta > Lepidoptera > Sphingidae > Hyles > Hyles vespertilio. The sequence goes on from CM042818.1 coordinate 11,083,977, forward strand.
TTCTTGACGGGTAACGCCCACTTAGAGTTGTGCCATTCGTAACGAATGACCACAGATAACAAAAACGATTTTGAATAGAATCAATCAATCGGAATCATTTGAAATAAAATTACATTAAAATGCTAATGAAAACAGTTAAACGTAATATAGTACCCAATATTAGGATCGAATGTATTTGCTGCAAATTAATTAATATGAATAAAGGTATACGTATTGAAGTGACTTTTAATAAGAGTTTAATTTAAAATAATTACAATGATTACAACGAAAATAAATGTTTAGTACCTACTTGTAATAAACAGTTAAACCATGTTGGAATTCATAGTACTTTAAGGATTAAATAATTAAAACAACTAAAAGGTAATTTGTTAATATTTTCATTTATAAACAATCGTCTGTTTCGTCGGAATCGGCGTCGTCGTCACTCGTATCCCCAGTAACACTAATTATTAATGAGTGCATGGGTAAGTTGTCAAATGCGACATCGCGATCCCAATCAGACATTATTTCTTTCTTCGTCTTATCTACGACACTCGCCCAGTTATGAGGCGTCACATTTTCACACGCATTTTTAAGCAACTCCAGCATTTTGTTTGCGGTGAAAGGAGGAGTTGTATTTATTCTCGCAGCATATCCTTTCACTTGCGCCCATATTAGCTCTATGGCATTATACTGGCAATGATATGGAGGAATTCTAAGGACGGTGTGCCCATGTTCTGCAGCCATTTCATCTATAACGTATCGTTTAGGCTGCTTCCTCATTTTTAATATTTTAAGTAACTCTACTTTTAATAGGGACTCGTCCACCTCCTCGCCATTGTTACGGAGCCAGTTTATTATTTCATTTTTTTTACTGGCTTGCGTTGGCATTTGTTAATTTGCCGAGGGTGATAGGACGCATTATCTATAAATATTGTTGATGGCTGTTCGAGTGACAATAACATTTCCCGAAACCATTTTTCATATACTTCGGAATTCATTTCTTCGTGGTAATCCCCTGTTTTCTTTGATTTAAAAGCTAACATAGCATCTTGCACAAATCCTTTTGCGGTTCCTGCATGACAAATTATAATTCTTTCACCTTTTCCCATTGGCACTGCGGTCGAGGAGCTAGCAGTGTTGTCAGTCCAAGTTTTTGATACCGTGTGATTCGCATTGAGCCAAGTTTCATCGGTGAAAACAACATTCGACCAGTCTTCTATTTTTTTAGCTTGTCTTAAAAATTCGCATCGATACAAAGCAACATCATTGCGTTCCATCAATATTTTTCTTTTGTCACATTTTTTGTATTGGAATCCAATCCTATTCAATACCTTCGCCAAAGAAGACTTTTGACCACGGAACAAGCCACTAGTTTTCAGAGATTGTACTAGGTTATGTAAAGTAGGAATCTCTTTTCTTTGGTAATAATCGTATATATGACGACGAATAGCATCACCATCAAAACTGTCAATTGCTGTCACTTTAAAGGGCTGACGTTTTTTCTTAGGTGTAGATGGCTTGTTTTGTTCCATGCCACTACTGCCGTAGCCTTCTTTAATTATTTTTGAAACTGTTGGAGCAGTAATACCTAATGCTGCTGAAACACGGTCTCTGATTTGAGTCACTGGTATAAGAGGTCCACCATTACGGCTTTCCCTTTCAAAGTACTCATGAAGTCGCAACACAAACTCCCTTGTTTGTCCTTTAAGCACCTTTCCTTTAGGCATTTTGAAAGTGATGAAGGCAGGTACGATGTTCTCAATTCAACCAAATGTAGGAATTCACGGGTAAAACAATACGGAGGAATATAAATACTCAACTCGACGTATGAAAAATGTGAATTAAAATTCAGCGAACGGAAAACACTAGCACGGGCGCGGGCGTCTCGTTGTGAGTGACCACAAAATGGCGGCGCGCGTCACCTGTCTGCCCAGTGTTGCCGTTTCACAATTTGTTTTAACAACATTACTATTGCCGACGGAAGTGATAAGAATATTAACTTAACATGAGTAAATGGTTTATTTTAATATAATTATTAAATCAAGTAACTTAAATATCCCTGAAGTTTTATAAAACAATGCATGGAGCAAAAAATAAAATATGTATTAAATCGATTAAAACTTGTTCAAAAATAAAATCGTTTGTTATAAAAAATTGATTCGATAACGCATCAGGCCATCACTATTTGATTCAGTACTCGATGTGTCAAAAATAAAATAAACGAATGGAAACAGTATACTGCTATGCGCTTGGCGCGAGAATGACGGCGATCACACCCGCCCGTTCCAGTTTGAACCTTCTTTACAACCAAATAGGGATAATTTTTGTTTAACAATGTTTCTTTTATTTACGCTAGACAAATTTTTCGGCGAAATTATTTGATATCAATTACAATTATTTTGCTTTTGTTATATGAAAAGCATTGTAAATATTAATTTTATAGTAATACTAGCGATCGGGCCCGAGTCCGCCCGGGTGCATACACGTTTAAAAATGGCAGTCAAAATGTTTAATTCTGACTATCAGTTTAGAATATCGACCAATCGGACCAAGAAAAACGAACAAAATATCCTCGTATTTGCTAGAAATATCACTACTGCTTTCCTCCTATAGGTCATAGCGTGATGATATATAGCCTATAGCCTTCCTCGGTAAAAGAACTACCCAAAACTGAAAGAATCATTCAAATCGGACCAGTAGTTCCCGAGAGTAGCGCGTTCAAACAAACAAACAAACAAACAAACTATGCAGCTTTATAATATTAGTATAGATATAGACTTTCAGTGACATATAAAATAGATTCGTATAAAAAATATTCTAAATCTGGGGGCACGGCAATGCCCCCACCAAGTCGAGCTAAAAAGTGGCACAGTCGTACCATCCTTTTCTAGAAGCAATTCAGATCATTTTAAACCCCCCATAACTTCGTTGTGGTTAAACGAAGCAAGATACCTGAATTTTCAGTTACTAAGCAGGCATTGTGTAAACACGGTATGTTTAAAATTTCATTCAATTTGAACCACTAGTTTAAGAATTGTAACTAGTCAAACTTTCTTAATTTTGTCACTCATTAACTGACTGACCGATCATCAAAAGTCTAAGGCACTTCTAGCAGACATAGAACCTTTAAATTTAGAATATAACTAGCTGTGCCCGCGACTTCGTCCGCGTGGAATTTAACAAAAACTTTATTTTTCTAAAATAAAAGAACTTTTTTATAATAAATGTAGCCTAAGTTACTCCTTATTATATCAGCTACCTGACAAAAAAAGTCCCGTCAAAATCGGTCCAGCCATTTCAGAGATTAGCCGGAACAAACAGACAGACAGACAAAAAAATTTTAAATATAATTTTCGGCACAGGTATCGTGTATATAACGATATGTAGTAGGACATTTTTTTTTATTTTCACTCTTAAACAGACACTTCAATTTTATTTATACCGGGTATCTCAAGACTGCTACCGAAAACGAAGCCGGGTGGTAGTTTTAGTGGCTACAAACACAATGCAATTAAAAATTTCGCCTAGAAACGCGACAATTTTTTTTTATGATTTTTTAAATATCGTCATTTTTGGGTGGTAAATCCATAGTTTTTGCTAAAATAATAATTTAAACTCTTTTATACCTTAGAGTATTTATAAATAAAAGGGTATATACTATTATTTTAGGAAAAAAATTATTTACCACCCAAATATGGCCATAGGAAAAAAATAACAAAAAAAAATTGTCGCTTTTTTTTTGCAACTTTTTCTGTTGCATTGTGTCTGAAGTCGCTTAAACTACCACCCGGCTTCGTTTTCGGTAGCAGTCTTGATATACCCTGTATGTATAGATTAGTGTTTAGTGTCTTAAGTAGGGAAAAATTTAAACATTTCGTAATTTCTGCCTAGTGTTCTAGATACACCAACTGCGTGAATAGCTTTGTAATCCCATATAAATGTATAGGATTACAAAGTTACATTTGTGTTAATGAATAATTGTACCCGTATATAATGGAATAATAGTTCTAGATAGGTATCACTACATAGTATAAAACAAAGTCGCTTTCTCTGTCTCCTTGTGTGCTTAAATCTTTAAAACAACGCAACGGATTTTGATGCGGTTTTTTTAGTAGATAGAGTGATTCAATAGAAAGGTTTACCTGTATAATAACATCCATTAAATAGTGGAGAAATACTGTTATATTTGAGGTTTCTAATGTGATGTCGTTAATTATCAATTTTTTTCCGCTTACATTGCAAACGCAGGCTAAACCCTACGAGATTTATCAAAATAATGTAGTAATTATTTGTACACATTGAAAAGGTCTACAGAAAACTCCGCGATGGTATATGTCCATCTCTTATGGATATCCCACAATAACAGTTTTTTGTCATTTACTTTTTACGAAAAATACAGCATTAATCCTTCTCCAATTAAAAAGCTTAAATACATTGTTGGTTTAATATAGATCTATATGGTCCTTTACAGCACGAGATTTAAATGAATATTTTCGAAGATATTACAGATTTAAAATTGCGGGACGTAGCGCTTGCGGCGGTACTGGCCGGCCAGGGCGGCAGTAGCGTGCCTGAGTAGAAAGGTTTATATGTATAATAATAATACGTACATATTTTTGTACAGAAATCTATTTGTACCCGGGCGAAGCTGGGCCGGGTCGCTAGTCTATAAAGGGTATATCAAGACTGCTACCGAAAACTAAGCCGGGTGGTAGTTTAAGCGATTTCAGACACAATGCAACAAAAAAAGTTGCAAAAAAAAGCGTCAATTTTTTTTTTAAATTTTTTTCCTATGACCATATTTGGGTGGTAAATACATTTTTTCCTAAAATAATAGTGTATACCGTTTTAATTATAAATAATCTAAGGCACAAAAGTGTTTAAATCATTATTTTAGCAAAAACTATGGATTTACCACCCAAAAATGACGATATTTAAAAAATTATAAAAATATTTGTCGCGTTTCTTTGCGAAATTTTTAGTTGCAATGTGTTTGTATTCACTAAAACTACCACCCGGCTTCGTTTTCGGTAGCAGTCTTGAGATACCCGGTATAATATGTATGTATATGTGGTATGTATATATATAATGTATTTATATGTTTTTATGATTTTATTTGTCTCCATGCTTTCGTTATCTTTATTTTACACCCTATCTTTTTTCCTGCTCATATATCCATCCCATGGTTGTCTGGTAGAAATTGCCTTAGAGCGATAAGACCGCCATTTGTACTTTGTTGTTTTGTATTATCTCTAAACTGTTATTCCTTTTTATTGTGTACAATAAAGAATTAAATAAATAAATAAATAAATATTTGGGTGGTAAATGCATTTTTTCCTAAAATAATAGTGTATACCCTTTTATTTATAAGTAATCTAAGGTATAAAAGCGTTTAAATTATTATTTTAGCAAAAGCTATGGATTTACCACCCAGAAATGACGATATTTAAAAAATCATAAAACATAATTGTCGCATTTCTTTGCGAAATTTTTAGTTGCATTGTGTTTGTACTCACTAAAACTACCACCCGACTTTGTTTTCGGTAGCAGTCTTGAGATACCTAGTATATAAAAGGCATAACAGGAGAGGGTATGGAGAGGGAAAGGGTGTATTCAGCCCATGAAACTGTACAAAATTCCTCTAGAAAGACATAACGAAGAAAAACTTGCAAATAAATAGACTAAATAGCTCCAAAATATCAATTACCATAAAAGAAAGAATACTAATAATCAAATCCGTGATATTTGTGATAAATTGACACCTACAAAAATAAGAAAAACCCATAAGACTTTATGAAAAATTGTTGGTGATATTCTAGAAGTAAAAAGTACCGAAAAGAAAAAAAAGTAGGACTCTAAAAAAAGACGTGAGATCCCATCAAAAACATCCTGTAAAAAAATTCAGCCATCCAGCAGCATTATGTATGAATTGTACGATACATTATGGTTTCATGCGATGGCCAAGGCGATCCATTTATTTATAACGTAAAGAATTTTTAATATGTATATGATAATAGCTTACGTAATAACTTTATACAGAAGGTCCCTTACGCAAGGACTAAATAAATTAATCGACTTGGTATCGGTATATGCATGTAGCATCTCACAATTTTTTAGGTAGAAACCCTGAGCTGCGAGACTTGGAATTTTTTTACAGGATGTTTTTGATGGGATTGTGTCTTCATCTGTCTATTGATAGAGGTGCTCCCGAAAGGTACTATTTTTCTAATGGTATTATACTGGATGGTTTTGAAAAATATCACAATATTATGATGGCCAGTTCATGACCAGACACAAAACAGTTCAAAATGGCGGCCTCAACTATCAATTCTGACTTACTCATTCAAATGAAGGAACCATTAGATATCGATTTAGATATCAATCGAATCAAAAGTAAAAAGTTCATAATGGCGACCATAATTTTCAATTCTGACTTTGAATTTAGTGAAACGGAATAATATGGTAAAAAGGTTTTTCTATTTAATTCACTATTAATATATTTATTGGGCAAAACCCGATTAAAAGTTATAAGTAAATTCAATTGATAATAAAAGTTGGTGCGACCTTGGTGGGAATATCGCGTAGCCTTCATATTATAGGAGCTAGCAACAAGAAATATTGTGATATCAGATGAAAATATTTTTGATGAAAAATAATGATAATATATACTGAAAGAACAATACAACGAGAAATGAATTTATTTTAACCGAATTAATTCGATGACAATGATCGCAATTTCCATATCATAGGGATTACGTTGGATCCCTTATTTTCATATTTCTCGTATGTCGTGGATCTACATACATACATACATAAACTCACGCCTTTTTCCCAGAAGGGGTAGGCAGAGGTGCCAAGACCCACATTTCGCCATGTATGTTCCGTCCCACGATGTGATAGGTGGCGAGCCTATCGCCATATCGGGCACAAATTCCTGACTCTGGGCTGATAATGAATAGAAAAATCCAATATCACTTTGCCCTACCCGGGATTCGAACCCGAGGCCTCACCTTTGTAACCGTACCTTAGTACAACTACGCCACTGAGGCAGTCTACAAGTCGTGGATCTACAAGCTCAGGTAATAGTTGAAAGTTGAAATTAATCGGCCAATTGTCAATTCAAGTGCGTGGTGGCCTAACTACTCTCAATTGTACTCTCGATTGTAGACGAGGCCCGTGCCCTGCAGTGGGACATATATGGGCTGACACAGACTTACCAATTCTGACCTTGAATTTAGTTTATGGAAATGAAGAGTCTCTCAGATATCGAATTACAAACCAATCAGAACAATAACAAAAAAATCAATAAAAATGCTGACCACATTTTTTTTATGAGAATATTTTCATGTTTTCATGAACGAAGGTTCTTTCAAATATCGATTTGGAATCATTCGGATAAATAACAAAAAAACAAAAATTAAAATGAGCCGGACTCGAACCCGAGACTTCAGCGTCGTAATCATATTATGAGGCAAAAATGTATAAAATTTCACGGGAATAATAACAAAAAAATCAATGAAAATGCGGATCACATTCTTTTTTCTGAGAATATTTACATTTTTTCGGAACGATGGTTCTTTCAAATATCGATTAGGAACATTTCGGATAAATAACAAAAAACAAAAATTAAAATGACCGGGACTCGAACCCGAGACTTCAGCGTCGTAATCATATTATGAGGCAAAATGAATAAAATTTCACGCGAACAATAACAAAAAAATCAATCAAAATGCGGACCACATGTTTTTTTTCTGAGAATATTTTAATTTTTTCGGAACGATGGTTCTTTCAAATATCGATTTAGAACCATTCGGATAAATAAAAAAAAACAAAAAGTAAAATGACCCGGTTTCGAACCCGAGACTTCAGCGTCGTAATTATTTTACGAGGCAAAAATGTATAAAATGTTACGCTCCCTTCGACTAATTTCGTTGAGCGCTTATACGTAAGTCAATGACCTTTCTCTTTTATTTTGGTAACTTAGCTAGTTAAAAATGAACTTAAAAATTAATATATACTGCTATTTATTTTTTAAATATATGTAAAAAAATTAAAATGTACAAACAAAAAAGAGTACCACCTAAAATAATAAGAATTACGTAAATTTGAAATTACGTAAAAAAATAATCGGCGGGCTAGAATTTCGAAACGTCGAGCGCAGATCCGTCGTCCACCAAGGCCCGCGGCCGTCTGACGGGAACGCCCCCAATGAGATAGCTTATATGGCCGTAACGTACAAGAATGGGATAGGATGGCCCATGCGCTTCTCAAAATAAAACAACATAAGCGCCAAACCATATTTTATTTTATTGTCATCGTACTATTTACTTTTTTTCTTGATTTTTTCTCGCGAAAAAATAATATTTAAAAATATGTTTATGTCAAATTAATCTTGAGTTTCTACACGGGGTAAGTTAGGAGTTCTGAGTTCTTAAAAAACTTAACAGCTGCTACTTTGGACTGTATTTTTGTTAAGGCAAAGTGGCGTAATCATGTATTTTGATTCATAAAATTGTTAATTATATCATCAATTAAAACATATCTGAAAATGGACTACCAAATCTTAGTAATTTATGATATGTAGGCTTTTAAAAAAGCCAAATTTTTCGAGGTATCCCCTTAACAGACTTCTCTCGACGGGGGTTCTTAATTCTTTCTATTTCTCGTCTTTCTTTTTTATTTCCTTGATAAAAAATTAGCTTAATTGACTTTAATACACTCGCCAAACTACAGTGACTCCAGCCTATTCTTTACGAAACACTCTTGATCCTGACATTACAGAACTGGCTTTGTAAGCAGGATCCGATAGGCACTAAAAAGTAAAAAAAGCGACGGAGGAACCAGTCATTGACACATTTGTAAACCATGAACCAGTTATCACTTTAAACTGTATCCACGTATTATTATTTAAATAAGAGTCATTTTATTTTTATCGTTGTGAAATTTAAAACCTCCGTGTATATTTAAAATACATTTGATAAAATATAAAGACCGCACGGCCTCCGCAATCCTCTCGCGTCGCCTAAAGTTTCATTCATTTCCAATCCGATTTGCTTCTCCAATACAGCGCGACTTTTAACATTCAATTGATAAATACTGTGCTTAATCCTATTACGTATTTACTATTTATATCGGTCTGCAATTGTTACGCCATGAAAGATTTTATTGTTTTCCCAGGTGTTCTTCCGCTAATATATTTTTTATTTGTTTCTCGGACGCACATTTTTTCTGCGCGTCAGGCTAGCGTTGAATTATTCACAAGCGGTGGATTTAGGTGAAATTAATTGTACAGTAACGGTCGTCCGACCGCAACATACATTTTCCATCAAAGGGATTTGCCGAGGAATGCTCCCCCGGGCCGACAAATACTCTGCCTAAATGAACAATTGAACCTCTCAACTCTTTATGTCCAGTGCTTCATTTTTTCACGTATGATTTATTATTTGTTTTAACAAGTATACAATGGTATTTAATGATAAAAAATATTTATTTTTTCAACAAAATCTCAAACCACGACTGCGAAAGATTTTTCTCATAAACAAACAATCTGTTGCAGACATTGACTTATATTCTACCGATAGACGCGACGCGTCATAGAAACTATTTGTCCCATATTTCTCAAAGCTCAGTAGCGACATCTAGTACGTTTACTTGAATATTACAAATTATTATCAAAGATTATTAGACAGAAGAGACAGTTCAAATCAATTATAGGTTTTCCTAATATACTGCCTAAGTATGAATGCTGTCATAGCAATTATATATTTTGTAATAATTTTTATTTACGTGAATAATTCATGAAAATTATCTAAATTAAACTATAAAGTGTACAAGTTCATCACAGTTTTACAATACGATAATGAAACAACAGACAAATATTAGAAAGACCTCCCACTTTCGTAACAACGCGTAAGAATTGAAAAAAATTTTAAGTGATATTAGTCTTTAAAAACATTCAATGGGATCCAAATTCCAACGTTGTCCATTAGGTAATTCATATAAAGAAATAGGCTCTAAAAACTGTCCACTGTTTCAGAACATACATACAACACACATATTTTGTCTTATTAATTAACAACATAAAATTAAAATGAAATACTGAAATCAATTTTTAAACTACGTTTTTCCTGCATATCTGTATTTGTAATGTATTCGAATAGTTTATGCCTATTTGGTCAGCTGATATGAATGTCCCATGAATAATCTATATCTAATATAGTTCGTCTCTCTCACTCGACGAGCAATTTTTGTGCCCGGGAATGAGACATACGATTCAGAAGCTCATCTTGTATTTCTAATGAGCTATACAAATATTTAATCCAATAATAACTAAAATATCTGTATTGTCGGCATTATAGTGCAATATTTTATCACTTAACTTGTATGCTTTAATTATATTGTAACTTTAGAAAATTTCGCTGTCGGTTTGACGGGGAAATGTCAACATAAATTACTTATAAATATAAGCAAAGAGGCGTACTGTTGCGCGGCCGTCACGCGGCAGACTGATTCGTGTGCGGTGCATGCACCGCACTTGGGTGGGACACGTTTGTTACAAAGAACGTCTTATCTAGTGTAACATTGATATCGATGGTTGCAGATTTTCCATTTATTGTAAATCACAAAGGAGTGAATACAACCAACACAAAGAGTGACTGTTATTAATGGATGAATAATGAGAAATATGAGCGGGTGTGAACAATGACAACTGCAGCAAGTCCACTGCACCCACCATGCAAAAGAGTTTTGATTAAAAATTACTGCATTGTGAACATGGATGTAGCATCAAATGGACTCGACATTCGAGTTCCACCGTAAGGGACAGACATACAGTAAAGAAAAAAGCAGGGATACCAGGTCATATATTTTCCCATAAATATTTTAACTAAATAAATAAATAGACGCAACATTCAAATTCATAGTCCTGACCCTACAAATGATAATCTTGTGTCGTGGGTATCAGAAACTACGAGAGACTTTTCACTCAAACATTTGTCTCTTCTTGAGCTGGTATCGAAACCTATCCTCACTTTTACATCTGGCGTCTAACCAGCTGCGATGAATGATGCGGATGAAGGGCGTCAGTATTAAACAACGTGACGTTTTGCAATGTTTTCACAAAGGTTAGAAAGCAAAAAAGGAAAGTTGGCCTTGTATAATTATTAATACTTATATCATTTACGTAACTCGAATAATACACAGCTAGTAATGATAATATATACATAGAAACAAAACCTGCCGAGTGTTCTATAAATTATAGAAGATCAGAGAATTCATAGTAACGTAACTACTAAGGATAGAATAACATCCTACTTTATTTTATTTATTCATTTTAAGAAAGCTTACAAACAAGTGTTTGCAATATACTTAATATTTCCATAAATTAAGTTCCTAATAACAAGTTTCTACAAACGAATCGTAAATAACAAACCAGATACAGAAAACCTATTGATATAGACCTAAACATTTCTCAAATGTAACAAAATGGAAAAAAATATACCTACATATTTTTTTCTTTTCTATATCTTAATTAAAATAAAATGATATAGCAAAGTATCGAATGTGTAATAATACAGCGCTTGTACATTTTTTTTCCTGGAATATTGAATTTTCAAAAGTACATTTATGCACTTTTTGTTTTCATCCATATCAGGCTCATGTGTCCTTTCAGCACTCTTTGTTATTCCCCACAGTTTCGGATTCGGTCATCTGTAAAAATTAAATCTAATTAATTAAAGAATAAAATATATGTAATTAATATGTGCAGAAAAAAATATAAATTGAAATAACGTAAGGTAACGTGACGCCGTGGGTCAAGGCGTGTGTGGATTGGGTATTTATTGCATTGACTTTAAGTTTTGGCACTCAAAGTCTGTAAGTTGTAAACATAAAATCTTTGTTTTTGTTGATGAGCACGACTGTTTGTGTCTAAAATAAAATAAATAAAAAATAAAGAAGTATTAAGCTTGGTGGATTGGGTGCATTTTTGTAATTTTTTCGAATACAGACTTCAAATTTGAAAAATACAACTTAACTGACTTCGAAACTACATTTTATAATTTATAGATTATGCATGTTGTGGCTTCACTTAATACACAGGAGGACAATTTATGAAGACAGGCTGCCGGGAGACTCATTATAGAAGAGGTTTCATTCATTTTCGTCTCAAGGATGAATACTCTGGATTTTTATTATTTAGATTAAATAGATTATAGTTTACCTTTATTTCGAGTGGCGGGAGAGAAAACGGTTTTAAGAAAGTTATAATATGCTTAGTCTTCTGAATGCAATTTTTGAACGAGTGTTTTTACCCAGCTGTCTAATTTTCCGTCACATCCTATTAATTTGATCCACAAAACACGCGAAGGTAAACCTTTTGAAAAGATGAAATAAAATGAATGATGGTTTAATTTACCATAAAACCAGGAAATGCAAATTGTTATAAGCTGGTATCCCGAAACATAATATAATCCAACTAATTTAAAATCATGTACAAAATGGCGTCCTCTTCGAGTAGTATAGGTACAGATTGTCATAATAAACAGTCAAGATAATTTGGTCGGATAATACTTTTAAAATACGTATTTTTTATGCAAATATAATCCTATTTTTCAATGTATTCTATGAAATACTAATTGCAGATGTTAGTAATAATGAAAGTCTACATTTATTTTTACCAATATACTAAATAAAATGCACTTACCAGTGAGAGGTTATGTTTTCATATTATCGTTTAGATCGGCTATCACAGCTAATAATAAAGCAGCACACCATACCTTTTGTCTTATGATCAGTCACAACACTCTTTTACATACATTTTTGACCGCAAATATTCGTAAAATACTCAGTAATTCAAGTTTATAACAAACCGCACGTCTTATTTGTTTGGTTACACTCAGTGTTCCCCTACAAAATCATGTGAAACTATGACAAGGACCGCAAATTGTGTTTTGTCACTTTCATTTTTTAAGGTTTATGCATAAGTCTAAGTGAGATGGACTATATATGTCAAATGCATGTCAAGTCTATTGATACTACGTCTATGATTGTGAATCATATTTCTTGTTCCATTTTTAAATAGTTAAAAGTTTGATTAATATTACATTGTCTTTTAAAAAATATTCATATATCATATCGCGCTATATCATAGTATTATTTCGACTTTAAACGAATATGAAATTCATTTTTCTCGACCTGGCTTACAAAAATCCGGGATCAAAAGCTGTGCAAAAGCAACTAAATTTAATATAAGCCAAAACTCCCTTAGGAGTATTCTGTGCATATATCTCATTGAACAATTAGTAAATTACACTAGGCATTTAAATAAAACATCCAATATCTTTGTATGAAGAAAACAGTGCATGCTAACTCGTGAATCTGTCTGTGTTGCATCTGTCCATCAATGATACGACAATCCCACTACTAATATTGTATTGTATTGTCAACATAACTAAAGATATGCACCAAATATCAGATCAATCCGTCAACAGAAAGGGGGTCAAGATTCAATTACTAAATTTGACCTAAAGAAACAAACAAACAAGGCAAGCTAAATGAAACCGTTTAAAAATACCCAAATAAGATCAAACCGAATTATCCCAAAACAACAAACCAAAATAAACAGCCAAACAAAAGCCTATTTAAAAATTACAAGCTAATTATTCAGCCGATAGGAACGAAATTGTATTGGAACTGTTATTCATAAAGATACAAGGAGAACAAAAAGGCCGTTTTCAGTACAAAACAATAAGTAGGTAACCGCGTGCGCGGGACAGCCGGCCGGAAAATTGTTCAGGAAAGCGATTAAAGTGTGGAAATTGTTTCACAACAATGGCGGTCCGTCTGCAACACGGCTAAGGACGCCATTAAATCTTTTATCTTGTTCGACAACATAAACTCAGCGACACTGTGTGAACAGTAGTTTACACACTCTTACTCTACAAACAACTGCTTATTCTTTAGATATTTGCATGCTGTGACGGAAAATAGTTGGAGAACTTCATTGCTGTAAGACCGGTACGACTGAGAGAGGACCTTAAAAAGCTAAGACGATTTTGTTTTACATTTGCTCCCAAAAGCCTGCAGGAGCATATTCGTTGGAACTTTGATAGATATACATGATAATGAAAAACCCAACACAGTGACATTTACAAGCTTGTCATACTTCGTGAGAACTCTAAACGCACTTTACAGAACTCTTGCAATTAAGGATATAGCTAAAATGCACCCAAAATATGGTAAGAAAATATTCGTTTGCGCTAAGATAGACACAAACAATTGCGGAAAACTTAACACTGCCACTCGTACGTGAGTCGCATTTTGTGAGAATCCAAAACGCAATTTACAGAACTCTTGTAAGTACTGACATATCCTGAGACAATGAAGACGTATCTCATTGAAAACCACAACAGAAAAAAGCAAATCAATTACATATACCAGTTCCGCACTCACACCCACCACTGTAACTCCTGTGAGCCAGGATCAACAGAGGCGTACGATGTAATGACACCGAGCATTGAAGCTTGGCGAGTCTTCGGAAATGTTTAACTTGTCTTTAACCCGCAACTACATCAATCACAAAATTAAATTAATAGGAGTTGGAAATAAATTATTGTCCACTTCCCTCATTGGAGTGAACTACACATACCCATCAAAAATCTTTAATTTGTAATAATCACATTTACGTTAAACAGCCGAAATAAATACGTATCCGAAACCGCAGATTAACAAAGGCCTGTTAAAATAAACGATGGCTTTAGCGAGACAAATAGCTGTGCAGCCCGCTACATTTCAAACACGATGCACAAGTTCGCTTTACACTGAACAATTCCCTGCCCACTGATTTTCATTATGAGTAAACTATAGTGAACAAACGTATTTTCATTCACAATAATTCTGCTATTTAACCGCTAGCATGCGGAAACAGTTTTTCTTTGTAAACTGGCTTTTGTTCGAACGCACTTACACTCCACACGGAGTGGTGTAAGTCTTAACTTTACGTTACAGAAAAATACTGCAGAATTTACAGTTTTATACTTGTAAATTGCAGGTTTTTTAACAGAAAATGTGTCATCTATATTTAATATTAAACTAAAACGATGAAAAAAAACATCGTGAGCAAACCTGCATACCATAGATACTTATAAAAAATTATATGGTATGTAAGTCCACCAACCCGCATTAGGCCAGCGTCATGGACTATATGGACTAACCACTCTCAATCGTACTCTTGATTGTATAGGAGGCCCGTGCCCTGATATGGGACGTATGTGGGCTGATACTTATATTATTTATATTGTATTCCGTGAAAGTACTTTTGGCAGTGTTACGTATCATCTGCAATAGAAACTTGTAACTGGAATCAATAGGGAATATGCATGTCATTTTTTTATATTTTTAATCAATTATGTATGTTATTTATTACATTATCGGAAAAAAATATAAGTCTTTGAAAATATCAATCAAAAAAGTACAAAAAAATAATCAAAACTGCTATCAGTTTCGAAGCATTTAAACGCCATGTTGGCGCGAACTCGCTGTGACGTCAGAGGGCACGATATGAACAACGTAGTATTTGGATTAAGTTTCTTTCATGAATTGCTACAGAACTGTATTTCATGACAAAATAATCCATTTTATTTAATAGTATAAAGAAAGCACAAAATAACTCATAAACAAACGTAAAACAATACACTCAACAAGCTAAAACTTCATAAGAACGTGCCCATTGTCGTCACTTTCCTTTTCAAGCAATAGATAGCATTTCGGAAAAAATTCACGGCAAATTGGAAATGTCATTTTTTAAGTATTTATTTTACCGAGAGTTGATAAATTTAAAAAATATCTTTAAGGTATATTTCTATATTAATAAAGATTACAAAAAAAATATTTTGACTTATTTTGAAGTCTGGTGCATATTCCCTATTAACTTTAAGTGTTTTAGGGATGACTAATTAGTATCTAATATTTAAAATATATTTATAATTACTAGAGCCATGCTCTTGTCTGTCATGACTCAGCATAAATGGGCAGGCTCGTCCGCAGTCGTACCACGTCTCACAGGAGATCCCTTTGAAGCGGCAGCTATGCTGGCCCGTTTCATTCGACAAGTAAAATTGCCGGATGCCCAATACTTCTTTCTTCTTTCCATTATTTTTTCTTCCCTCTCTGAAGGCCGATAGGCTTGCAACTAATCGATGATCCAAGCTTTTTCATTATGGGCGTCAGTGATCACATATCATCAGATGACCTATTTGTTCGCTAGCAGGACCTATGCCATAAAATTCAATTATTTCATTGTAAAATTAACAAATTCAGAAAATAATTGAAAATGCGAATAATTTGTTACGTAAAACATATTTATTATTGAAAATAATATTTTTATCACGAACACATTCACACACAAACTAGACTTGTTAATCTAACACTAATTCTAGTCATCAACAGTTAATGGAAGTTCCAACCTGGTTTTGTTTTAATAAGTTCTGCGCAATAACGGACCGCGCGGCCCGGGGGACCGCGAGTACTTCCACAAATTGCAATACAAGTCTCACGTACCACGGATATGTATTAGTTATGAGTTGAAATAGAAATTGTTTGGAATTGATTTTGTATCTTTTCTATTGTTTGATTGGATCGAACAGATAGCTTCCGCATGCATTGATGATACGTGAAATGTTATCGAAATACACCTAGGGAAATGGTTTACAAAATACAACTCCATTTTCAATGGATTGCATAGAAATTGTGCTATCGAGGAATTTTAACGTGAACCATGTTTTGGACTACCTCTATGCAAAATGGACATGTATTCATGTTAATAACATTTTCGAGGAAACGATAAATATGCGTAGGAATTCGGGTTTATTTTGATGCCAATATTTGTCAAATTCAATAGATTCCCGTAAACTTACTATTTTTCATGTATTCTAAACTACATTGCCAATACACATGTATCTAATATAAAACATTTGTAACATTTTACATAAAAACATTTTTCTATCCTACTAAGGCATCAATAGGTACTACATTTATATATTTCTGGTAGAGATAGATAAGTTTAATGCCCCCAATATCTTCATATCTGCTCTCATCCTGAGAGATGGCTAATGTATTCCTTATTAAGAAACTCAATTTGCATAGTTATCAGGGAAATACGAGGGGATCGACAGCAATTCCGCCAAAGAGAAAAGTTATGCTCTTTTTACGTCCCTTTACTTATCCAATCTGTATAGATTTATGCATTTTCACATAACTTCAAGAGAACGGCATACTTTTGTTCAGACTTTGGTATCAAGGTAGAGTGATAAATTATTTTTTGTACGAACCCTTTGGCGCGGAGTAAAATGATTTATAGCCGAGACTATACTGCAAGATAGACCTTTTTACAACAAAAACAAATTTATGCTCAGGTACGTTAGAACACTAACTCTGAAGGTCATCAGCCAACAATGGATAAAGAACCTCATATATTGTCGTAAATCAAAAACTTTCGGTGTTTTCTTCATCGATCCAGTGAAAATATTCGTCGCAATATCAAAATTTATTTATGGGAGATATGCTCTGGGTTCGAATTTTCGTATATTTATATTCCTTGCTTTATGTACCGGAATGTATTGTGGTGTTACCTTCAGTACAAAATAAAGCATATGAGGAGAGTGATGAAGATTTGAAATGGATCAATGGATTCAGTTCATGATATCGGCAGCGATTGTACCAAATAGAACGAACGAACAAAGAAATGCATGACACAATATTATTCCAAGTATTTTTTATAATCTTTTCTTTATTTACTTGAAACTAAGACACTGTATCGTTGTTCTAAATAGCAATATTTTTAAATATCTATTATTTTATCAATACCTCTGCCGCTGTTTTCGCTTTATTAAATTTCGATTGACGTGCATGTCACAGCGATCCGAAATTTTATCGGGATGAAAGCATGTGTCACCCTCCGGCTCATAAACTATCTTTGTACTCATCCATCCTTTGCTGACAAACAAGGGGATATACTCCTTTATTTCCAATATTTATTTGTTATTTTGGCTCTCGGAAATGGGATAAAAATATTAAGTTATCTGGGAAAACACATTTGTGACATTTTTTATTCTTCAGAGAATTTGATAATTTGAGAATACAATGAAATCAATAAAATATTTATTTATTTATTTTCTATTTTACTTTATGGTACACCAAAATTATAAATATAATTTATAAAAAATCTATAAATCAGATAAAAATAAATTAACACTAATGAACCTGCGATTTCATCCAGACAACCTTTTGATGGACTTGATTAATCTAACATAGAACTAATATTATAAATTAATTTTATCCATCAAAGAATGACAGTATACATACATTTTATAATAACTTGTAGAACCCAACACCTTGTCGATAATGGACGAAACCCAAAATCCAACTACTGTAAACCCATGTCAAAATAAAGTGCGCCAAACCGCTTGTCATATACACAGAGATACAATTTAAAACATTTTCAAACGCAAAGCACGCACTTAAAATAAATCACTTTTACAGTCTACAATTTTATAGCACAAGTGAGATCAATGAAATACACAAAGTGGTCCACGTTGCGAAAAAACCGCAAAGTCGGTTTCCATTATTTCAAACATAAGTTGACGTTTAACGCTCGCAAAATTCCACACCGGTTCAACAAATTGGTAAAAAATATAAAAAAGGCTTGTGTGTCGTTTATAAGATTAAAGGGCGAGGTGATTAATCACGAGTGCGAAGGGATGGAATGTGCTTGTAATAGCACCACCTTAACATTTCAACAGCCCTTTGTTTTATAAAACGAATGTTCCGATATTCGTTTGACGACCTCCTTGTAGCTGAGCAATAAAAGATTTTCATTTATTTATTAATGAAAGACATACTTACAACATATGCATTAAAAATTCACAATGATAATTAAGAAATGAACGGTGAAGGGAAACGTCGTGTGAGAACCTGCATGCCGTAGCGATTTTAAAGAATTTCTATGGTATGTAAAGTCCGCCAATCCGCATAAGGCCAGAGTGGTGAATTGTATGGCCTAACCACTCTCATTCGTACTCTCGATTATAGACAAGGCCCGTGTCCTACAGTGGGACGTATGTGGGCTGATACAGACAAACAATAATAATATTTCACGGTAAAATAGGAAAGGACAAAATGATAAACGTACACATTATAAACTACTTAGGTATCTGTATTTTTTACCAATACAGGGTTTGATTGTTTTTAGGTTTTAATGTGATACAAAAGACCGTGAATTCGTTTCTCGCACCGATACAAATGTTTGTGTAACCTTCATCATCTTCGTATCAACATAAACGATTGTGTGTTTCACAAATAATTTACAGTCTCCGTGGCGCACAGTTGAGCGTGAGGCCGCGGGCGGGATTCCCGCACCGAGAAAAGATTTGTGGGACGCGAAGATATTATTTTCGGGTCTGGGTGTTTGTGAGACCAAAATGTCTCTCGTAGTAACTGATACCCACAACACAAGACTCGATCTTAGTGTGGGGCCAGGACTATGTATGTGACTGTTGGGTGTATGTATAAAATAAAAGAAACCCTAAAAATCACGTTTGTTCTTGTTTATCAACATCGAGTAAAATTGCCTAATTACTTTTTTGTATGGGAGCCTCTCTTTAATATTTACTTTAGTCGGATGCCCATTAATATTTTCATTTCTTTTTTTAATTTTTATTGTTATAGCAGCAACGGAAATACATAATTTGTGAAAATCTCAGCTTCTAGCTATCACGGTTTATGGGATATAGCCTGGTGACAGACAGACAGGCAGCGGAGGTTTAGTAATAGAGTCCCGTTTTTGCCTTTTAGGTATGGAACCCTAAAAATAAAGAAAATAAGTATTTGTTTTGGATCAGGATATTGTGGGACTAAAAACACTCCCCTAGTTGAGTAGCCCACCCATTTCATGCTAATGCCAAAACATAAGACTTATAGTTGTGTTGAGTGTTGGGTATCCCTATTTCTATTAAGTGATGATACAAATCTTCCTTATATGTTTTAGTGACAATCAAAACGACCAGCTCAAGTGAAAAAATTGTATCTTCACTCACATGCATATTCAACATTGGTGCATGATCGAAAAAAAAAACAAAAAAAGGGGTGAGGTAGACAAAAGAGAATTATCAGATCTTAATTTAAGTGCTAATTAGAATTATTCGGCAGCCCGTGTAAAGTAATCGACACATCGCATAGGGAAAGAAAAAAATGAAAAAAATAAACTTAATCCGCGATAAAATCCGTAACTAATTAATTCATGTTCTTATATTCATTCTTAGAACTTCGTATTTATAAGTGAAATTTTAGATTTACTACCCACTATACTTTATCTACTGGATCTCGAAAGACGTTTTTCTTACAATCCTTGCTTACAGAATTAAATAAACACACAGATTAAAAATAGATAGCAAAACTAACCAGTAAATACACTGTCGCGTGTGTGTATCTCGTATCTCATTTCTAATCTGCGGCAAGCGGAAAAAAGAAGCACCGAGCGGCCATTAATCAGATGTCAACACTGTACTGAATGAGCCGTGGACTTATATAAACTGGAAATATCTGCGTTGAAAGAAACGTCGCGCTGATACCAAACTTTTCAATTGTGCCCGAATGACCAACGATACATCAAATATATATTCTCGTCGTGATTTTATTTTGCTACGGAAAATATTGAAAATGTGAACCTTCACACTTCACATGCTTCAATGATAGTTTTGGTATAAAAGCAATTATTTTATAATACATATAATAGTAACATAGTAACAAAATAATTATGCAACTGGCATTACGATAAGTAGGAGCAATATTTCCTGAAAAACATATATCATCCTATATTCGTGCACTCGGAATTCGGGGCATTCAGGAACGGCTTTCTCTACAATCGGGAATACAATTGAGCTGGACTAGGTCATATAGTCCATCACGCTGGTCAAGTGCGGGTTGGCGGACTTTAAATGCCATAGATTTTTTTACAATAAGCCAAGGTATACAGGTTTTCTCACGATGTTTTGCTTCACCATTATAGTGCTTGGTTGCATTATGGTGCTTGCATCAATAAACACGACTCCTATAAGTTAGAGATGTGCTCAGGGATACGAACCTGCGACCACTATGAACATATTGGCAGCCGCGTCTGGTGCATTACTAATAAGCCACCACGCTCCCAAAAAAAATTTTTTTTCATGTTGTATTACCATTTTTATAACAATTGTTTTAGACAGTATAATATCATAAGTCAGGTCAGTTTTAAAAGTCCTGATTTCGAAATACGGTTATCATATTATAACAGATTTACTGTCTACGATACGATGTTTTGATAGTCAATCACCACGCACTAAAACGGTGAAGGAAAACATCGTGAGGAAACCTGCATACCATAGCGATTCATAAGAATTTATATGGTATGTAAGTCCGCCAACCCGCACTAGGCCAGCGTGGTGGACTATATGGCCTAACCACTCTCAATCGTACTCTCGATTGTAGAGTAGGCCCGTGCCCTGCAGTGGGACGTATATGGGCTGATCCAGATCCAGACTGTCTACGATCAAAGCCAACACCGACAGGTATAACTTAATCTTAACCTACGTCAAAATTAAACATGTAACTTTCAAGCTCAACTTAATATAATATTCATGACATTAAATTAAGTAACATAATTTGTATTCTGGAAAAGACAACCTGCCTGTCATATAGCTATAATATGTAATTTGGGATAAATTTGGGGTGACTATTTATTCATTTATTTAATTAATTAACGTTCTCCAATAGTATACACATTATCAAAATTAATACAATCGTAACATGTTGCTTTCTGATGTATATACAGCCGGGTGGTAGTTTTAGTCACTACAAACACAATGCAACTAAAAATCGTGCTGAGAAACGCGACAATGATTTTTAATTTATTTTAATTTCATCATTTTTGGGTGGTAAATCCATAGTTTTGGCTAAATTAATAATTTTAACTCTTTTATCCCTCGGAGTATTTATAAATAAAAGGGTACACACTATTATTTTAGGACAAAATGGATTTACCACCCAAATAGGACCAAAGAAAAAAAATTCAAAAGAAATATTGACACTTTTTTTTTGCAACATTTTCTATTGCATTGTGTCTGAAGTCGCTTAAACTACCACCCAGCTTCGTTTTCGGTAGAGCAGTCTTGATATACCCTGTATAACGTGACCATACGTCCGCTTTGGGCGGTACTGTCCCGCTTTCAGGAAGTCTGTCCCGGTGTCCCCAGCAAGACCGACATCGTCCCGCTTTTGCAAACAGACCAAATAATAATTTTAAATGTATTTTTAGACAGTTCGATCCCCTTACCGAGAGAAATGTTTGTGCCACCCACAAATATTTCTTTCAGGTCTGGGGGTTTGTGAGACTGAAATGTCTCTCGTAGTTCCTGATACCCACGACACAAGACTAGATCTTAGTCTGGGGTCAGGACTATGTATGTGACTGTTGGGTGTTATTTATTATTTCTCGATCGAAATGCTTAGCCGAACTACTACTGAGGACCCAACTAAAACCGTGGTGATCCGTGATCGTATTATTCCAAAACTTTCGTAATAACATCTTAACTTAATAAACTTTTCAACATTTATTGAGTACGTTGTGTGAAACTAACGCACCTATCGAAAGAGTTTTTTCTGACATTATCAAAATATGGACAAGTGATAAAACATAGGTGAGTGTCGCAGTAATAAAATTTATTTTGATTACGTAAATAAATATTAATAAATCATGTACTTACTGAGTTTCACACATATAATGAAATGAAATGAAATGAAATGAAATGAAATGAAATGTGAAATGAAATGAAATGAAATGAAATGAAATGAAATGAAATGAAATGAAATGAAATGAAATGTATTTATTGATCACGTAGGCAATTAAGGAGCTCTTATGACAAGTCAATACACATAGAACTTAATCTCTATTTACAATATATTTCCTATGCTTATTATTACTTATTTTAATTTCTTGCTTTTATCAATTTATTTATTAATTTTATTTATTTTTAAATTAATTTTATTTTTATTTATAATTTATGATTAGTTTTTTTAATTTATTTAGTTTTTATTCATATTTTATTTAAAGTATTAGTTTTTACTTTATAGTAATTTATTTGTCAAAGAAATACATTATTTACGTTAGTCAAATTAAATTATATTATTTGTGGACCATAAATATTACAACGGTGCGTAGCGGTTTATAGTTACCACCGGATCCAACGCGGCCCTTCCTGAGAAGACCCGGCGAAACAAACTCAGTGGGCTTACACTACCACTGGAACTACGCGACGCGACCCAGTCCTGAGTATATCCAGCGACTAAGACTCAGTGGGCTTGTTTTGGGTCCAACTTAAGACAACGACCATAAGTATTTCCGATACGTCCCGTATGTTTAGGCTTACTGCCGGATCCAACGCGGCCCTGACTGAGAAGACCCGGCGAACAAACTCAGCGGGCTTTACTTTACCACTGGATACTACGCGGCGCGACCCATTTCTGAGTAGATCCAGCGAGTCAAACTCAGTGGGCTTGGTTTTGGTCAATTTACTAAAATAAGTATTTGTGACTTGTCTTACAAGGATTTGCCATATTAATTATTATTTTTATATGATTTTTTCGATCGGTCGTCATATAATTTAATTGATTTATTTGATTGTATATAGCTTAATTTTTGAGTTCACAATTTTAGATATTTTTAATTATTTAAATTAGGTGGTGTAATAAGCGAATAGTTCAGGGCCCCAGGAGGTCGCAATGTGCAAGAGAACACCTAATCCCAGGCTTTTTTATCCTCAATATATTCCTTAATATTATAATAACCCCTAGTCATAAGTTTGTTTTTAATATGGACCCTAAATAGTTTGTCCGGTAGCTGCGTTATCCTATTGGGAAGTTTATTATAAAATTTAATACAACTACCCAAGAAAGATTTTTTTGACTTTTCTAGTCTAAACGAGGGTATTGCTAGTTTATTTTTATTCCGCGTATTAATGGTGTGGGTGTCACTGACCTTATAAAACTTATTAATATTTTTACGAACGTGCATTATATTCTGAAAGATGTATTCAGATGACACGGTTAGTATATTGCTTTCTTTAAAAACAGATCGCAAAGAATCGCGGCTTCCTAGATTATAAATAGCACGGACTGCTCTTTTTTGTAAGATGAATATCGATTCGATATCAGCCGCTGATCCCCATAAATAATGCCGTATGACATTATACTATGAAAATAAGCAAAATATACCAATCTAGCCGTTGCAACGTCAGTTAGTTGTCTTATTTTTCGGACCGCGAACGCTGCGCTGCTAAGTTTAGCTGATAATCTCTCAATTTGTGGACCCCATTGTAATTTTTTATCTAGAGTGATCCCTAAAAAATTGTGGAATTAGCTAAATTTAGAATTTCTGAATTTAATTCGATACGCGTGTTTACGCTTGCCACGTTCGGTAAAGCAAAACGGACGCATTTAGTCTTACTAGCATTTAATAGTAGATTATTAGCAGAAAACCAATCCGAAATTAAATTAAGAATATTGTTAGGTGTATCTAGATTATCGTCTTTCCGATTAACTTTAAATATTATAGAGGTGTCGTCAGCGAATAAAACTATGTCTGACCACTTCTGAACCATGCAAGGAAGATCATTTATGTAGACTAAGAATAAAAAGGGGCCCAGAATGGAGCCCTGCGGAACCCCAATTTTAACTTTTGATCCTACCGAAGTGAGCCCGTCCAAAGAAACCTTTTGTTCACGACCCGACAAGTAAGACATTACGAGATCAAGTGACGTATCACTGATTCCGTAGTACCTTAGCTTCATAATAAGTGTTTGGTGGTCAACACAGTCGAAAGCCTTGGAGAGATCACAAAAAACTCCTAGAGCATCTTGAGATGCCTCCCAGGCTTCTAAAACCGACGTGATTAGTGATGTCCCGGCATCTTGAGTTGAGCGACCCTTTGTGAAACCAAATTGATTCCTATGTATTAACTTATTTTCATCAAAATGTGCTAGCATTTGATTAAGTAAAAGCTTTTCGAAGATTTTGCTAAGAGCCGGTAGTACAGAAATGGGTCTATAATTCGACGGATTGTTCGAACATCCTGACTTAAAAATGGGTACGACTTTACTAATTTTCATTAAGTCGGGAAAGATACCGTCACTTAGGCAGGAATTAAAAATAGTAGCTAATAACGGTGCAATGTTAACAATAATAGCTTCTATAGCTTTAACAGACAGTCCCCATATATCTTCTGTAGTTTTTATTTTAATTTGCTTGAAAGCCTTTATTATTTGACAACTGGTTACCTTTTGAAAGTTAAACTTAGACATATTTCCAGGAACATTTTCCTTTAAAAAAGATTCCGCTAAATCTACTGATGAATCTAAATGTTTAGTTAAGTCTAATGGTATGTTAGTGAAAAAATTATCAAGATAATTGGCAATAGTAGATTTATCTGAAATAAGGTCGTCATTTATGCGGAGAGCAATTTTGTTGTCATTTTTTTTATTTTTCCCAGTTTCAGTATTAATAATTTGCCAGGTAGTTTTTATTTTATTATCTGACAATCTAAGCTTTTCACTTATATAATTTGATTTAGCCTGCATACATACTTTTTTAAATAATTTTGAATATAATCCGACATATTTTTTAAAGTTGACATCAGGTGTATAGGACCTTTTGTCATATAACTCATACAAAATTTCCCTACTACGTCTAATGCCTTTAGTGGCCCAAGCACTAAATTTTATTTTAGAGTTAATTTTAATAGTTTTAATTTTACATACTTGGTCAAACTCTTTACGTATAATTTTAAATAATGATGAGTACATGTCGTTTGGACTGCCATCAAGTGTAAAAGTATCTATTTTTGATTGTACATTACTGTTAAATTGACCGAGGATTTTCTTAGATAACGGCCTAAAAGTTATTAATCTACTGGTTTTGTCTACAGCATGTTCTAATTTCACTAATTGGCATTTATGGTCAGATCTAACCCCTATCTTTATACCTTTTTCAAGTACTTCGAAGTTTGTTATGATATTGTCAATACAACTCGAAGTTTCAGACGTAATTCTAGTAGGCTCCGAGAACAAACATGTAAAATTAAATGAGCCGAATAAAGACACAAACCTACACTTATCAACCGAATCAACTAGTAAATTAATATTAAAGTCCCCACAGACTAGAACTTTTTTATTACTTTTAATTTTATTTAAAATATCCTCCATTGTTGATAAAAATAGCGAAATATTTGATGAAGGAGGTCTATAGACACACAATATGACATAGGAATTTGTTTCCGCACATGCGACCTCACACACTCGTTCAACCGAGAGGCAAGAGATATCCTTTCTTTCCCTAAATGTGATATGATCACGAACTAGAATTAAGGAACCTCCACCTTCCGCCGAAATCCTGTTAAACGAGCTGGCGACCCTGAAACCATTCACATTGAAATTCATAAGGTGCGCCTTCAACCAGGTCTCTGTGAAACATAATATACTAATGTTAAATGTGTCAATAAAAAGTTCAATCTCTAAAATTTTGCCAGAAAAGCGGTTTATATTCTGATGAGATAATACTATATAATTTTCACCCGCTTCCTTTTGTCAAAGTTAAAAGTTTAAATTATTATTTACCACATTTATTTTAGTAACATTACTAAAAGTGGTAGTGCCTGTGGTCTTCGTCATATTACTTATGACTGTGTTTAAAAAATTAGCTACAGGTGTAGCAAGTAAATGTAAATATTTATTTGGTAGATACAATGTATCCCTAGTCTGTTTAAAATATTTACCAATAAATATATTGGTGTCAAAAAATAAAAATTTGTCACTATAGTGACTTATTAAAAATTGCATGTGCCTATTTAACACATGAGTGTGGTTATTTACATTATCTGACACATTATTTAAATATGGGAAGGCACACAATATGATTTTGGGACATTTGAGTTTCAATAATATTTCAAAACTCTCAGTAATGTCCCGCTTTTTTAGACCTTGACAATCTCCAATGCAGACTGTTATACAAATGTTGTCATTATAAACTTTTTGCGACAGAGTATTAACAATATGTTTATAAGGCATCCCTGGCATACAGTAGTTTACTAGGGGATGACTACTACTTTTATTTATTAATATTCCAATACCTTTTCCTACATTGTCAGAATACATTATAGTATTATATTTGTGATTTGGAACATTCTTACTATTTTTGGGCGTAAGTGGGACAGTACAAGTTTTTGGATTATTTATGTCATCAATTATTATTGATGATTCACATCCTACATTAATCGATTGGTTATATCTTGGAGAGTAGGACAGTTCAGATGACATTAAAGATTTATTATCAGCATAGTCATTTTGTTTTTGTTCGCAAGCTTTGAGCAATGTTTGAACTTCAGTTTGTTGAGTCAAATATTTGCTGTAGGTCAAACTCAATTGCTCTTCTAAAGTACTGATATCAGACAGCAATCGTTGAGTGTCTATTTCATATATATTTTTGCTGTCCTCTAGCTTTATTTCATAATTTTGAAGTTTAGCTACCAGGGCCCTACGTTCTTTCCTAAGTTCCAAAATGGTGTTTTTATTAATATTTTTTGATTTTAATTTTTTTAATAATTTATTGATTTTGATATATTTTTTGACTTTTTTATTGCTAAGTAGGTTTATACTTGGCTGGCACTTTGGTGAGTCACCCCCTGTTAGGTCTATAATATCAGTAGCCTCAACAGGAGTATACTCTGAACATACATCTATTAGTTCATTAAATAAACTTTTATTTGCCGCTGATTGTGAAAGTTCAATTTCTTTCTCTAACTTTATAATAGTATTATTTGCTACATTTAGATCCAGCTCAAGGTCCCTAACCCTGCAGAGGGACTCCTCATACAGGGAGCTACAGTGCACAAATGACTCTGTCACCGCTTGGAGCTTGTCCCGTTCCTCAGCAACCAGTAGGTAGTTATGGTGCAATGCAGCCATCTCACGTTTGAGTGCTGAGTTCTTGTCTACAATATTTTTTACTTCATCCTCACTTTCCTCCCTCTCCTGCAGGAGCTGCTTGCATTGGTCTTTGTATGCCTTGAGTTCCTTTAGCGCTTTGCTCAACCTGAACTCAGCCTCTTGGGCAGCAGCTTTGCGGGTTTGCATGATGGAAAAAGTGTGGATGGACTGAAAAAGTAAGAAAAAGGGAGTGGGCAGTAAAACTGTATATATAATACGAATTTAGTAAATTAATTTTACTTTTAGTGGACCAGAGGGTAGGTATTCTTATTAATATTAATATGAAATATAATCAATTGGCAAAGAATTTTGATATTAATGAGTTGTCTAATTAGTATTTAATAAAAGCGTACTAAAGTGTCGTATTGTTGTTACGATTGAGATGAGTTGAATTGTCTGGGGCAAATAGTGTTCGTCGTCAAGATTGCTTCCACTATTTGTCAAGCAAGTTGAGACTTGAACGTTGCCAGTGAGTGATGGACGTGGCTCACAGTAGTGAAACAATGTACAGTATTGTGTTGTGTATGTGATTAGTTAATAAACACAATAGTACTCGCCGTTTTATTCGATAATGTTCAAAATTCTCCTTTGCGGTGACAGTTAACAGATGTACAACCTCAACGTTTGAAATTTCTTGTTTTATTTTACATAAATATGATTTAATTACAATATTAATGCACTGATTTATGTACTAAACTTATTTAAAACAATTATTAGGCACTTAATAAATTTTATTTTAATTAAAATTACGAGCTAAGATTTTGACGACCGATCGAACCGGGGTTGCCAGTATATCTATTATAAAAACTAACTAACTAACTAATATATATTATAAAAACTAAACCCGATGGTTTGACATAATTCGTTCAGCCAAAAAATACAAAAATACGATTTTGATTATTATTTTATGTTATTCAATCCTCTATGATAAATCTTGTAAAACACTAAAAACTTTATTTCGTATAAAAACTAAATAAATTTCGTAGCAAAACTTTATTATTATTATTATTTAATTATACTAATTTCCCGCTCTGGCACAAAAAACAAATGGTCACGTTAAGTATATACCAATTACAAGAATACACAACAATTCCAAAAAATGATGTGACTTCATCAGCATGAACAATAAAATCGAATTCTACACTAACTAAAATTCTTATCAATTAACGTAAAATTAAAAGTAAGATTTGAGAAAGCTAAGACTTTTTAAAATATATTTTTGCTTATACCGAATTCTTATTTCTTAAAATACAACAAAAAAATCCTCTACAAAGTTCGACAATAATTACTTAGAAAAGGAAAACGGATCCGGGGGGAATTATGATAATGACGGTTAAAACAAAAGACGAAGGCCTATTAAATCGAAAATCTACTTGACTTTACTGAAGGTAGGATGTTCATTATTAGCGTATAGAAGAGACCAGAGTAACGCGGAATTAAGGTGACAAATTAAATTGTGAAAAAATATGTTATGTACACTCAACACTGATATGCTGTAAGACAGACAAAAGTTATTTAGAACCCTCTTTTATCTCAGTTGCGGTCATAGAGCTGGTATATATTGCCAACAGGTTTTGGTTGTAGCGAGTAGATGCTCAAAATAGACCCAAAGTAACTTTTCGTCATTTTTCTCAAATGCGTTTATTATTGTTAAACGTGTACATAAGTTATTGAAATTAACGGCATAACTGTGTCTCCAGGGTTGATATTTTAAATATTGTTTTACATTTGTGACTTTCAACTAATACTTGATCTCCTCTATACGAAATCAGTGTGGTCACTACACAGACTCCGTAATAAAAACGTTTTAAAAAATTCCAAAACAAAATTCGGAGATTTATGCTTGAACAAAGTTCCAAAAGGAAATTGACTTTATGTTAAACCAATTAAAGTATTCACGTAAAAATTGTCTGTAAATAAAGACTGAATCCTGCAGTAGCTGCGATAATTACGACTAAAAACAGAAGACCAAGTACTACGAAAACACAGAACAAGGCACAGAGCTAGCTGTAACTTACAACTTACAACACTATTCCATAAGCAAATAGACTGAGTTAAACCAGTATAAAATTTAATAAATGTGAGCCAGCGTGAGGATAAAGTTATAACAAAATACAAACAATGTTAAAGTAAATAAAATTAAAATGGAGTAGCAAGGGTCGCGCGTGCGGGGCGCCGAGGCCCGATTATTAGCGGGGATTTGTCAAGTTGTGTTTGTTTCGCTGGCCGACCTTCGGTTCTCGTCATCACACAAATGGGGTCACGTATTACAATGAATTGTGACTTGTTTGAGGTTTTTTTTTTTGTTGGAGCTTTTTGTTTTATTTCGGTGTTAGTCGTCTCGGTTGATTAGAATTTTTATACGGACGTTGTGGATAAGTTTGTAAATTTAGAAATTGCATTTCAGGATACACGAGAGAGGTTTTGTAGAAAAATACATTTGATTTCTATTTTACGCAGTGAACTTTAGATTTATTTATGAATAAGTCGTTAAAGAACATAACAAAATTATTTTTAAGGTAGAGGTTTAAAAAAGCCTAATGAAATACAAATTGAAATAAAATTGTTACCAAACTCAGTCTCGCTCCACCCTGGAATCTATTACAGGCAGCGATGATATAAAAATACTTACAACTAAAAGCATCTCATACAAAACTGAATCACAAAATATTTCCTACAAAAGCAAATGTTTATGTATGAATATTATTAACAGTACACATGGCAGCTACAAAGCAATACTAATCTATATTTAGATGTTCTGCTATATTATGCATTCTTCTTACGCCACCCTGATCATCGTCATTCTATCTGCCACGATTGAATAATGTAATATTATCTATTACACGTATATATATTAAAAGAGAAGTCAATAAAAAAGAACACAAATTACGTGAAGATTAGAATTTTTAAATTGGTGTGACAAAAATAATACAATACATGATGGTTAGCGCAGACTACATTAAACTGTAGTCTAGACCAACTGTTATAGTTATTTATTATCGGTTTTCATAATATATTCGATTTAGTTGAAACCGAATACTCAAAATTAACCCAAAACGCGACACACATGCTCGTACCTACAAAGGTTTCCATCGAAGTATAGGGCGCAGTGCCCTGACAGGAGCGATGTTCGAATTTTAATCTTTTGACGTTCGAGTATAAGTTTTCAACATCTGAAAATCAATACTATTCTCTATAACACTTACATATCATTTGTTCGCTCCAAACTTATTCTATGGTTACGACGTTTGATAGAGGACTTAGGCCCGTATTCACAAACAATACTTTACTCAGTGTTGAAGTAACCCTATGCTAAGTAAGTAGTTCCCCACTGGTGGTAGGTCTCTCATATGTGAGAGGCTGCCTGGGTG
The DNA here is from genome assembly GCA_009982885.2 of Hyles vespertilio. Lineage (NCBI taxonomy): Eukaryota > Metazoa > Arthropoda > Insecta > Lepidoptera > Sphingidae > Hyles > Hyles vespertilio. The sequence continues at coordinate 11,115,394 of CM042818.1, forward strand.
GGTACCACCGCAATGTCTATTTCTCCCGTCAAACAGCAGTTTAAATGCACTGTTGTGTTTCGGATTGAAGGACATTGTAGCCAGAGTAACTACTGGACATATTGAGACTTAACATCTTATGTCTCAGGATGGCGAGCGCAGTGGAATGCCAAGCATTGCTTTATAGTTCAAGATGTTGTTTGGTTTTGCTACTGTTCATGAGCGGTCGCATCGCTTACCATCAGGCGAACGGCATGCTCGTCTCGCCATTCACAGCAATAAAAAAAAAAAAAAAAAAAAAAAAAGTAAGACATTTCTCATAGTGATCGTTCCGCTCAGCCTTTTTATTCATAAACAATACTTGAGTCACCCTTTTACTATGGGAACGCACAGTGTCCAATGCGGATCAGTGATTGGTCAATTACTGTTGCTAATTTCTCTCTGATGTTTGACAATTGGTGTCCGCGCATGTCCCGCGAATTAGTCGTGAGTTTCACTTTGACAACCTCAAATATTTACGTTCCAAATATTTAATAAAATTTCTTTCCCACGTTTTTAAGCGGTAAATTGTGGGTGTTAACATAGGCCACCCCCCTCCATAATGATTTCCACAGTGACCTGTTGGAGGCAGCCTGCATCCTAATAGATGATTACTAAACTGAAAATTCCCGTATCTGTATCAGCCCATTTACGTCCCACTGCAGAGCACAGGCCTCGAGAGATCGATTGAGAGTGGTTAGGCCATATAGCCCTCCACGCTGGCCTAATTCGGTTTGGCGGATTTACATACCATAGAAATTTTTATACATCGCTATGCTTCATCGTTTTAGCGCGTGGTGATTGACTATCAAAGAATCAATACACACATGACTCCGAATAGTCAGAGGTGTGCCCTGGGATTCGAACCCGCGACCACCGTGAAAATGTTGGCAGTAGCATCTAGTCCGTTTACCAACAGAAAACTCCCAGATGAATAAAATCTTAAGGCCACACGTAATTAGTAAATAGGCGGTATTGAAAGGCCTCTTTCAGACTAGTGGCAAAAGTGCATGTTTTTTAAATTGTTTATCATTGTAAAAATCAAAAGGATTTTGTAAATCTCGAATAATATCTATTGCACTTATCGTCCTGCGTTCGGTGACCTTACCGAATGCAGAACGATAAGTATCATCAATATAATTGTCGAACTCCTCCTCTCTGCTGCAATCCATTGTATTGAAAATGGAAAAAGCCTAATGCAAAAACATGGACGTAATATGCAAAACACATAAAATGAAATTACAATTTACATTCACAGCTGTCACTTTTACGTCTTCAATCGACACTATGCGTTGCGTAAAATAGCTGTTGACTTTCTTTACCTGAGGGCCTCTTTAAGTGAACGCATAGTGTCACTCATCACTCAAGTATTGTTTATGAATCAAAATTGACAATTCTGTGCGTTTGGCTACACTATGCGTCCTCATAGTATTGTTTGTGAATACAAATGTGGTGTTAAAAAGGTTGTAGAGTAGGTACATTCGTATCGAATATTTGAACGTCGTGTCTAGAGTAACCGTCCAGGCGTATACAAATATACCACTACCAGTATTCATATGGAAATCTATTGAAAGGCAACAAAGGTATTCACGTTGCATTTACCCTGAAACCCTTCCAATATCTTAGCCAACACGTTTGTACTATAGCATTAAAACTTAACCAAAACTCTACCACTTACATTTTTTAAACTGTAATAAACAAGTAAACACAAAAAAGAATGCAACGTGTCCTAACTTACAATTGTTACTTATATATATTTTTATAAAAACCAGAAGTGCAATTGCATTTTCAAAATCAACAACCATTTATTCGTACAATTTAGATATTTCTAACAAATCTTAATTTGCGTATACAATAATACAGAATCCTTCCTATCGCTTCCAAGGGAAAAACAATACTCCAACATTGTACCGAATTACAAATTTAGGAAAGTTTAGTTTTCTTATTTATTACGGCCAGACATCATCCTTAAAGAAGGTGAAGGTTTGTCATCTCTACGTTGTGTGTAATACTTTTGTCACTATTCTTCTAACACGGCCTCTCCTGACTGGAGGACGTCCTCGTGCTCCCTTCATCTCTCAAGCTTCCAGACACCACCGAAGAGGAAGATGCAGCTTCTTGAAGCACTTTCTCGTTGCTCTTGGTGTTTTGCTCAGGCCTCCAGTGGCCTCCACATAGCATCATCGTCTGCGCCTGAGAACATAAAAAATAAATAAACATGTTGGATCAGGGCGTCGGTTATTACCGAAGACACGTCGATCCATTGTTGTTACATTGTTGTTGTCATATATTGAGCAAAATTATAAACACCAGAGAGGAAGCACAGTGTTAGCTATCTCCGATCATAAGAAATAGTGGCGCGTCGTTGACTCATTTTGTTACAGATCACAACATGACATAGGCACAAAGTTCGCATATCATAACAGTTGACCAACATGGCAGTGACACAATGTTAGTGGACCAAAGCTGTCTGTTAAGTGTGTGTACCAGTTGAGCCAGAGCTCGATAACATGGCAGAGGCACCAAGTTAGCGTACCATTCGGCTCAACAACATGGCAGAGGCACAAAGTTAGCATGCCATACGGCTCAACAACATGGCAGAGGCACAAAGTTAGCATACCATTAGGTGTTTTCACTATGTAGTAAAAACACGACGTTAACTTGTCACACAAGTCAACCACACCACTTGTGTATCACACAAGCTTAACCTCGAAGAAACCGGCACACGTATCGGGAGTCCACTCCCCTTGCCATGGCACCACAAACTCTGCCGCAGCCTGGGTCGCCTTCCCATACGAGCCTGCCAGCAGTTGCAGCTCGTAGCGACCACCGGAATGCGCCTTGACCACACCATATGGTCCGCACACGCCCGAGTCAAATTTGCCAGAAGCTTGTGCCTGTTACAAAAACAAATGAATTAATTGCAAATTATCGTGAAGACCTAGTAGTCTACTGTCAGAATTCACAGGTGGATCTTTTTGATGCTGATTAGTCACTAGGCGCTAAGACACCCTTTGCTTACACATCTCTCTTAGCACTTCACGATTGGGATGGAAGTTTTCCAAGACAACGCAACGTCTCGAACTAGATGTTAAAAGAGTGGCGTAGACACTTCGATGCCCACCAGTAAATTCAAAGGTGATAAACTGGAAGTTTTCTGCTTCGTTATATTCAAAACTAATTCCAATCGCCACATAATACCTGACCACACGCTCTGTCAGTGACTGCACTGTATACAAACCATATTAAGTAAGGTTTAGCAGTAACATTCAACTTGCCCGTTGGAGTGGTACATTTCAGAGGTGATTAGATGTGTGTCAACGCCTAAATCTGTTACAAGCTTTGTAAAGTCTGAACTTAAAAATGCTGGAGTACCAATCAAAGAAATAACATTTGTAAGTCTTTTTATATCAACAGCATCTTGACTAAACATAGGATACATGAGTCAATATTTAGAGAACGCATCAATTACAATTATCACATATCTATAACGGTTAGACTGGGGTAAAGGTCCTAGTGCATCTACATGTATAATCGAAAATGCAACACTAGGTTTTTCCCATAAATGTATAAGCTGATGCGGATCCCCAAGGATTCTTTTATGAGTTATACAAATAAGAATGACTCACATGGTTTTAAACAAACAACATAAGGGAAAGAAAACCAAACGTATTTTCTAATAAGTTCCAATGTTTTGTCTATCCCCGGGTGATCATGCTCATCGTAAAAGATTCTAACCAGGCTTAGCCTATGACCTTTGGGCACAGAGCATAAAAGTCTAGGGTATTCTCCTACTGGAGTGTACTTTTAAATTAACTAAGGTGTCTTCGTCACCAGCCAGTGCTATTTGACCCCAATTTTGCTATCAACGTGGTTCGCATACATTAACCGGATTGCATCTCAAATAGCATGCGACATAGAGATACCCTTGCGATACTTCAGAGTAAAATTAAAATCTTGCAGGTATATCCACCATCTGGTAAAAAGTCCTTCTTTTGTTGCGTAGCTTTCAATGCGTTACCATCCGTTACAAACAATGAAATGAACACCAACCAGATAATGGCTATAATTTTGCTAGGCTTTAACAACGACCTAGGTCTCAAGCTCGTAAAAATGATACCTTGGCTCGGCACCCTGAGTTAGTTTACTAAAATAAGCAACTATTCGTTTATACCCCTTTTCACGAACCGGATGAAGCATTGCACCATAACCAATAGAACTTGTGTCCGTATGGACTTCGATAGGCAAAGCGGGTTCATACATAGCTAAAATAGGTCCGCTTGTAATTCGCGAGATAATATCATGCCGTGGTTATTCTTGTTCACTACCACACAAAAAAGGTAACCCTTTTTTTTAAATTTGGTAACAGGAGCAGTCTTAATGGCAAATCCTATGTAACGGCGAAAGTAGCTCGCTATACTCAAAAATTGGCAAACTTATTTAACAGTCTTTGGAATTGAAGCCTCAATTAAAGCTTTAACTTTTTTTTCGCTCGGCTACACCTGACTCTGATAGTCCATCCTTAGTATTATATTTTGGTAGACAAAAAAGAACATTTCTTCAAATTAATAGAAAAACCAAAATCAGTCAAAGCCTGGAGCACCTTGCGGAGAGTCAATAGGCCCTCATCAATTTTATTGGTTAGTATAAACACTTCATCAATATACACAAGGACCTAACCAGACTCAAGTGCGGGCGAAACCACAGAATATCTTTAAATGTATGTATCTGGTAAAATACCATAACCAAAGCAAGATCAGTGAAGACCTTACGTTTACCTAATTGATCAATACGATCATCTATCAGCGGCAAAGGGAAACAATCTTCAACTGTAATTGCGTTCAGATTACGATAATCAACACACATACAGTCACACCCATTTATTTTTGACTTATAGAATAGGGCTCGCATACTCTGATTCACTCTCGAATAACATTCATTTCAAGATGATCTTTAATAATCACAAACCCATAAAATTTCTGGATAATAAAGCCTTTAGGGTCTATAATTAACAGGTATAGTGCTGTTTAATTTAATTGACATGCTACCAGTTTTATCTGTGGACGTCGTTGTCCCAGAGATCAGTTAAAGCAGTATTCATCGGAATCTGCGTTATTGGTATAATACACATAACGTCATGTGTAAGACGAGGCCTGTAAGTAAGTTATTGCCGATCACAAGTACGAACATATGTAACACCCTCGCAGTAATACATCAGTACCAACAATAATGGGAGTAGTCATAAATTCGGGCAATACGGCATGCAAGTCTACTTCTAAAGTAATCTCGTTAACTCTACAGGCAGTGTGACAAAGTAAGTTAAGTCAATTTCATTACCACCTATACATCTCAAAACTCGAAAAGCTGGCTTTCGCACACATACATATAAAACGTTTAGCAACGATGAAGAAATCAAAGATTTACTTGATCCGCTATCTATGAGTATAAAAATATCAACAGGAATTCCCTGTATGGTTGCTACAACAATATCTTTGTTATTAAAATAATTTTAGATTTGAGGATCCGTAATACCCCGTATGACTATTACTGAAATAATCTCATCACTCAACCCCTTAACTATGCGTAGCCTTAACAGAGACCTACGGGCATAATCGGCGTACATCAGGTACATTTGTCAGAGTCGATACTCATGATCTCATATAAGATATTTGCAACATCTGGAGTCTTAAGGCAGAATCTGTATCTGTATCTGTATCTGTATCAGCCCATATACGTCCCACTGCAGGGCACGGGCCTACTCTACAATCGAGAATACGATTGAGAGTTGTGGCAGAATGCAACGGCTTAAACTCCTTGTTAAAATTACTCCAACTACGATCACTGCTAACCCATTCGTTAAGCCAAATTCTAGCATCACCTTTTAGACAATTACTGATATGAGACAGATACTCGTTATCATTCCAACGGTTTAAACTTCTAGAACAGTCAACTTCCTCACACTACGTGTCTATATTGTTGATGCTGGAATCAGAATCAGATTTGTAATAAGATTGGTTAGATCTCACCGTCATATTAATTAAATGTATCGCATCAATGATACGGTCAGTGGCACTGGTGTTACGGCCCGTAACAGCACTAACGTGACACTCCGGCAAAGACGACACAGCACAGCGTCGATCTTCTATCAGCAGCGCCCGAAACTCGGCTCCAGTCATAGTCCCTGGTCGCGGCCGTGGTGATGACAGCGCAAGTGCATCGCTTGCGGCTTGCGTGACCGCTCTGATGAAAGTGGTGTTGCTCTTCTAGTACAGTCAAACGATCTATAATTTGTTGCATTTGTTTAGTTAGCACATTATTAGAAGAATCCATTGAGGTATTACAACTGGAGCGGACACGTAGAAGAAAATTTGTGCTCATTTCAATATGACAGCGAAGTATAGACAAAATCGGCATTGTAGCAGATGCGACACTTCAGAAATTTCTACCTACATCTATATACGCCTGATAGTGCCTATAAATTCTTATATTGAATTTAAAGTTTTATTTTCTTTATTTGGGAAAAAAAAAACATTATAACAATAAATATACAGTTAACCAATTAATTAAATATATAAAGTTAACGGAAACTATAATTAAAATGTCCAAATATGCCATATTTTCGTATTGGAAATAAATTGAATTTTTTTAAATATACATCCTATCATCACACAATATCCACTATCCCTATACGAAAACTTCAATTTTACCTATCTGTCACTACATTATTATTAATCTATAATTTCATTCAAAAATGGCGGTTGTCAAAACGACTCCGGTAAATAATTTCTTAAATTTAATTTCGTGCTTCTTTATTTAAATTATGGTTGATTTACCTATGGAATGAAACTCCATATTTTCTTCCTATTGTTCTGGAATGGTTTTTGCACGTTTTTAGCACGTAATACGGCATTTATGGACCAATTATATTTTATCTAATTAGGTCCGTCTTCGCTGAAACGTCAGGGACGACTGACAGCCTAACGGTACATGTACTCTTGCGAATGTTCCAAACTATTTGGCCTTGATGTCCCCTCCAGTTGTGTAACTCAATGGAAGAATCATATCGTTGTGAAGTTCATCTAAAACGCAATGTTCGGCACCTAGCACCAAAATCACTACGCAGAACTTTCGTTAGGACGTGAGCTGCGACTCCTAGACCGATTTCTACTTTTTCTTAGGTATTTCTTTATTGTTAAGAATCGGTAAATGAACTAATTAACAATTTAACGGTTAAGTAAGCTTGTATAGCTTAAAAGCAATATTAGTCACGAGATATATTAAATGCAAACTCACAAATCTATTTGCGATCATGCACAAATATATTCAAAATCACTAGGTAGTAAGCGAAAACTGGAACATACTCACCAACATTTTTCGGTTGTATACTTTACCAAACATGATTCACGCAACAGCAAGGAGAACAAAATAACTTCGTTTTTGTACCACAACAAGAAGAACCTTTAGCCGACCGACATGAAAAACTGTCGTATATCAGGAACGCAAAGCGAATAAGGTCACATAGAAAATCGAATCCCACTTCTGATTTTATAAAAACCAGAAGTGAAATTGCATTTTCAAAATCAACAACCATTTATTCGTACAATTTAGATATTTCTAACAAATCTTAATTTGCGTATACAATAATACAGAATCCTTCCTATCGCTTCCAAGGGAAAAACAATACTCCAACATTGTACCGAATTACAAATTTAGGAAAGTTTAGTTTTCTTATTTATTACGGCCAGACATCATCCTTAAAGAAGGTGAAGGTTTGTCATCTCTACGTTGTGTGTAATACTTTTGTCACTATTCTTCTAACAATATAGTCAACATTGTCAAAATTGATATGAAAAGAATATTCATGTATTTTATTATACATTACAATATGTATATTTAAATCAGATAGTGCAAAAAATTACAATACAAAACAAAAATTCCATCACAACAAGGTGAATATTCCGTAAACTAAAACTCGAAGCACATGTCCTACGCCATAAATTGAAAGGGTATTTAAGTTAGTTTACCCTATAAGCTGTACATATGAAAGTTAATAGCACTATACATCATTGTAATCTAGGTACCGAGCCTCTAATACAGGTATCCATTCGAGCATGCTTATATACCAATTTATAGCCGCAAACTTGGGACTCAGATAGCGTTGTTTGTCAAGAAAAGTATTATGTTATTCTGATGAAGAGATATACAGATTAACTTTACTAATGAGAAATCATTTGGTAGGAATAACAAATGTTTTGTGGGAAATTAATGCAATTTTTGAATGTACTTATTAATGGAATAGTAGGGGTAATAGTTACCGAAAAAGAAAATGAAAATGAAAATAATTTATTGAATCCATTAAAATGTTCAACATAATTTAGATTATTTTATTTTTTTATCTACCACCCGGTTCGGAAAGCGGTTTTACTAGTGAAAACCGCTTCTCTAGAGAAGAACGAGCAAGAAACTCTAATGTTGCTCTTTTCAAAACCAGTTTACAATGTAGTGAATTATTACAAAATTTACAAGTTGGTTTAAATCAGAGCAGTTTAATAATAATCTGTTGTAAATTTGAGTTGCAGGTATTTTTAATGCGATTAATGGCGAGACGAGCACGCCGTTCACCAGATGGTAAGCGATACGGCCGGTCATGGTAAGTAGCAAAACCAAACAACACCACGAATCACAAGCTATTCTTGGGATAAGATGTTAAATCTCATTATGTCGAGTAGTAACTTGGCTAGAATATCCTTCAAACTAAAGCATAACAGTGCATTTACATTGCTGTTTGGCGGGAGAAATAGATATTGCGGTAGTACCTACTCAAGCAGCCTTACTCGTGTAATTTGTATTTGTGTGAATACTGTATTATTGTACATGCAGAGGTATATTAACCATTGAATGAGAATAATAAAAGACCGAATTTTATTTTATTTTTTATTATTTTGGTCATAACTATCGGTAATAATATGCGATTTTGATATACTCATAAGTTTTTTTATTGTGTGTCCAAAAAATAAACAGCAGAGTCATCAGGGTATAGTGTATCTTTATAAATAGAAATGTAATACAAGTAATATGAATAAACTCTTTATTTATAGCACCACATAATACAACCCGGAGATTGATTATAAACCAAAAGTTAAATTGTAGAAAATCAGCAGTGTTATCGCAAAGAGCGGTTTCTTCCCAACCGTGCCTGAAGAAAAAACAATTAATTAATCAGGACGGTGCTCTATACTATTATTAGATAAACCTACTTAAACGATACATAAATAAATAAAGTAACTTATTTTTCACAACAATACATTTTGTATTTTTAAAATATACAAATGTGTATATTTAAGTTTTAAACACCACGTGCAAGGAATGTCACTTAATTTAACAGTATGTTTTATATAATGTAATAACAATACCATACTCCCATTCGTTACTATTTCTCGAAAACAAGATAAAAAAATTAAAAAAACGTGCAATATATAAAATGTACATCGAAGTGATATTATGAAGATTTTATACCAGAAAAATGAAAAGGTCCCCGAGGCTAAACATAATAACGTATGCAAAGGCAAAAGTAACACGAGCTCGTTAGATATAATTAAACATATAAACATTCAACATTGCCCGGTTAATAGGGTACAGTATTGTGAGCTCCCTTATTTTTTTCATGTATGAATGCAAATTTAGTTCGGTGCGACAATATATTCAAACAAATGCAAATATTTGTATGTTTTGCCTCTTAACAAAATTCAATATCTTTATCTATACTAATTCCGATTCTATTATATTATTATTATTATTATTATACCGGGTATCTCAAGACTGCTACCGAAAACGAAGCCGGGTGGTAGTTTTAGTGGCTACGAACACAATGCAATTAAAAATTTCGCCTAGAAACGCGACAATTTTTTTTTATGATTTTTTAAATATCGTCATTTTTGGGTGGTAAATCCATAGTTTTTGCTAAAATAATAATTTAAACTCTTTTATACCTTAGAGTATTTATAAATAAAAGGGTATATACTATTATTTTAGGAAAAAAATTATTTACCACCCAAATATGGCCATAGGAAAAAATAACAAAAAAAAATTGTCGCTTTTTTTTGCAACTTTTTCTGTTGCATTGTGTCTGAAGTCGCTTAAACTACCACCCGGCTTCGTTTTCGGTAGCAGTCTTGATATACCCTAAAATTATTGGAAGGTCTATTTTCGGAATTAGTATCGATCCATCCATCCATCCATCCATCCATCAGCCAAAGGAAGTCCACTGCTGAACATAGGCCTCCCCCAATACATACAGGGTATATCAAGACTGCTACCGAAAACGAAGCCGGGTGGCAGTTTAAGCGACTTCAGACACAATGCAACAGAAAAAGTTGCAAAAAAAAGCGACAATTTTTTTTTGTTATTTTTTTCCTATGGCCATATTTGGGTGGTAAATACATTTTTTCCTAAAATAATAGTGTATACCCTTTTATTTATAAATACTCTAAGGTATAAAAGAGTTTAAATTATTATTTTAGCAAAAACTATGGATTTACCACCCAAAAATGACGATATTTAAAAAATCATAAAAAATAATTGTCGCGTTTCTTTGCGAAATTTTTAATTGTATTATGTTTGTAGTCACTAAAACTACCACCCGGCTTCGTTTTCGGTAGCAGTCTTGAGATACCCGGTATGCACCATGTCTACATATATCTATCTTTGTGAACTAAAACATAAAATGCATCGAAAGATTTCATGAAATCTCTAGTTAAAGATAGATAGATTATAAAAACCGGCCATAAGTCTACTTAACAACTATCTACAGTCGTAGTAGTGATAAACCTAAAGTAACTAGCACCTAACTAGTACGCCTTGATATAAAAATATACTTAAAAATTAAAAGCATTACACAAAAAAACCAAGCACTCTTATCTAAAAGTCCGCCTCGCAAAAAATTTAAAGTTCTATTTATCAAGATCAAGGCCTGAAGGAAGGAACAAAATCTTCAAAATATATTAAACATACCGTAAATTAGCTCTGGGCTCCCTGTTTCTAGCTGCCCTCTCAACCACAAATGCAATAGGGAAATCAGTTGGCGTTGAAAAAATTACGAATTCTCGCCAAGGAAAAGCATTTCCTTAGAGGATACTCGAGTGCCGCGACCACGATGGAACGCGATCCTTGGTACCTCCGTACACAAAACTGCCTGTACAGGGGCCCTACTATATTCATCCGAAACGAAGTTCGAAACTTCGGATGATCGAAGTTTATATACGATACGAATGTACCTATATATACTTATGGTCTTTATTGACTTATGGTCGTAACCATAGACTTATAGTTACGATGTACGTTATACAAATCGAACTTTTACAGAGTAGATACATTCGTATCGTATAAAAACTTCGATCGTCCGAAGTTTCGAACTTCGTTTCGGATGAATATAGTAGGGCCCCAGTGTTCTAGCTAAGAAATTTTAAGCAACGTGTTACATTGGATATTTCATAGAGCCCTCGTGAGATTCGATGGTATTTTCAGACGAAATTTACATGTAGAAACAGTCATTTTGTTTAAGAAAAGTTTGGTTGCTATTTTCAACTAATATTGGCACGGTATTCTGAGATATATCGGGTGTATCTAGACTGTGATCGAAAAAGAAGCCAGGTAATCATTTTAGTGCCTAGCATTTTTTTTTTTATTATGGTTACCACTATAACGTAATCCAAATTTAAAAAAAACGCAAAGAAGCGACATTTTTTTTTTACTTGTGTACCATTGAGACTTCAAAAATAAAAGGGAAAATATTATTTTTTAGGAGAATTATTCATATAGTCTGGTTGCAACTATGCTTTATAATTGTGTCTACCGGCGAGAGAAAACTATTTTTACGATTAATTTGTCGTGCCTGTGCGATATTTTGCATGAATCCGAACAGAAAAATAAATATTCGCGAATACCTGTCGGCACTCCGTTAGGTTTATTTTCTTTTCACATAGATGCAATCAAATAAAAATCAGAGCACTGTTGTTATTGCAAATGGTGAAAAACAAAAGTGTGGCAAAACACCACTATTCAACAGGCAACATGGTGCTTTGTCCTAAAAAAAACACGATATTTTAAAAGTATACCGGGTACGACTGCAACCGAAAACGAAGCCAGGCGGTAATATGTGACTTCTGACTCGACGCAACTAAACATTTTGTAAAAAGTTCCATATTTTTCGTTTTTTTTTTACCGATCCACGTGTTTGAGTTACAAATACATCATTTTTTACCGACTGCCTCGGTGGCGTAGTTGTATTACAGTACGGTTATAAAGCTGAGGTCTCGGGTTCGAATCCCGGGTTGGGCAAAGTGATATTGGATTTTTCTATTCAGTATCAGCCCAGAGTCAGGAATTTGTGCCCGATATGGCGATAGGCTCGCCACCTATCACATTGTGGGACGGAACATACAAGGCGAAATGTGGGTGCCCTCGCACCTCTGCCTACCCCTTCTGGGAACAAGTCGTGAATTTATGTATGTATGTATGTACATCATTTTTTAAAAGATTATTATCTTAACTTACACAATCATAATGTTACTGATAAAAAATGAACAAATTTCATCGGCTACCTGGCACTACCGACCAAGCAGCAATCTAATAAATATTACCATTTAGAAACTCCTAACGCTAAACTTAATTACATTGTTTTCGTTCCGAAATGGCTAACCGCAATGAGCACGATGTTTTTGTTCTTAATAGAGAGAGAAACTGAAGATTGAGAAACTTTGGTATTACCTCAATATGAACTTTCTTATATATGTGTATATTTTCTTCGGTTATTTTTCGGCATACGATGCCGATTTATATTGACACTATCATTAAATACGTATAAAGCGCACTTACGTACATATATTAAATACGTGGGTTTCCTGGTCATTACCAGGAGAACCTCTGCCTGCCCCTTCTGGGGAAAAGGCGTTGAGGTTATGTATGTATTAAATGCGTATTGTTGTCATTGTGACAGGCCTTAAGTATTGATAGTCAATCACCACGCACTTTAACGATGATCGAAAACATCGTGAGCAAACTTGCATGCCATGGCGATTTTTTAAGAATTTCTATGGTATGTAAAGTCCGCTAACGCACACTAGGCATGGTGGACTATACCCTATATATTATATGGCCTAACCCCGTTCTCTCGATTATAGAGGCCCGTGCCGTGTAGTGGGACGGATATGGGCTCATAGACAACAACTACAAAGTGTTTTGTTATCGCTTGCATCGTATTGTACGATAATACAGTAGTGTACTTTCACCCATACTTGTAATAGTAATAGAAGTTGAAATAAGAAGACGTCACTTAGTAGCTGCCACGCAAAATTATATTTGCTGATTGAGTTCTCTCTCGAATTTGTACCTGCCTAACAGAATGATTGGTTGATGACCGATGAAGCTGAAACCTTGTAAGGGCTGGAGGAAATTTCTGGAAGTAAGCTGACTCCTACAAGTCTGTAGGTGTCGTCTAGGCCTATATGTAACAGTGGATTACCTGCAATTGAATATTAAATTAGATTAAAATGTATTCGTCGACGATAACCTTATGTCCTATCAATTTCACGAGTAACTGAAAATTATTTGCATCGAACATACGATTTCAATATTGCTTTTTCATCGTTGATGAAATTAGTCAGCGTTCTGTTTCCGATAACGATATAAAATGTTTTTCGTAAACCATTTTAAAATATTCCGAAGTAAACGGATTTACACTTTAATTATATTTAATTTCGAAGCTGGTGGGACAACTGATATTGCTTGAAAGTACAATATTCAATATTAGAATAATAATCAACTATCACTGATCTTTCCAATATTTTAGTCAGTCTTAATCAAATGAGAAACTGAACTTTTTTTTATTGGCCTTTAGCATGCAGATGAGCACACGTCTCGCGGGATGGCAAGTGGTCACCGCTGCTCATGGACCTTTGCAGTTTGAGGTATCTAATATAGCCAAATCGCTGCCTACCGTAAGGAGAGAACTCTCTTTAAACCTCGTTTGAAGAAGGATAGGTAATAGCTCTCGAAGTATACTGTAAGTCACTTCAGTGGTATAAAAATAAATACTGGTTGTAGGTCTTTTATACAGGGTATATCAAGACTGCTAACGAAAAAAAAGCTGGGTGGTAGTTTTAGTGACTTCAGACACATTGTAACTAAATTTTGTGCAAAAAATTGTGACGATTTTTTTTTGTTTTTTTTTTTTTATCGGCGTATTAAGATGGTAAATACATAGATGTTTCATAAAAAATAGTGAACACCCTTTTATTTTTAAAGATGTTATGATTTGCAAGATTTTAAATTATCATTTTAGAAAAAACTATGGATTTACTACCTAAACTCGACAATATTTAAAAAACAATTAAAAAAATTCTCGCGTTTCTAGGCGAAATTTTTAGTTACATTGTGTTTGTAGTCACTAAAACTACCACCCGGCTTTGTTTTCGGTAGCACTCTTGATATACCCGGTATGTCACAGGCCTCTTGGGTTGGTACCACTACATTGTCTATTTCTCCCGCAAAACAGCAGTATAAATGCACTGTTTTGTTTCGGATTGAATGACATTGTAGCCAGTGTAACTACTGGACATAATAAGACTTCACATCTTATGTCTCAGGATGGCGAGCGCAGTGGAATGCCAAGCATTGCTTATATACAACGTTGATACGACCGATGGGCGTTTCTTTAAACTGCATATACTAGATACCATTTTGAAGCTCTGTAATAAAAATCAATTAAATAGGAACAGTAGTTTAGTTATAAATGATTTTTTTATGTTTGTGGCCCAATTGAACACGATGTAGCTTTTCTAACAGCTGATTACGCCTTACGCATGGTCATTCACCTTAAAACGATGGATCGTACTAAAATCTGCGCGTTGTTGCCGCTCTTACACAAGTCACACAATAATAAGTACACGACAATAACACGCGCAGCGCGCGACGTTGCCAATTTGTTATCTATTCGTATCTACAGGTCAATGAAATTTATTTACACAGGATGGTTGCGTTTTACTCTTATTTGGAAGCTATTTAGTTTGTTTGAAACAAACAAAATCTCATTTTTGGTATTATTAATTATTGTGCCGTGCCGAATTAATACCAAGGACGCATAGCATACATAGCGTAATTTAATGCACATCGGTCGCATCAACGTTGTATAATTCAAAGTGTTGTTTGGTTCTGCTACTGTTTATAAGCGGTCGTATCGCTTATCATAGGGAGAACGGCATGCTCGTCGCGCCATGCATTGCAGTAGAAAAAAACCCTGTTATTATCACTGCGACGTTTTATCACTAGTCTAGAGCGAACAGAAACCGCAAACACGGATTACAAATTGCTAAATTGTATAAGTTGGTCCAAGGACGGGCAGTGGCACTTCTTTTATTAAACTGACTACTTTGTACAAGACCTGAGGTTATTGACTTTGCTAAACGTATCAGCCAATTTAATTGAGCCAAAGTTTTAATAAAATTGAAAGCTGCAACTTTGTTATGTGCAAGGGACCGCTCTAAAACTATACCAAAATGGAAATAACAAAATTTTCAATTACGAAAGTTTCTACTGGTTATTGAAATCCCACGGACCCTCAATATTTTTTCTTTACCCACCCAACTCGGAAATGGAAACTCGGAAATCGGCAATGGGTAATGTTGACTCCACAAGCCCTGCGGAATACCGCAACGTACGTATATAATTTACACGAGCAAACAGGAAATTAATACACATTGTTTTCCGTTTAAATATGTAACATTAAAACACTGTTTAAATATTTATATTACAAAATAACAACCGAGCTTGTAGCATTTTCTCGTTATTTTAAAAGTAGTAAACCAACGATGTCGTCAGTTATGACTTGGCATGAATGGAGAGGATTGTCCAGGGCGGCACTACTGTCAGTACAAATCGATGTAAAGCGACAGCTTTGCTGTAGAGTTTCGCTCGGTAAGTGAGATTGGCGAATGCTCACTACCCCTTTCCTCTTTCCATTCTTCTTTCTCCTTCCCACTCCCATCCCAATTCGATGGGCCGGCAACATGAGCATACACAATATATTTTTATCTGAACGGTGATATAATCTACACCCTCTTAATTATTCTAATAAACCCCGCTAAAATTAAATCTAATCAAGCCAGTGAATCAAGCTATATTTTACTAAAATCACATTCACAAAATATATCGTATAATATATTGAAAGCTAAAACTGCCATTTGAAAATGGAATTTGCACGTGCAAGGTTCAAATTCAAATAAGGGATGAAGGATGTTCTGTAAAATATATCAAGTGGATATTCAGAGCTCACGTGGCAGGATCATCAGTCGTAGACAAGTGATGCTAACGAGGCTTTAAACACGGTTCGTTAGACAAGGATGAGTACATACCTACTCAGTACCATGCCACGAGTCCTGTAGGGTTGCCAATACTTATGTATGTTATTTGAATTAACATGTGTATATTTTTGAAATAATTTTAACAGTATAACATTTCTGTAATAGCGAATAATAGGAACTGTAGTAAACCTCATAAGTAGTTTGGATGGTGCAAGTGCATGGTGCTTTCATTATTCGAGCTGGAGAAAGTAAAATGATAAAAAGTGTTGTATAACTAAAAAAATTATCACGGTGACAAAACGAAAAAAATAAGATCAAGTCTCAGAATAACGTACCCTTGCACAATCTAATCTGGAATCTACAGTAACATTTAAAAATTACATTTAACGTCATTCTGTGTTTTCACGTCATCCTAAAAAATATTTCAAAGCATACTTCAGCTTTGTGGGTAGAGGATGTTATAGGAAAGGAGAGTATGGCCTGAGGGAGTGGATACTGCAGTCACGGACGGGAAGTTAAGGTGACTGCAGTAGCTCGGGGGCCGAGGTCGCGTACTCGTAGCACCTATACTAGGACAGGCCATGATCACTAGATAGGAGCATCCCTGACCAACAAATCCTATTTCCTTTCCCCGGTTAATGGCGGGCAGCAGCGTCATTAACGCCAGTCCCCTACTGCGCTCGCCAATCCGCCTGCCAAGCGTGGCGAGTAACGGCAAATACCCCCACAATGGCGACACAAATACAGACCAGGCCCCCAGTCCCCGGCAGCCCCACTATTCCTGGCTATGGTAGCAGTCATGGTTACGGTGGGGCAGGGGGTGCTAAGAATCCCCGGGTTGGCCCCGGCTACCACCCCCGACGACGACTGGCTCTGGTAACACACAACGTACGCACATTGAGGACAGACGAGAAGATTGTCGAACTGGAAGAAGAATTGAGCAGGTTACACTGGGACATTCTGGGGTTATCGGAAGTCCGAAGAACCGGGGAGGATACGATAACCCTGAAGTCTGGTAACCTGCTCTTCTACCGGGGGGACGACCAACAGTCCCGAGGAGGTGTCGGATTTCTCGTCCACAAGTCTCTCATCAACAACATCGTATCCATCGAAAGTGTGTCGAGCAGGGTAGTATACCTTATACTCAGAATATCTAAAAGATATTCGTTGAAGGTCATACAGGTATACGCGCCGACCTCGACACACCTAGATGAAGAAGTAGAGGAAATGTATGAGGACATAAGTCGGGCCATACATACTTCCAAAACCTACTTCAATGTTGTTATGGGAGACTTCAACGCAAAGTTGGGCAAGGGAAGCGATGCAGAGTTGAAAGTGGGGCAATTTGGACATGGGCAACGGAACCCCAGGGGTCAGAGGCTGGCCGACTTTCTGGAGAAAGAGGGACTCTTTGCGATGAACTCTTTTTTCCAGAAGCCGCCTCACAGGAAATGGACCTGGCTGAGTCCTGACGGTTCTACGAGAAACGAGATAGATTTCATCTTGACGACGAATAGACGGATATTCAGAGATGTCTCTGTGATCAACAGGGTGAAAACCGGCAGTGATCACCGAATGGTTAGGGGCACACTGAATATCAATGTCCAATCGTAAAGGCGTCGCTTGATGAAATCTACGCTCCGACCTACTCGCGCCAATATCCAAAACCCCGAGAGCTTTCAACTCGAGCTGACAAATCGCTTTGATTGTCTAGGAGAAAACCTTGCAGTGGACGAGCTAAACAGCGGTTTGGTAGAAGCTGTCCATACGGTGGGATCTAAGTATTTTAGACCTCGCCGTAGAGATAGACCACAAAAAACTCTCGATCCACACTCTTGACCTCATGGCTGAACGTCGATCTTTAGCGCTGCAGTCTTCCGTTGACGCCGAAGCATATCGGCGGCTCAATAGACAGATCTGGAAGTCCTTGCGACACGATGTCCGTGCTCACAATACTGTGAGCATTAAGGAGACAATCGAGCGGAACGGAGGCTCCAAAGTGTTTGCAAGAGACTTGTCTATTGGGCAAAGCCAGTTGTCTAGGCTGAAGACGGAAGACGGCCGCGTTGTATCGACGAGGGCAGAGGTATTAAGGGAGATCGAGAGGTTCTACGGACAGCTTTACACCTCGGTTGCCAAACCTGCTGTTAGCTCGGCCGAAGACCCGAGAGCCGAGTTGATCCGACACTTCAGCGATGATATCCCGGACATCAGCCTGTGTGAGATTGAGATGCCCCTTTAGCAACTTAAAAACAACAAGGCGCCGGGCGAGGACGGAATAACTTCAGAGCTTCTGAAAGCGGGCGGAACGCCGATACTGAAAGTCCTTCAGAGGCTCTTCAATTCCGTTCTCCTCGAGGGCTCAACGCCAGGGACATGGAGCAGGAGCGTGGTGGTACTGTTCTTCAAAAAAGGTGATAACACTTTGCTGAAGAATTACAGGCCCATCTCGCTCCTGAGCCATGTCTATAAGTTGTTTTCGAGGGTCATCACAAATCGTCTCGAACGCAGGTTTGATGACTTCCAGCCTCCCGAACAAGCCGGTTTCCGAAAAGGCTTTAGTACCATAGACCACATCCATACGCTTCGGCAAGTTATACAAAAAACCGAGGAATATAACTTGCCGCTTTGTTTAGCGTTTGTGGACTATGAGAAAGCCTTTGATTCGATCGAGACTTGGGCTGTGCTACAGTCTCTCCAGTGGTGCCATATAGACTATCGGTACATCGAAGTGTTGAAGTGTATATACAACAACGACACCATGTCGGTCCGAGTACAAGATCAGAGTACGAAGGCTATTCCACTACAGAGAGGCGTGAGACAGGGAGATGTCATATCTCCGAAACTGTTCAATGCCGCGCTGGAAAACGCCTTCAAGCTCTTGCGATGGAAAGGATTCGGCATCAACATCAACGGCGAGTATATCACTCACCTTCGGTTTGCCGACGATATTGTAGTCTTGGCAGAATCGCTGGAAGACCTTAGCACTATGCTCGAAGACCTCAATCGAGTCTCCCAACAGTTGGGTCTTAAAATGAACATGGACAAAACGAAGATCATGTCGAATGTCCATGTTGTGCCCACCCCCATCGGTGTTGGGGGCTCGACTCTTGAAGTTGTTGACGAATATGTCTATTTAGGACAAGTGGTCCGGTTAGGCAGGTCCAACTTTGAGAGAGAGGTCAATCGTCGAATCCAACTCGGTTGGGCAGCGTTCGGGAAACTACGCGACGTCTTCTCGTCCAAAATACCTCAGTGCCTTAAATCGAAAGTCTTCGATAGTTGTGTGTTGCCAGTGATGACTTACGGCACCGAGACGTGGCCTCTCACTATGGGCCTTATTAGGAAGCTCAAAGTCACTCAACGAGCTATGAAGAGGGCTATGCTCGGGGTTTCCCTACGAGATCGAATCAGAAATGAGGAGATCCGTAGGAGAACTAAAATAACCGACATAGCCCACCGGACTAGCAAGTTGAAGTGGCAATGGGCAGGGCACATAGCGCGGAGATCTGATGACCGATGGGGTCGGAAAGTGCTCGAATGGAGGCCGCGTAGCGGAAAGCGCAGCGTAGGACGTCCACTCACACGATGGTCCGACGACCTGGTAAAGGTCGCGGGACGTCGCTGGATGCAGGCTGCCTCCAACAGGTCTCTGTGGAAATCATTGGGGGGGCCTATGTTCAGCAGTGGACTTCCTTTGGCTGATGGATGGATGGATGGATACTTCAGCTTATGTCTTGTAACCAAAAGAAAATTTCAATTAAATAATATTTAAAATATATATTTTTATTAGAAGCACTCCTGACAAATTTTGAGTGTGCAAGCCCTAACACAGGCTGATAATACGACCCAATGTTTCTAAATACTACATACGTTGCCATTAGGTATATATAAATCGAGGTTTTTACTCATTCTGTCGCAGCCCTACATGGCGAGATTGAGTTTAGCATACGGGAGGATGATAAATGCAGAGGGTAAACGATTGAAGGTCTATATTGTTTATGATACGAGATGCTCACGGTTTGCCTTGTGACCTGAACAAACAACTACTGGAATTACTCAAATCTAACTCCGTCTTTTGAATTATTTTTTTACTGGATTCTGAGCTTCTGTGGTACACCTAATAGTGAGTTCAGTGCAGTCTAGATATAGTACTCCATGGAGTGATAGTTACATACATACGTACATACATACATACGTACATACATATATCATCTCATGCCTTTTTCCAGAAGAGGGAAGGCAAAGGTGCCACCAAGACACCCACATTCCGCCTTGTAATTTCCGTCCCACGATGTGATAGAGGTAGCCTATTTTTTTTTAATGCAATGAATGACGAGACAAGCAAGCCGTTCGCCTGATGGTAAGCGATACAACCGCTCATAAACAGTAGCAAAATTCCACTGCGCTCGCCATCCTGAGACATAAGATGTTAAGTCTCAATATGTCCTGTAGTTACTCTGGCTACAATGTCCTTCAATCCGAAACACAACAGTGCATTTACTCAGTGTTGTTTCACGGGAGAAATAGACATTGCAGTGGTACCTACCCAGATGGCCTCTCACATATGAGAGAATATATAGAACACACACACACACACATAATAACACACATATTGTTAGAATATATAATCTGTGGTCAGATATTGTTACTTCCTTCCTGTAATGACATTGTACATGAAAGTAAATATGGCGTAGGTTGTGGTAATGATGTTATAGGTGTCCATAATTAATAAATATCCTTTTATGCCTAACAATGTGTTTGACTGCGCTCTTAACCTATAAATTCTAATACCTATCGCCTTATCGGGCGCAAATTGCTGACACCTGACTGATAATGTATAGAAAAAAATCCAGTATCACTTGGCCCGACCCGAGATTCGAACCTGAGACCTCAGCTTTGTAGTCGTACCTTAGAACAACTACGCCGTCAAGGAATTCCAACAATGACATGACATATTTTATTGCATGTACAAAGTTCGCCTGTTGGTAAATGCCACCTACTATTTATTTACAATACTTAAATCTAAAGACAAGAAAGAGAAGAACAAAAGACAGTAGTAAGTAAAGCGTTTAAGATCTCAGGCAATCTTAGTCGCAAAACAAAATATAGCAGCAACTGCGTCGCTTTACGCTGGATTTTCTAGAAATTGTAGTACCACCGCAGGTAAACCAACCGGCAGTGTCATTCTAATGAGTTAGACCACAAACAAACTATTTTATTGAATTACTAATGGGTCATTGCATCAAAATGAAATATTAAACAGCGCTACAAAAATTTTAAAAGTATACTAAATTATGTTACCACAGCTTACAATGAATAAATAAAAGATAGATTTTCTTAAAATCATGAAATCAGTAAAGTTATTGATTAAAAAAAACGTTAAATTACTAAGCGATCACAAGAAAATTCCAATTAAAATGGGCCTGATTGGTGATGCAATAAATTAAGTGTTTATCAGTAATCCTGCTTTTAATCAAGTCTATATAGTAATTAGTTATTTTAAGTTGGTAATTACCAAGTTTTACAATATGTATGTAGAAGGAGTATTATGAATAAATAATAATATTGTACAGTTTGCACACTTGAACGATAATAGTTGGTTATAATGGTACAAAACTTTTCAAATTTATTCCGAAATTCTATTTATAAACGCAGAGTGACGTAGTCAAATTAGAGTAAGGACACAAAACACCCACTTTTAATTAGTTACCCAGTCAAAGTTACCTAAAATAAACCAGTAAAGGCTTGAAAACATATCGACGAGTCCTTTGATCAAGAATAACAAGGACCTAATACTAAATATTTATCGGACAAAGTCATCAATTCCGAGTATTTTCCCTTTGATGCTCCCATTTAGACTGCAAATTGCTCTCCACTTCGTTCCCGCGCAGTTTAATTAACGATTCCGAGATATTTAAAAGGTTTTGTATATAGAAACTAAATACTAGTAGTATTTTCTCAGTTAATACCCTCGATTAAGAAGTGTATAAGACAGGCCGACATGGCAATTTTCTAGTGATGCAGCATCACGTGCCAAGTAGTTTATATTGATATATCTCTTGTAACCATGAGTTGAAACACATTAACATGTTTAATATCACTGTCATGCTTTCCTTCCCTTGTCAAAAATAATAATACAGCCCTAATACATAAATTCATTAACTTGCTGTACTCTTAAATTACGTATTATAATATCACACTTTGTCATATGTTCTTCCCTTATAAATAGCATAACTTTCGTCTTACTCGCATTTTCTTTACATTAACAATGCAAAATTTCCCTGATAGCAAATTCTTATTTGACCCAACAAACTCATACCGACCGAAAATGATTTATGGACTATGGCCAATAGACACAATTTTGCTCGTAGTTTGATACCAGACAGACTGGACTTGAAAGTACAATAGTAGCAGTAGTTAAGCGTAAGGAACTCTTTGTGTGGATTTAAAATATTCTAGACTTCTTAAAACACTCGGAGTTATTCCCGCGAAGTTTGAGTTGAATTGGTTCTGTAAATTACTCTTCAAAAGGGAAAGAGTAAAAGCATTTGATGAAAGTAAATATATTTCCAACTGTTACACAAATACCACACATGTCTTATATAATGTTTATTAAAAATTTCGGAGTACTTTTAGTTTTAACTTACTTAAATATATGTTCAAATGAATTGAATTCTCGCTCTGCATTATTTAATTCATTTCATCCAATATCTTAGAACGTTGTTGATAAAAATAATCAATTTTATAGATGTGTATGGACTGGGATTTTTGGAAATGATCGTGAATTCACAACCGCCATAGACAACGTACAAAGCCTCGTTTAACTCCCAAAAAATAAATAATAACTAAATACACCCAACAGTCACATACATAGTCCTGACCCCACACTAAGATCGAGTCTTGTGTCGTGGGTATCAGGAACTACGAGAGACTTTTCGGTCTCACAAACACCCAGACCCGGAAGAAATATTTGTGGGCCGCACAAACATTTCTCTCGGTGCGGCGATCGAACCCGCGGCCTCTCGTTTCACAGGCGGCATCTAACCAACTGCGCTACGGAGGCTGTCATAAATTAGATTGCAAATAATAATAAAGTTGCGGACAGCACACATGAAACATAGTCGGTAGTTGTGTAACACGAAAATGGTATTACTTGCAAAATTCAGAACAGTCAGTTTTCACTTAGTGGCGGTTTTATCCAATGGATGCGGGGTTATGAAATGAGCTCGTAGATAAAATCAATTTTTATTCTATTTCCAACAAAGAGAATAAATTCAACCGCTGATTGCGTTTTAGTTAAAATACTTTTTGTATATTCAACGTTCATAGTAATGAACCATTTTGTGGTATAGAGTTTAGTTCGTTACTGATTTGTAGCTGTAAAACATTAGGCCGCCGGGTATGACGGCTGATTGACCGGCGGCGCGGCGTGCCAACTGATATTACCGAGCCTGAATTTTAGGTGTGTGCTGGCTTCATTACGCCGCGAATAGCGGATTACAGTCCAATGACGTAATGTGCGCATTCATGTTCAACTGATTCTGATCAACAAATGTTCCATATAATGACGAAACAGCGTAACAGATTCTATCATTTAATTTGCTATTCGACAATGTATTAGCAGAACTTGTATATGTTAAAAATATAGAGTTTATACATAAACATACTTCAGTTAAACATATTGAAATGCATTTCTAAGAAATTACCGTAAACCACGAAACGAATAAGTAACATATTTTGCAAAAAAATATTTAAAAACCGGTCAGAATTATACTTTCATTAAGTAAAAAATTAAGGACACGAAGAGCTAGTTGCAGCAGTTTCTGTAATCAAATTTTAGGACACTTTTATCCGACCTGACAAACTTTCTGGCGAAGTTGAATAACACGTTTCCAAATTAAATGGAGCATTAAGTTAAAGAGCGACCAATTGTGAAGAACGAGCTTTACTCAGTTCATGCTTGAAGCTATTAATAAATTGTTAAAACTGTTTTTATAAGGTAAAATTAATTTGGCATGATCCTCTCGCAAGATTCACTAGCTTATGGTAGAATAATTTCACGAATATAAATTTAAAGGAAACCGTTCGTGTGTTGAGCAATTTGAAATGTATTTCAAATCATTATTTTAAATAATGGTTCCGTCTTTTTTTATATTTTCTATATACTATTCTGCCTGCTCTTAACCTAGGCTTAAGTGGGGTTAGTATATTTGCCATGTTGCGGAATTATTTGGCTTAATATAACTTAGTTTCCAGCGTCACATCAACCTTTTCAGTAATAGGCTTCACTTAGAATTTGTTTACCTTGTAAATCTTGTGGAGAACTTCCAAATATGCAGGTTGCATAATGAGAATTCTTTCATCATTCATGGCAGCGACAATGAACTATGAAACATATAACGTCAATAAATCTGAGGAGTATAACTTTGCTATGAACCTACGACCGCCGTTCGTTATAAGAACTTCATCATAAAATATACATGTTCATATAACATAGTTATTAACACATTTGCCAAAAGAACATAAATGGGCCTATGTAAATATTCACTATTATTTTAAATAAGGCTTCTTAAGGCAAGTAAATGTTTTCTACCTTTGTTATTCTGTTTGATCTATTTGGAACTCCATGAAATTTTTTTGTAACTGACGCCATATAATAAAAACAATGGACCTGATGGTATGATTGTGCTGTTCTAAGTGATTTTGTGATTTTTAATAAATAATAGTAATAAAAAAAGATAAAGCATCCGTTGAACACAAGTATGCTAGACAATTTGAAAATAATCG
Source organism: Hyles vespertilio (assembly GCA_009982885.2). Classification (NCBI taxonomy): domain Eukaryota; kingdom Metazoa; phylum Arthropoda; class Insecta; order Lepidoptera; family Sphingidae; genus Hyles; species Hyles vespertilio. The sequence continues at coordinate 11,140,557 of CM042818.1, forward strand.
AACTTCCAGGTAAACCCAACACACGCATGACATGAATCTGCTACATTTTGACCATCTGTATGCATATGTATCAGGCCATATACGTCCTACTACAGAGCAAGGACCTCAGTGGTCTCTAACGATGAGCACGGTTGAGAGTAGTGGCATATCCGCTGTGATCTCAATCCAAGGAATCACATCGAGGGCGTAATAACTGCCACATCCCGCAGGGTTGGAGTCCTGAACAAGGTGCGTCGGTTTTTCACGCCCGGTCAGCTTTGTCCTTTATATAAAGCGCAGGTCCGGCCGGGTATGGAGTACTGCTCGCACCTCTGGGATGGATCCGCCCAGTACCTGCTTGATGCCTTGGATGGATTGCAGCGGCGGGCCATCCGCATTGTGAATGATGCAGACGTTACGAGCAACTTAGAGTCGCTACAACTCCGGACAGATGTCGCCTCTCTAAGCGTGTTCTACCGCCCCGCCTGTATCACGGTGAGTGCTCTGAAGAATTGTTCAACTTGATCCCCTCCTCTCCTTTCCTAACCAGAACCACGCGTGCTGGCTTGCGAAGCCATAGCTTGACGGTCCACACCATCCTGGCGCGAACCAAACGGTTCTCGAATTCGTTTTTGTGTCGCACCGTCAGGCTGTGGAATTGTTTGCCGTCTCACGTGTTCCCTCCTTCCTACAATCCTGGGTCCTTCCGGCGTGGTGTGAAGAGGCACCTTAGCAGGCCGGCATAATTGTTTCCATTGGCATGGGACTGCGGTCCGATGGAATGGATACTCTGCCTGGGCGGCATTGGCACTCACCATCAGGTGCAATGCCGCCACTATGCCAGGCCATTATTTAAAAAAAAAAAAAAACAAGCCCAAAAGCCCGGCTTGCCTTACTTCATACGAATATACTCAACCCTAAAGGCAAATTAGTACCTTAAATAAAATACATTCGTTTAATGCAAAACGTCTATCATTTTTAAATTTACCGCGTCGCGGCGCGGCGTGCCATTGGAGCCCCGCGCCTGCGACGGAGCACCCGCGCCCGCAGCGCCGCACCCGGCAACTCGCCTAAGCGAGCGCCGTGGTCAAAAACTAATATAAAATTATTTCATTCAAAATCAACGCTGGTTCACGCGTGACGCAATATCTTAAAAAAACAGAATACACCAAAGTATTATCTATCTTTTTCTCTCTCGTGTGCTTTTACCTGGCTTTTGGCATATATTGCCCTCTCAGTCGCACCTATGGGTGAATTGTTACTATATACCATGACACTACGTACCTATACATATAGCTATTCTATAATGCAATTTGTATCAAGCAAAATGCCCGGCGCCCGGCTTTGCGTAGTGAAGTTGTGCACTTGACACGTCATATTAAATATGATCCAAATTTATCGAAAAATATTTATGTTTTGCTATAAGTTATATTGGATAGTATATAAAATAAATTGATATTTTTTGAGACCGTATTATGATGCTTTAAATATTTTTATTAATATATAATTAGAATACTTAATTTGGAATTGTCCATTATTTAGGATCTGTGGATAGCTTCACGTTTATAATTATGTCTTTCGAGCGGACGATTAACCAGTAATCACTGAACATCTACGTTTAGTTTTCGTTTAATTATAGTATTTTACGTTTATTACGTATAATAATGGGTGAAAATGTGCCTTGTGATGGTTTAAAGTGTGTGCAACTGTTGATCGGCGAGGAAAAGGTAAATTCATTACATTTCGTAGACAAACAATTACTCGTATCTGGTCCAAAACCTACGCTAGATTGTTTGTGTATTTGTTATTTATGTAAAGTAGTGAAAACAATAGAATACAATTTCATAGATCAGTGTACATAAGTGCGTGGTGGCCTGTTGGTAAACGGACTAGACGCGACTGCCAACATGTTCACGGTGGTCGCGGGTTCGAATCCCAGGGCACACCTCTGACTTTTCGGAGTCATGTGTGTATTGATAGTCAATCACCACGCACTAAAACGGTGAAGGAAAACATTGTGAGAAAACCTGCATACCATAGCGATTTATAAAAATTTCTATGGTATGTAAGTCCGCCGACCCGCACTAGGCCAGCGTGGTGGACTATATGGCCTAACCACTCTCAATCGTACTCTCGATTGTAGAGTAGGCCCGTGCCCTGCAGTGGGACGTATATGGACTGATACAGATACAGACATACTGTGTACATAACTACATGGATTGCTGGATGTTCTCATACTAATAAGTTATACTGTTGGTGTTGCATATTTTTTTTCGAACGATGTACTTATATTTTTGGAATTATTCCGGCCATAGTGATTTAAATAATTTAACTGGTACTTTTATAGTAATTGAAAAAATCATGTGAATGCATTAATATATTTTCATAATTCCGGTAAACAGCGTATAGAAACCTCTTTATGCGTCAGATACATAATATGTGATGAGATTTCAAAACATTATGCTCGCGTAGGCAGTAATCGTAGTGTTTTTCAGATATTAGTTGACATTGTTTGCCATTGAGCTCATCAAGAGCTTCCTTTCAGGGCTCATGATGAATCAAAAAATCACATGCATACACAAAAACATAACATGAATGTATTAATAATAATTTCTGGCCGCGAAGTTAAACACGGCGCCGTACTTGTGCCGTTTATTAATTTACAAAATAATGACAATATAAAGTTACGTATGCATGCCCAAAAGTAATTTAACTTACACATTTGTTTTATTCATCTATTTAAAACTAATGATAGGCCCTTCAGTATTTTGGCAATATTAAATAGATGGCTGTGAAAATCGCGGCATCTATTAGATTTTTTCGAAACAACTTTTTCATAACAGTGATAAAGATAGTTATTATTTTATGTAGGACCTATGCCTTATATTAATTTAAATATCTATATGTTTGGTACTGGGCGACCCGCCTTCAATATGTTATGCATATATTTTGATTTGTTGGCTAGTCAAGTCATTAAGCAAAGTAATCAACAAGCACAAGTTCCTTGAAATAAATATTACTTTTTGCTTTTCAGTGGTACTTATTATTTTGTTATTTTTGGTTTTTACTGGGTTTTTGTTTTGAAGGCGGTTTATATTTTCTTATTAAAAAATTTATTTTATTTATTAACATTGTATAGGCTCGCGCCCTATCGCATGATGAACACGTTCTTCTTACTTAATACCATTTTTCTCCTGAACCAATACATATTCTTACTAAAAAAGTATTGGGCTTGCCCTAGTCCGGAACCCTCGGCACGCCACTGGTTGAGAGGGGTTAGGCCCATAATATAATATTTTGACCATAGTTTACAGCAAAATCTATCCGGGCTGATACGAATTTTCTTCGATTAATAATAATTCCTTAGAGTAACTCGTACGCCTAATGCGAGTTGATAGATCCATAATAATATTTAGGCAAGTCATCTAGCGTAAGGCTTCCTTTGATTGAAAAAGCACCTTATCAAGATTTTTTAATTACTCGTAACTATGAAAATATTTTTTTTTCGTCCTGCAAATACCTAAACGCCAACTTTATTCAGCCAATCAATTAATTTTAATATAGAGCAAAAATAAAGCTTATTTGATTTTCCACTTGGAGTAGTTTCTTTCCCCAAATTCCCACCGGGGATATTCGATACACTTCATAAAGTGGACGGGCAGCGGAGACAAGTCAATAAATAAGTAATATTTAGATGTAAATAGAATAAGAGGAGTATTGACATAGTAATCGTTTGAATTATTTACTAATTATTGTCACTCACGTTTTGTCGATCTCATTTCCATCTCATACTGGTGAGCCTACCACCATGTTGAGCACGAATTTGAGTCAAATTTTCACACTCACAAAAATGTAATTGTCCTATCTGACCCGCGAATCCAGAATTTCACTTAATTGAAATGCAGACAGAAAATTCAAACTACCTACGTTAAATTTATATATTTTAACGAAGAATTGTAGATAATGTAAAATGAAAATTGTAGACAATGCAAAATAAAGAGCTAAATCCTTTTTTCCCGAACTAAAAATCTGGCAGTAATGTAAACAGCAAATAGAAGGCATTAACCCAAGAGTCATACTCTTTTTGAGGCAAAAATATATTTTTAACACTCTCTTTTAAGCATAAAGCTTATTCCACTTCTCGCCATTACCAAAAGGAATAGTGTTCAAGAACTTTTACACAAAATAAAAAGAGATTAAAAATGAGGATAAATGTGAGTAAAACTTCATGTCCTTTTAAAATGTGCCTCGGGAAAAGTATTCCAACAGTTTTACAAGTGCGCTGTGTGCATGGTAATTCTTCTCTCTTAAAAATATTATTAAATAAAGGAATACATTTGAGAGAGTGGAAATAAACTTGGTTCAACCACGTCTTTTCTGTGGGTGTAACTGAGAACTTCATTTGAAGAAGTAATCTTCATAATCGGAGTAGCGCGCAGGTTTCAAAAATTTAGGAACGAGACATTATTCAAATTAGTTAATTTTTTGCCTACATCTAAATGGAAACGTGACTCGTTACTGAAACAATTTGTAAACAACATTGCGCCCGCATAATTTGACGACTTATCTTGGCTTTAACAACTAAAATATTCAAAGAACACAAAATTATATAACCTTACATTATAAAAGTAATTTTCCCTTTAAAAACTTCCTTTTTGTAAGCACCTTTTCTTTTAGTACGTAATTCAACATTTTCTGGATGAAAGTAAACGCTGGAAGTTCCCTCGGAGTTATCGCTGAGTCGTGCGTTAGTAAAAATTTCCGAGGACCAACACTTTCATATTATTATCTAAGCTTAGGGCTATCCCTAGCAAATTATTTCTCTTACTAAGGCTTTATTCGTGTCTTGGATCCGAGTTTCGCTTATTTATATCCGACACACTTCTCTCGAATGAATCGTGGAGAGAAAAACAGTTCTCAGAGCTTAGGCTAATCCCGCTCGTGTAGAGCAACATGCGCTAACTTACTCAGAGATTTACCAAAATTACTGGCCCGTAAATATCGCCTTGTGTTCTCTTAACTGACATGACGTTCCATTCTTCAAACGTCACGTTTTCAAATTAACTACCATCCTTAACAAACTCACAGGAAATATAGACAAAAAGATATACAGATCTGCATCTTGCTTGTCTATTGGAACACAAAACACTAGATCCAACTACAGAATTACTGCATTATATGTACCAGTTGAAACAAACCAGTTCGGAGCTGCAAAACGTATTTCGTGTTGTAGTTCGGAATGCGCTGCGGATAGACTGAAATGCAAATTGTAAATGTTAATTATAATTGGATAACATAATCTGCCTAAACTTGAACCAGCGCGGCGATCTGAAATTGTACTCAATAGTAAAGGGTAGACTAATAAGTACATTATTAGTCATAAAAATGAAGCAAAAAAAAATAGTATGTTAATTGAAGGAAATGTTTAAATAAAACCCTAGACTACTGAAAATATGCTGAATGACATCCAGACTCTATTGTCAAGATAATCACACCTTAATCATAGGGCACCATGCACTAAAAATCATTACGCAACTAACAAAAATAAATCATTAAGTTATACCAAAACAAAATACCTTCTGGAATCAGTACAGGACGATATTACATAGCAAGTAAAAATCGATGCGGATATAAATAACATAACCCGCCGTAGCCATTGAGATAAGGCACGGCCCAACGTCGCGCGGACGTAAATCAGGTATGTATGCGTTAAAATTATATATCCAATCATTTAAGGGATTTTCCGAGAAAAAGATTCTAGTAGATATATACCTTGAGGATAGATATAGCCCTCGGAAGAATATTATCATTATTTTTTATCACAATTTATATGTTAATTTAATATAAACATATTCCAATATGAACATTGAATGAAATTGTATTGATTCTTAGAGGAAACTTATATTCAAGATAATGAAACACAAGTGTGAAAACAACAAAAATATATCGGAGAAATTGTATCATCTTCCGCCCCTTGACAATGTCGTAATGCATCAACGTCTTAAAGAACACCATAACAGAAATAATCTTTTTGTTTGGCAACAAACGATACAGGTTGAGAAGATTGGGCCAAACAAAAACACACTGGTGGCTCCCGGCCACTGATTGATGACCGCTCGCTCAGTTTTTTCGATGACATTATCTACACGATGAAATCGTAAAAAGTTTAATGGTCTGAATATATTCCATTGCATTTTATTTTATTAAATCTTTTGCGCCGTTTTAATGGTGAATCACGGTTGTTTTCATACAGGAATTATATTTATGAATGTGAGATTGATGTTATGATTTGATATTTTTACTACTTAACTTATCATCATGAAACTGTGTGTAGATGTTGACATTTATCTTTCATCCTTTCATCTAGAAAAAGTACTTTTACCTGGGGTTACATTTATTGTTTTTTTTTTTTTTTAGTTTGCTGAATGGCAAGGCGATTATGCGATTCGTCTGATGGTAAGCGATACGACCGCTCATGGACAGTTGGCACCAAACAACACCATGAATTTCAAATCAATGCTTGGTATTCCACTGGTCCCACCATCATGAGACTTAAGCTGTTGAATCATGACAAATAGTTACTGTGGCTAGTCACTAAATTTAATTTGAAATGCTACATGTTTAAACTAACAAATATATAATAATTGATTAAAAACCTACATAAAAGCGAGTGTATACGTAGGCAAAATCTAGTCTAGGAAATCAATATGTGGACTGCTTCTTAAAACAAAACTGGCGTACGTGATTGTATTCAAGCGCTAGTAGGTATTTGCCCCATATTTCTGGAATAAAAGTGCTGTGACGAGGCAAATTTGCGTTTGCCTTGTCACAGCCTGTATCCTAGCCAAATTTGTGATGTTCGGATTGCAAGGTTGAGTAACTTAAAGATTTCAACAGTCGGATTGAGTCTTGTGATTGAAGCATTTACGATGAAATAATTGTATTATTATTACCCAATTTTCTTTAAATATTATGTAAAAAAATGCTATTTAAACATTTCATTTGAGGCTATTTAAAATGACTAAAAAACGATTTGTAAAATTGGATTACCCATCCGTTTACAAAAGATTAATAAACGATTCAATTGCTTTTAGGTTTCATTTGTTAATAATATCTTGAACTCATCTAAATTTAAATACATCATCATTATACTATTACATTTATTTTACAAAAGTATATAAAATTCCTTATTCCTTATCACCGCATTAGTTCCGTAATTTCCTAGTCCTAACCCAATGAAGCGTTCATTTGAATAAAATCTAATATCCATATATTCCAAAAGCGACTCTAGGCTATTAGGAGGAGGTAACAGCGGATTTACGAGCTGTCCAAAGCCTCTCTTTATTCCCTACAGGAGGGAAGCCAGCTGTCTTGGCTATAAAGCCTTCTGCAAACAACGAGATACCGATTCTCCTACTTTTGTCAATCACGCCTTACACTGGGATAAGGTTTTAAAATCGTCTTTGTGAGGTGGCGTCGCTTCTTTGATTTTTCTCATTCCTATTTATGAGATTTAGACAGCCGCGTGAAAGACAAAAGGGGATTGAATTCGTACGTCTACGTTCAACGTTCCGACTACTTGGTGAATGAAACAGCAAGCGCTTTCTTCACGAGTGCATATGGCTGTATTTTTTATATTGGCTCGTTATAAAACCACCTTGACCTACTTGATATTACTCTGTTCCAAAATTAAAATCTTTAAGAAGCAATTACATTTATTGGTAAAAGCCTGAAAATAAATTGAGAGCTGTGGTTGACTTTCGTATTCATTAGAAATATTGTACAGGGGTCTTCGGGATCAATGAAGTTCCTGCGGGGGCGATCCGCCCTCATCGAGAGTGACCCCGACTAAAGTGAGCGTAGGCATTGTCCGTCGCGAGCGTCCACAAGATAAGGGGCGACCGAACAAAGTTCTTGGGGGCGCACCTGCGACTGATTCCGAGGTGGCCAGGCTAATTTCGTCCCGAGAAAACACAATACGACATACTAATAGATCTTGGGGCATACTGATTTATCTAGTAATTGAGGTAATTATGGTGGAGTAGGCTTATTATTTTACGAATCCTGAATATAATCGCATCTGTTACATTGTCTAGAAGTGATGAATACTCGATATTCAAGTCAAGATGATACCCGATAGTTTCAACATACTCATCTCCCACGGTATAAATTGGCATGCGGTTTTAGATGGGTCAGAATATATGTTTATTCGTAAATATAACCAATGAACAATTGTCTATTCATATAGGCACACGATACAGATTTTCATTAATGCCAATACCAATATTTATTTGTGTAAACAACACCATGGGTAACGAACCAAAGTAATGTTTGTTTAAAATTTGCGTCCAATGCACATGGTATCGTGCGCAGTGCGCGGCAACCATCGCTGACGTTGACAAATTGCTGTTGACGACGTCGCTAAAGCTCGGTTAACGAGTCGGCCGCAGCGTGCAGCGTGCCTTGTCGGTTGTCCCCGCGCATACGACATGACACCTGTCACCCTGTCACGTTGTCACCGTCACCCTGTCACGCTATCACCACACTACCAATCAGAAGTTGAGCCACTCAACATGGCCGCCCTGCATACTGACGTCACTAATCTCTCGCCGTATGCATTTTTAATCGCACAATCCAGTCTCGGCCCGTTCAAACATTAATAGTAAACTTAGCGAAGACAAAGCGGATGTCAAACGAAAGAGAAATTTTAATTTTACAAATACATAAATTATGTACCTTTTCAATCAAGTAATGGACGTCCATAAAGGTTCCGATGAATTGTAACGAGCGCGAATAAAAAATGCCATCAGCGAAAAATTTTCGTTGAAGGTTTTGATCGCTGCCTATTAAAATTAATTTGCGAATGTCATTGAAGAGTTTGTTGCTTCTGTAGAATTAAAATTCTGTTATTTTTCAATTACGTTATTTTTAGGTGAAGTTATACAATTAAATGAGATATGTACTTCATAACAGGGTTGTCATATGCACGGTAAGAAAGTTTCTTTAATCCGCCTAACAACCACAACGTGAAGCGCTTATGTAGCGAAAATACGTGTTCAAAATAACAAGGGCGAGTAATTAAAAATACTTTTTGTACATACATTATAATTATTCCAGACTTGTAGCTTGTTGCGTTATTTTTAGGCTAATATTATGTTTGTTAAGTAGGTTTAGAAGATAGTCTCACTTCCAAAAATTCGATCAGAAAATTGATCTATGTCTTCGATCTTTAAACAAAAATTCCTAACAAATCTAAAATCAGATACATAATTAAAGATACATACCTGGTTTGTGTTGAACTTCGACACACACAGAACCTGCTTGCTAAGAAATCTCCAAATTGCTCATTCAATTTAAGCCCATGAAATGTCACCTATTTCTACAAAAAAAAAATTGTGCGTACCAAACCATACCTCACGTAATTACTACCCTTTTCAACCATGCTTTTGGACAGGTGCCTTCGACTATTGGGTAATTGGCTGTTGGGGATACTATGGTTACCGCTACGGGTAAATTAGGGGGCTATGTAAGGTTTTGTATCTGACAGGCTTTCAGCGAAGGTTGGCATTTGCGTTTGGCCGTACCGACTCTCGGCCCCGGGCATTCTGGCCGAAATTAACAAAGCACAATGTACATACACCGTAACAAACTATGGAAATATGGAAATTTGCGAGTAATAATGCTCGGCGCCCGAGGCTATGTGTTCCGCAAGGAAGTGAATCATTAAACCAAATCTCTGCTTTGGATATCAAGGACTGTGTGGTTGTAACGTTTGTGTTTATTATGTGACCGACTACATAATATAATTTCTTAGGGGTATTTATAATTTAATGAAATGAAATGTAATTCGTTTCGTATGTTTAGAATTATGTTAGTAAAATTAATTAATTCAGTACCAAAAATAAGTGTTCTTTATAGTAAACCAATTTTTTTGTGATTTGTTATGTGTAGTTTAGTTTAATTTCTTTTATTTATTATTTTATACGTAGTTGTAGTTATTATAGTTGTACTTTTTTGTAAAGATTTGTGTAAAGTCCCGCCAGTTCGAATTGGATATATGCCTGTAATGACTGTGTTTGTGAGTGTTGAAAAAAAAATGTTGCGAATTAATTTGATAGACAATTTAAAATTAATTTGATAGACATGTCTAGGTTACAGAATTGTGGTAAAAGTTATGAAACTGTTACTGATACTTTAGTAATGCATTCGTATAATGTACCAACGTAGAAAATAAGGAAATACTAAGAGTCTTCCGTTAATCTCGATTTTATCGTCTAATTAAATTGAAGTGAAATATTTTTTCCTTCATATTATTTTAATCCCCGTCCATTTTGTTTTATCATCCAGTAATTGAGAATTTTTTAAAGCACAAAATGTATAATTTGATGAATGACTTTGCGATTAAAAATCGTATTTAATACTTACATTCATTCTTAACACAACAGCATATTATACTTAAAGGCACTATTATTACTACGGCACCTTTAGCCATACCAAAAATATATATTAGTAATATTTTTATTTTATTACAGAGGTTCGGCAAACGAGTTACCAGGTCACCTGATGGTAAGTGATATAAACCGCCCATGAAATTTCACAACGCTTGGATCGTGGAAGTGTCGCCGGCCTATCAAATCGGGAGGAGAGCGCCTAGGAAAATGATGGAAAAGTAATTACTACTTTTGATACCCACATGAATTAATTATACCTATATTCAGCAGAACCCTTAATATAGATCTAAATCCAAAAATATCGTTCAAATGAAATTAATTAAGACGCAGAGAATATAATTCCTGGCTCAGCTACAAATTCAAATGTACGTCTAAATCGGATTGATACGAACGCTTTATAATAAATGACGCTTTGGAAAGGGTTAAACGGCGATATCATAATCTCAACCAAGCTGGACTGTTGACGCTGGCTCCCATTATCTAAACGACCAATCTCGGTTTAATTAAATTTTCTGCGTTGTGGTCGCAATAATGATCCAAAAATGAGCACTCGTTGTAATGTCTCCACTTTGATTTTTAATCTGTGCCACTTTTCTGCCACAGAGATAATAACGATCAGAATTTCTGATAACAAAACGCATCACTTGCTTGATCGAAAATGGCCGGTATAATTACTATGGAGAGTTGTTCATAAATTCGAGCAGGAAATTCATAGATTATCTTTTAGGGAAACTGTGGATAAATTTGTAATATATTTTTATAATTAATATCTAGCGTATAGTCTATTTTCCAATATCACTGTCAACGGAAAAAATAAAAACCAAATGCATATAACCGAAAGACTTAATAAATTATAACATAACAATTTAAGCATATGTGCATACATAAACTCACGCCTTTGTCCCAGAAGGGGTAGGCAGAGGTGATACCAAGACACCCACGTTTTGCCTTGTATGTTCCGTCCCACGAAGTGATAGGGGGCGAGCCTACACATCGCGCACAAATTCCTGGCTCCGGACTAATAATAAATAGAAAAATCCAATATCATTTGGCCCGACCCGGAATTCGAACCCCAGACCTCAGCTTTGTAATCATATCGTATTACAACTATAAGCATTACAATAAGCATGACCTTAATTATAAAAATTCCATAATAGGTATGTATGACACAATTGCACTATCTGACTAAAACATTGAAAGTAATTGACTATACGCCTCATCAGAATCCAATAACCACTTACCAAAGTAGTCTCTAGTCAATTTAATCACGGTTCATTATCCCAATACTTATCTTCCAATTAAGGTTTAATTGGGAGACGCTCTATAAATTCAATATCAGTAATCTCAGTGCCTAAAGGATCCCTTTGATTCACCATTGGAATACCAAACATTCCTAGCGTACAATGCGTCGGTGGCTTTTAGATTCGCCGCCCTGCGCTTTTGTCGAGAGTTTCGAACGTTAGTTGGCCTGCAAGGGTCGCACCCTTGTCAAATACCTCGGATCTATCTATGAATACACCTTCTTACATTTCGTCTCTGCGTTACGCAAATCTGCAATGATTTATCCATTGAAATAAAACTATTTTATACGGATTTTATAGGGCGGTCAGTCCGCCCCGTGACCATGAAAGCTGTAAAGTAATTGAAACGTCCGTCTTTAATCAAAATTAAAACAAATCCGCGATAGAATCTGTAAATAATCGTTTTATTTCAAAGAGTCACATCCACGTAAATCTAAAAAAACCGTTATGAAAAGTCCGGATGTTAAAAAATTATTATAGAAAATTAAATTATCGTATTTGTATTTATTGCGCTTTATATTTTAATGTGTAACATTCGCGTAAATCTAAGAAGCCTTAATTATTTATCCTTTGATATGAATAATTACCGGCTTGAAAATTTATTTAATCAATGACACAATGAGTCATACAAAAGTCATAACCGTAAAAGAACATATGCAGATACAAAAAGACCTACAGATCCCTATCTAAAACATACAAATATAAATATAATAGAGCTAAAGGCGCCTTACAATCGTCACTCACCTTGCACGTACCTTGAACCTTGTACGTTACTTCAGGTAGCCACTGAAACCGTGCCTTTCTCAAGTGGTCAATCACAGAACAGATGAATATGGTACTGTTCTGTGGGTTCAATAATCAAATAAAAGCCTTATACTAAAATGGCCACCTAGTTGTCACGATATAGTGGTGCAATATTGATACTATTACATTTTACTTTTTTCAACGTTAAGTATCGATAAGTGTATTTTTGTTTTATATGTATATTGTTCTTTCATCATATTTTATCAGGTACTTATTATTATACGTTAAGTGTTGTACTATACTACCTATTGTGATAATAAATCTTTTCTCATTCTTTCATATTAAATCTTTATCATTTGAGGAGGAAACCATGCTGGCACATAATTTTAGACTGTGGTCGAGTATTCCATTTTTCGGACGGAGATTTACAAAAATAAGTAACAATGAAAATGAGTTTCACAAGAATGAAGATTTAGAAACACGTACATGAAACACTTTAAAAGGATTTTTCTTAGAATTCCTGAACAATATCAATAGGAAGTGTTTATGCTATAAATTTGTCAACAACTCAAATAAAAGAGGATACAGCCATTGTGATTTATCAAGACAAGTGTGTAGCTGAGAAGTGGCTTGTTAAGGAAATATATTTTAGGCATATTGGTTAGGTAGACTGCGTTAGAAATACTGTAAAAAAGTATGCCGAAGCTGAATGAACATAGACTTCACCAACATGTGAACGTCGAGGCAATTGAGCTCCTCGACAACACGGACTGAGTGAGATGACTGAAAGGCCAAAATCTTTCGAGTTAGATCCCTATATAGAGACAATAAGAAAAGTGTTATTGGAAATATTCTTAGATAATTCATAAATTCTCTTCGTAAAATCAATATTATTTAAGTAATTATTGAAGTGGCATTAAAAGTCTCTGAGTGTGGCAGTTAATTTAATTATTATTGAAAGTAAACCCACAACAAAAGTATAAATACAATTACTTAATTTTACAGATCAATTTAATTTTAAATAATCACCATCCAATTTCAAGCAATTTTTTAGGAAACGAGCCATCCATTCGCCCTATTTACGTTTCACATAGACTAAATCAGTCTAGTGCTATGTACAGATTCCGGATAAGATGTTTTATAGACTCGGCAACTGCAAAACTTAGAAATATGGCGTCAGATGACCACGATCGTATAAATTTTGAAAAAGCCCGCGCCCGAGGCTTTGTGCGCGTAAATGGTGACCTACCAATGGATAATTTAGTGTCGGAACAATAATGCCGCGACCGCCATTAATCCAGCCCATTCGGAAGGCGTTGGCTGTCGTACCATTCTGCCGTAAACAGAAGCAATAAAAGCTAATGTCCGCGGAACGTTTTAATATCGCCAATAATTTGTCGTTCAGAAGGGATTTCTTGGAAATGAAAATTATATTGATCACAATCGAGAGAAAGAGAGCAAAGACAATTTAAAAAATGTAATATAGGACCATCAAATATAAAATAGGACAAGCCTATGGTGTGACAGTCGGAGACGCTAAATACCTGATGAGGTGAAAAATGAGCCGGAACGTGAACCTTAGTCTCAACCGATATATATCTAGCTAGAAAAAAAAAATCTACAAGATGATTTAAGACGATATCTAAAGATTGACTGGTAGACAATGCCGACGACCTTAAGTCTGCCTGTAGAATACTTTTTTTATTGCACTGAATGGCGAGTAAGCGATAAGACCGAACATGAACAGTAGCAAAACCAAACAACACATTGAATTACAAAGCAATGCTTGGTATTCCACTGCGCTCGCCATCCTTATACATAAGATGATTAAGTCTCAATATGTCCATTAGTTACTCTGGCTACAATGCCCTTGAAAGAAAAACACAACAGTGCATTTACACTGCTGTTTAGCGGGAGAAATAAACATTGCGGTGGCACGTACACAGAGGGCCTCACACATATTAAATAAAGTTTAAAAATGAAGAGCATAATAGTAAAATTGCCATAGATATTGCTCTTATAGTCACGATTGTTGATATTCTATGTTTAAAACAGGAAACTAAACCGTAGCGATTCAGTTTTATCCTTCGATCAAACAGATTGACAATTTATGTCTTTGGTCAAATACAACATAAAGGAGCCCATAAATAAGTGGGAGATCTACGGAAAAGGCAATCTTGGAAATAGCATAAATGGACCGGCGTAACTGGGACGGCAACACAATTTCAATGTCGCACCGACATTGTGGTTTAGAAATGTTAGTCTGGATTGCCGAGTTACTATTTTCGTTTACCATATTACATTGCATCTTCGGCAGCAAAGCTACTTACCACCTATTTTCTATTAGACAGTAATCCTTTATAAACTAGATACACTTTAGCCTTGCCAATTTTAATTATTTATTTATGTTCACTTTATACAATTTGTGTAGGTAGAATGTCTGATGCTTTATTTAGGTAGTTGTAAAGCTTGAGGTATTGAAGAGATGAAAGGAAATAGGTGTAATAGGAATATGTAATGTATTTTTTCCAGAATTGATCACCCTAAAGTTCATTTTCAGTTCAATAAGAAAATATAATAAAGATCATAAAACAGATAAATTCTCGACAATCCAGCTCCAATTAATGGGTCCTAAACAACCTGTATATATATCGGAAAGCCTCACTAGTCGCACGAAGTGGCTTTATTATTTAGCAAGAGAATTTGCTAAAAGCAATAAATTTGCTCACTGTTGGACTGCAAATGGGAGAGTATTTCTGAGGAAAACTGAAGGTGGCAAACATGCAAGAATAGACTGTGAAGCAGACTTGAACAAACTCCACATCATTTGACTATTCAAGAAAATCTCGGTAATTGTAGTTGCTGGAGCTTTTCGCCTCTGTTTCGCATTTGTCTTAAGAAATTACTCACAAGCAATTAATCTTAAAACTATGATATTAATATTATACATCATCCTTAAACTGATAATAAATAAGTACACTGCACAAAACTCACATTCACAACACACATCAATTATAAAACATCTACAAATGAATAATTCCATATATTACATATATACTTCGCATTCAAAACTGTTAATCAATTGCCGTTATTTAATAATGTTTCTAGTCCTTGTTAATAACTTTAAATACCCAATACATGTATCCATTATAATATTTCAATTATGAACGCTGACAACATAGAATATTTTTCGACAGACTTAAATAATATAGGAATCCCCAATTGCAAACTAGTGGAGAATTTATCAGAATGCTCTTATCTATTACACGATTTATTACTAAATAATAAAAAAGCAATATTCTAACTTTGACACATTACTAGCTTTTGCTTCCACTATTGACATTAACGTTGATGTCTTCATATTAACAGAATGCTGGACTAACAACCAATTTACGCCACCAAGCATGATTGATTATAATATGTATTACACACGGAAGAGTCTTAATAAAAATGACGGTGTTGTAGCATACATTAAGAATGAATTTCAAACATTATGTAGCGAACCTAACACGGTGGAAGGGAATTGCCTAGTTTTAACTATAAACAATAAATATAATTTAATATGTTCGTATCGACCGCCATGCTATAGAGATCCTTCAAATAACCTAAAATCATTAGACAACATTTTAAGTAGCGTATCAGCTGAAAATATAATATTTACAGGTGATATTAACATAGATACCATCTCAGTAAAAGAAACACACAGTAGTAACAGTTCTAATACAGAATACCTTAATTTGATGGCCATGCATGGCCTACAAGTAGGAATAAATTTACCGACAAGAATAACTACTTGTTTGGACCACTTTATGGTCAAAACAAAAAAGTTTTGGCAAACATTAGTTTTTCCTGAATTAACCGACCATTCACCTATACTTCTATTGATATCAGACAAAGCTCTATTACGTCCAAAAGCAACTTACAAGAAAAATGTAATATGATAGAACAACAATTGAAAAGCAATAATTGGGATGATCTATATAAACTTAGAAATGTCCATAGTGCTGCTGCCTACTTTAGTAATGTATTAAGTAATATAATTAAAAATAGCACAACAATCAAGTTATATGTAAAACGAAATCAGCCATTGAAACCTTGGATAACAATAAGTGTTGTAAAGTCTATAAGGAAAAGAAATAAATTGCACATAAAATCTAAATCATTGCCCAGTAATGAGCAGTTGCGTTTAAAATATATTAATTATAGAAATATTTGTAATAAAGTAATAAAACATTTAAAGAAACAGTATTATCAAAATGAATTGTTCAAAAATCAAGGCCATATGAAGCGCACCTGGGGAATTATCAAGGAAGTAGGTAACCTCAACCAAACAAAAACATCCCCAATAGAGCTCTTAAAAATTTGTGATTCACCAATTGATTCCTTGGATAAAGTCAATCATTATTTTACAACTGTTGGGCAAAAACTGGCCAACTCCATTCTTAATAAAATAAACGAAACTGAATCTAATCTAACAAGAAAGTGTCAAAGCTGTAATGCCCCACTGAAGTCCATGTCTCTATATCTAACTGATCTGAATGAAGTTAACAGTACAATTTTAGCTTTAAAACAACACAGTGCTCCAGGTCTTGATAATATTCCCACCAAAATAATCAATACATTTCGACTTTTATTATTGGCTCCGTTGACACACATAATAAATTTAAGCCTCGAGTCTGGCGAATTCCCTAAATTATTTAAGGAAGCTATTGTTACACCCATTTATAAGTCTGGAGACAAAAATTGCCCTAGTAATTATAGACCCATATCACTGCTGAGTTCCTTATCTAAAATAATAGAAAAAATAGTCAACAAAAGATTAATTCACTATCTGGAATCGAATAACTTCCTTTCTAGTAACCAATACGGATTTCGCTCAAATAAGTCAACAAGTGATGCAGTTCTCCGTCTTACAACCCTTATTACGTCGAAATTATTAGTTCGAGTGGTGGTAGGTCTCTCATATGTGAGAGGCTGCCTGGGTGGGTACCACCGCAATGTCTATTTCTCCCGTCAAACAGCAGTTTAAATGCACTGTTGTGTTTCGGATTGAAGGACATTGTAGCCAGAGTAACTACTGGACATATTGAGACTTAACATCTTGTGTCTCAGGATGGCGAGCGCAGTGGAATGCCAAGCATTGCTTTGTAAATCAAGGTGTTGTTTGGTTTTGCTACTGTTCATGAGCGGTCGCATCGCTTACCATCAGGCGAACGGCATGCTCGTCTCGCCATTAAATGTAATAAAAAAAATAAAAAAAAAATAGTCAACAACCAAAAGTGTGTAGGAGTATTCCTAGATCTCCAAAAGGCTTTTGACACAGTTTCGACATCCATACTTTTACAAAGATTAGAAAACCTAGGAATTAGAGGAGTGGCATATAACTGCTTTCGGGATTATTTGGCTAACAGAACTCAACGAGTTAAGATTGACAAATATATGAGCAACGGTGCTCTGGGCTTATATGGAGTCCCACAAGGTAGTAGTACTCTAGGACCAACACTCTTCCTTATATATACAGGGTATATCAAGACTGCTACCGAAAACGAAGCCGGGCGGTAGTTTAAACGACTTCAGACACAATGCAACAGAAAATGTTGGGAAAGAAAGCGACAATTTTTTTTTGTTATTTTTTTTATATGGTCGTATTTGGGTGGTAAATACATTTTTTCGTAAAATTATAGTGTACACCCTTTTATTTATAAAGACTCTAAGGTATAAAAGAGTTTAAATGATTATTTTAGCAAAAAATATGGATTTACCACCCAAAAATGACGATATTTAAAAAATGATAAAAAAATTGTCGCGTTTCTTAGCAAAATTTTTAGTTGCATTGTGTTTGTAGTCACTAAAACTACCACCCGGCTTCGTTTTCGGTAGCAGTCTTGAGATACCCGGTATAGATGAGTTATGTCGCCTTAAGAGTAAAAATATGGAACTTTTAATGTTTGCAGACGACACAGTATTGCTATGTCATGGTAAATCTTGGGATGAAGTGATAAAAAACGCAGAGGTGGGACTTGCCGCTGTCACTTCATGGCTTGAAGACAATCTCTTATCTTTGAACGCAGCTAAAACAAAATATATATGCTTCAGCAAAACTCGAGCATTGGCCCCACCTTCAAACCTTTGTCTTAAAATACATACATTCCCTTGTAATCGCCTTAACGTTGTCGTACGGTGTTCATGCACTACTCTAGAACGGGTCGATTGTATAAAGTACCTCGGAGTCGAAATTGATAAACACTTAAAATGGGACCATCACATAACATCGGTTTCATCTAGAATAAGAAAATTAATTTACGTATTTAAAGCCATAAAATCAATTGCGTTACCTAAATATTAATACAAACTTATAAGGCTTTGTGTGAATGTATAACTGAATATTGTATATCTTCCTGGGGTGGTGCGTTACAAAAACATATGCTCCATATTGAACGCGCCCAAAGAGCCGTTCTTAAATTCCTTTTACATTTTCCCTTCAGACACGGCACCACTGACCTTTATAAACAAGCAAGTGTCGTAATTGTCCGGAAAGTATATGTATATAATATATTACGGAAGTATCATAAGGAAGTTATTCCAACTCTACCGAAACGTCTTAAACGAAGGGATAGGTGTAAAACGCCGTCGGTGAATAGTACTTTCGCACAACGCCACTATTCGTATTTAGCACCTAGATTGTACAATAAATTAAATGATAATTGTGAAAATTGTAGAGATTATAGCAACTATAAAATTAAAGAAGTTATAAAAAAATGGTTACAAAGTCTTGATTATATTAGTACAGAGAAATTGTTAAAAATTGATGGTTAACATTCACACATATAAAATCCACTCACAAACATTCACTACACCAACATAACACAAATACATACATACGTACACAAAGACACTACACAAACAAATATTGCCCTAAGTTTTAAAATAATATTATATATGTGTATAAGATAAATTTTGTAATGTTAAATAAAATTATATTTTGTTTTGTTTTGTATAAACTAACGCTGATTGATAAATGTCAACATACTAGCATCTTGTTTGCATTTGTAATTAGTAACTTTGGGAAGCAACTAATTCTTATAAGACAGGTTTACCTAGTTTAAGAATTAGTGAACAAATGTAATTATATCCAACTAGTGTTAACAATAAAATAAAAATAAAAATAAATTTAATTTTATTAATTAAGGTTCATCAACAGAAATTACAATAACATTACTGCTAGTATGGAATATACATTTGTGAAACTATCTTAATGTATTCCAGGACGATTAACACAACATGCACATAATTTTTATTCTTAGAATACTAAAAACAGAATTCATCTTAAATTATTATTTACATCACTGTGGGTATCTGTGACCCGAACATTTGTGCCACCAACGTGGCCACCCGTTCCTATACATCCAACTGTGAATACGAAATAATCCATAGCTAGAGTTAATGTAACTTTGTTGATATTCATAAACGGAACGTCCCTTTTGTTCGTCAGAAATAATTTCATCCGACGTGTGATATGAGCACCTGGTTCGTATCTGTGTTCGTATCACACGCGTCAGGAGTTGTTTTGCGTCGCTTTCATTTTGAATCGCAATTGAACAAAATTGAACAATTGCTATTCTATTTTTATGCTCTCTCGTTCGTGCGAAATCGAATCAAGTTGTATGTTTTCGGTAAAGCGGAATACGAATTGACAACGTATCAATATTTGCTACTGTTGTAAGAGACAAACATACACAGGTTTGTGCAAGCGAAGATGTAGACTGAAGGAATAATTGCACCCACAATCCACATATCGGCAGCATTTCAGTGCCGTCTGGATCTATCGCTGAATCCTATCGCCACGGCAAACATTAATCCAATCACTCACACAGGTTTGAGCTATATACACACTAGTGGAAGCAGTATAGTCCCCTATGGGCAATATACTGATATACCGTCTATAACATAATGAGGGGAAAATGTAGACGACACACAATAAAATATCTTTGTACATTTGCAAAGAAATTACTAACAGCCTCCGTGGCGCAGTTAGTTTGACGCCGACTGTGAAACGAGAGGCCGCGGTTTCGATCTCTGTACCAAGACAATTAATGTTTGTGAAAACGAAAGTCTCTCGTAGTTTCTACCACCTATGACACAAGACTTAATTAATTTTAATGTGGGGTCAAGACGTATGTATGTTACTGTTGGGTTCAATAAATTTAATAATATTTAATTTGTATATGATTTGCTAAAACAAGCACAAAAAATGAAACTTTATAATATTACTGAGTGCAGTTTAACACTCCTTTAGCCGTACGCTGAGACATTTATGTCTATTACATTGTTTCTGCTAAAATCAACACTTACGGCCATACTCAGACAGTTAATGTCTATTAAACCGTGCCTGAGTAAAGATTAAGTTTGTAAAATCTACACTAAGTAATGATTTAATTGACATTAATTAATTGATTGATTAATTGACATTAAATGTCTCTGAGGACGGGAATGAGTGCCTCAAAATCATGATTCACATCATAACTAGTCTAATAAAACGAAATATAAACCAGGGACCGAAAACGGTTCCGGAAACAGTGGCGTAGCTAGGGGGGGGCGGCAAGGGCTGTCCGCCCCGGGTGTCACCCCAACAGGGGTGACACCCGAGCCCAACTTTGACCATCAGTTATAGTTCTTTCTACTTCTACCTATAAAAATCAAAAATTTGTGGCAGAGACCATAACCGCTACTAATAAAATAATCTAGGTACCTAAGTACAGTATTGTACCACAAGCATAATAAATTGATACCTATATAAATACAAATAATGTACCCACCTTAGACTAAGGAATAACTAGACAGAGCAATAAAAACTTCATATAGTAGTACTCCTTACTCGTGAGCCATTTTGTCATTAAGGGATTTCGTGGGTTCAAAAAATCGTTATTTTTTGGCTTTTTAATTTCTACAACATCTCAAAAATATTATCCTAAATTTTCAAGTCGATCCGAATAATAGTTTCATTCATCTGAGGTGCACGTTGCACTGTGCGTTGCACACTGTCAATCGATCAGGGATTCCCCTAAAATTTAATACTCCGTTCGCGTACAAGAAGCTTATACCCAAATGGAGATTGCATTCCGTATATAAAAGTGAAGTACAAAAATTTGACCTTAAATGACGTCGCTGTTATCTTCTATCCTTTTCTATCGAGTGACAATGAATGAACATAATGTCATTTTCATTCATTGTCACTCTAAAGAAAAGGATAGAAGATAACAGCGACGTCATTCAAGGTCAAATTTTTGTGCTTCAGTGTTTTATACGGAATGCAATCTCCATTTGGGTATAAGCTTCTTGTTCGCGTATAACCAACGCTACTTAGGGGATTCCCTCGATATAGAGCTCGTCACTTGTATTGTGGATTAGACAAATTCTTTTCTTTTCGACCGCATTCATTTCAATATTCTTTTGCGTGAACGTGTGAACGTCTAGTGCAAAGTGTTTTTTAATTATTAGATATTATAAACAATTTTCGTATCTTATATCCTTACTAATATTATAAAGGTGAAAGTTTGTATGTATGTATGGATGTTTGTTACTCTTTCATGAAAAAACGGCTCAACAGATCCTTACTAATATTATAAAGGTGAAAGTTTGTATGTATGTATGGATGTTTGTTACTCTTTCATGAAAAAACGGCTCAACAGATTTTGATGAAATTTGGTATAGTGATAGCTGACACCCTGGATTAACACATAGGCTACTTTTTATCCCGAAAAATGTAGTGTTCCCGTGGGATGAGTCAGGAAACCAAATATACATATTTTCTACTCTTTCAAATTCAAATTGTTGGCACGGGATGTCCTCTCCTACGGAAGGGAAATATAGTCGACGGCACGCGGGAAATATAGTTAGTAGACACGCGAAATAATATGTTCTTGATGTGGATTGGACTCAAAAACTATCTGCACCCGGGCGAAGCCGGGCCCGACAGCTAGTTTATAATAAATAAACCTAGTTAATAGTCGATTCTTGAAGAAAATAAACAAGGTAAGTGAAGTATTTTTTATTAAAGGTGATACTAACTTTTTTAATTCGTTTAGTATCTAGTAGCAGTATCTTAGATTATTTTGATCTACAAGTTTTACGATCATACTTTAGAGACTTAAGGTAATAATGTTTATTAATTATTAATATACTTATTAATATACTTATTTATTATTATTTTCTGATCCAAACGGATTATATTAAGTTTAGATTAATGATAAAAAGTAGGTAATTATAATCATACATCTTCACGTACATTGATTCGGCTCCGAGATGAGTAGCTCGAGCACTACCACGAGTATTTATACGGATATCACCTAAGGATATCACAATTAACGGTGGAGTATTTAACTAGTATTTTCTAAAAATACCTACTTAAATACATATTTACACCCAGATGCAGGATTGTTAATTTATATAAATATATATTTCACAAAGCTAGTTACGTAACGTGTACCTAGGTGTTTATTTACCGTTACAATTTGTTTATAAAATCAACGTATCACTTACAAACAAAAAATATTTTTTAGGATACCCAGAACGAAATATGCCTCGGGGAATTCATACTTCGAAAAGACAAAGCGGGTTTCAACAGAGAAAAGCCAAAAAGGCTAAAATGGATCAAATTCAGAGCATGTCTGGATCTCTTTTCAAATATGTCACAAAAGCAGATAGCGGCCAAGGTTCAATTAAAGTACCCGAGTCTCCTGTTGACGAAAGTAATGATTCACATCTTGAAGACTCACATTCAGATAGCAACAGCGACAATACAGAATCATTGAAGACAACCCATTTCCTCGACGGAACCAAATCAAATAATGACAATGACACCGTTAATGCTACTTTTGGAGACAGCATTAGCTTCGAAGAATCTGTGCAACACTTGAGGGATATTTCACATTGGAGTTTACCGGTTCCCAATAATGTTCGCATTGACATAATAAAAAAGGGCAGTGAACATTTCCAGAACAAAGAAGGACCGTTCCCTACTGTATCTCGTCATGGTTCAAAGATTAAAGGAGATTCTCGTCATCTTTCACAGGAATGGTTTTATAAAGAGATGCCTAGTGGTGAAAAAATTCTACGATCATGGATGGTATTTTCTCCTATATCAAATAATCTGTACTGTTTTTGCTGCCGTTTATTTGCTGTCAGTAACATACAAAGAACATTTACAACTGGATTTCAGAAATGGTGGAAACTAAATCCTAAGGTATTGGACCATGAAACTTCATGTGAACATTTAGAAAATTTCGAAAATTGGAAAACTTTGGAAATGAGATTAAAATCTCACACCACAATAGATGACGCAACCTTGCAATTAATGAATACGGAAAAACAGAAGTGGAAAAATCTGTTATCTAGATTATTTGATATAACTTTGTTTTTGGCGAAACAAAACCTAGCATTTCGTGGACATGATGAAACCCAAGGGTCATCCAATAAAGGTAATTTCTTAGAACTAGTTAAGCTGCTTTCAAAGTATGATGTTGTACTTAAAGAACATATATTATATTTGGAGCAGGAAAAATCACATAAAGTAACATATTTATCGCCCGAAATACAAAATGAGTTCATAAATGTTTTAGCTAATCACGTTAAATGTCAGCTTGTCAACGAAATTAAACTGGCCAAATATTTCGGAATTATGTTTGATAGCACACCTGACGTTTCACATGTCGATCAAATGTCTGAAGTAATTCGTTATGTAAAAATTAATAATAGAAAAGTAGAAGTCAAAGAAGTATTCTTAGGATTTTTTCCCTTGCATGGAAAAAAAGCAGCTGATTTAAGCGCTGAAATACTAAAGAAGCTTGAAAACGATGGCTTAGATATTATGATGTGTCGTTCTCAAGGTTATGATAATGCTGCAGTTATGAGTGGTATACACGGGGGAGTGCAAGCTATTATAAAAGAAAAAAACAATAAAGCAATTTTTATTGGTTGCATTGATCATTCAATTAATTTATGCGGCCAGCATTCGTTCGCACAAAATGTGACTTGTGTTACATTTTTCGGAGCAGTGGAGACAATATTTAACTTTTTTTTCAACCTCCACAAGCCGCTGGGAGGTGCTCCTCAATCACAGCAAAGCATCTGTTAAAAGACTTTCAACAACGCGCTGGAGTGCTCATTATGGTGCAGTAAAAGTATTGACTGAAAATTTTGATGGAATAATATCTGCAATTGAGGAACTATGTGACCAAGACGTAAATTTAGAAACAAGAGGTGGTGCACAAAATCTTATCCCTGGTGTGTGCAATTTCTCATTTCTTTGTTTTCTTTTCTTCTGGAATGATGTGCTAAGGGAAGTGAACTATGCTCAGATTGCATTACAAAGCAAAGGATTATGTGTTGATGAAATAATCATAAAACTAGAAGCACTTCGTCTATTCATTGGAGAGAAACGGTTGCATCTAGCAGAAGAGGCAATAGATTTTGCTGTACGAAAATCGGAAGAATACAACATTTCGATGGAACGACGAATTCGTCGCAAGAAGCGCATGCCCGGTGAGTTAGCATCGTCCACAGATGCTGGACTAACACTTAGAGCGGAACTTCAAAAGGACATGTTAGAATGTCTTGACAGATTCAATATTGAACTCGAAACAAGAGTAAAGTCCATTAAAGACGTAGTTTCATTATTTGAGGTTGTACAGTCGAAGACTTTGCTTTCGGCAAACACTGAACAGTTAAAATTTGCAATATCAAAATTTACTAACCTTTACGATGAAGTATCAGAAACAGAACTACTTTTAGAAATACCAAGATTGAGAAGACATATAAAAGCGGCTAATATTACTGTCTCTAATTGGGTGACACTGGACTATTTAAAATTCATTGTGGAATGGGATTTTACAGAATCTCTTCCGAATCTAACGGTCGCACTAAAGTTATTTATAACAATATGTGCATCAGTTGCTTCATGTGAGAGAAGTTTCAGCAAATTGAAATTAATAAAAAATTACTTGCGGTCTACAATGACTGAAACCAGATTAAATAATCTTGGTATTTTAACAATAGAACATGAAGCAACACAAAATATAAATTTTGAAGACGTGATTTCGGAGTTCGCAAGTGTCAAAGCTAGAAGGAAGAAATTTTAATTTTGGCATACTGTTTTACATAATATACTACTATTTGTAATACTCTTATTTTAATAAAACGTAAACGATTATTACTTTTTATTTTATACATTGTGTTTGAGTTTTGGGGTGACACCTACAAAATCCGCCCCGGGTGCCACCTATGCTAGCTACGCCGCTGTCCGGAAATACCGGTATTTTTTGGTATCAACCGAAAAAAATAATACAGGTATTTTTAAAGGTAACCCCTATACGCCGATTTTATTAGATTCCTAGAATTTAACCAGTATCATACCGGTAACCGAAATAAGGATTACCTCTATGTTTCAAGCGTCGTCGGCAAAAGTCAAAGCGTCGATGCGCCGTGTGTCGACCAAACACGACCTCAAGGCCGTCGCACCGGGTGGTGCATATTGTAACTTGCACTAATTCGACGCAAACGCGTTTTTTGCGATTTTTGAATTTTGAGACTCTTAATTGATATTTCATTCAGTACGCACGTCGCACGAGAGTGTTGAATCATTTGTTTGGTTTGGAATCGGATTACCTATATACTTTGAAAAAAATAAGATAAGCCACGTCCCGAGCAAATGACCTTGAGCATTTATGTCTTTCTAATGCCTACTATACACGACGTCGTATTCGGTTGCGTCCGCCGACGGATAAAGGGGGTGATTTGTGCGTCTGTTATAGGTATTTAACGTCCACACATGCGTCCGCCTCGAATCCGATTGTTGTCGGTTTTTGTGGCACGGATCAAACGGTTTTGTTGCGACTTCTGTCCACAAGTCTTCGCTTTTTTTACCATCGCACCACACTTTACCGTAGTAGAGTTCATTCGAGGGGGTTAACGTCACTCGCGTCCGTAGGCTTTGACCCTAGATTCCCTACACTTGACGCCTGGGTAGTGCCAAATGAGTAATACAGTTCGTGGTGGTAGGACTTGAGTGTCCGCCCGGGTAGCGACCACCGTCCACAAAGGCGTAAAGGCCGTCATAGTGATCTCCATAAGGGGATCGCGTTCCGGGATCAGCTCATGGTTTTCCGATTTTTTTTCGAGGGGCTTGAGTCCAGGCATGAGGTTGTACCGTGTGGGTATTTTCGGTCGTTTGTCGAAAGGAGGAATGTTGATCCGCCGGCCAGGGAGACCCGTAGAAACGGTTGACCGCTGGCCGCCCGCGGTATAGTACAGGGGCTAACCACCTCAAGAGGCTGCCTCACCAGGCCGCGCATAATCTTGGGTGGGTCCATCATGCCGATTGGTGACCGGAAGTGGGGTCTCGGCGGCCCATCCCGGGAGGGTACGCGGGCCCTTCCGTCCGGCGGATCAATTCGCTTCCTGCCGACCCTTTCGTGTCGGTGCCCATTCGGCCTTCTTAGTGCCCAAACTTAAGCCCTTCGTTGCCTCTGCACCAATCCCATCCTTTCAACCATGACAGTACAATTAAACAGAGCAGGTCCTTCAGCGGTGCATAACCCCACCACTGCGTTCACTATGGGGTTAACTAATATCCTCGGACCCCATACGAACCTCAATGCCGTCCATCACCATCTCGAGACGGCCCAGCCTGCTTTGTTCTTCCTAACGGAGACGCAGATTCGTTTTCCGGCCGATGATTCTTACCTGTTGTATCCCGGTTATTCGCTTGAAGTAAACTTCAAGCCTAAAGCCGGGGTATGCTTGTGTGTTCGGTCGGACATCTACTGTCGCCGTTTGCACTCCATGGAGGACCCCTCGTTCTCCGCTCTGTGGGTGCACGTGATCAGACAGCAGCATGATCAGTCTTGGAGAATCCCAGCTACAGTTCATGATGAGCATTGAAATCCCCCATGACCACCATTTTGGCTAACGGGAACTGCGCCTGCGCGTCATTAGCTGCCTGGCTAAGATACCTGAACAGTCGAGTCGCCTCATCGTTCCCGTGGTGAGAGCTGTAAAGCCACACGTAGATGCGGTTCAGGGAACCTAGATCCACGTGCACCCACAGAGCGGAGAACGAGGGGTCCTCCATGCAGTGCAAACGGTGACAGCAGTTGTCCGACCGAACACACAAGCATACCCCGGCTTTAGGCTTGAAGTTTACTTCAAGCGAATAACCGGGATACAACAGGTAAGAATCATCGGCCGGACAACGAATCTGCGTCTCCGTTAGGAAGAACAAAGCAGGCTGGGCCGTCTCGAGATGGTGATGGACGGCATTGAGGTTCGTATGGGGTCCGCGGATATTAGTTAACTCCATAGTGAACGCAGTGGTGGGGTTATGCACCGCTGTAGGACCTGCTCTGTTTAATTGCACTGTCATGGTTGAAAGGATGGGATTGGTGCAGAGGCAACGAAGGGCTTAAGTTCGGGCACTAAGAAGGCCGAATGGGCACCGGCACAAAAGGGTCGGCAGGAAGCGAATTGATCCGCCGGACGGAAGGGCCCCCGTACCCTCCCGGGATGGGCCGCCGAGACCCCACTTCCGGTCACCAACCGGCATGATGGACCCACCCAAGATTATGGTGAGGCAGCCTCTTGAGGTGGTTAGCCCCTGTACTATACCGCGGGCGGCCAGCGGTCAACCGTTTCTACGGGTCTCCCTGGCCGGCGGATCAACATTCCTCCTTTCGACAAACGACCGAAACCACCCACACGGTACAACCTCATGCCTGGACTCAAGCCCCTCGAAAAAAACGGAAAACCATGAGCTGATCCCGGAACGCGATCCCCTTATGCAGATCACTATGACGGCCTTTACACCTTTGTGGACGATGGTCGCTACCCGGGCGGACACTTAAGTCCTACCACCACGAACTGTATCACTCATTTGGCACTACCCAAGGGTCAAGTGTAGGGAATCTAGGGTCAAAACCTACGGACGCGAGTGACGTTAACCCCCTCGAATGAACTCTACTGCGGTAAAGTGTGGTGCGATGGTAAAAAAAGCGAAGACTTGTGGACAGAAGTCGGACGTTCGCAACAAAACCCTTTGATCCGTGCCACAAAAACCGACAACAATCGGATTCGAGGCGGACGCATCTGTGGACGCTAAATACCTATAACAGACGCACAAATCACCTCCTTTATACGTCGGCGGACGCAACCGAATACGACGTCGTGTATAGTAGGCATTAGAAAGACATAAATGCCCAAGGTCATTTGCTCGGGACGTGGCTTATCTTATTTTAATGTTTTATGATTTAAAAATATAGGGTATTTGTACTAAATAATATTATTTATGTGAATTTAGGTATCTATCTATTTATTTATTGAATTAAATATACTGAGATATAAAAATGTCTTTACTATACAGTAAATTACACCAAATCCTTGCCTTTACTCATTTCCTTTTATTTTCAACACTATTACATCGCAAGTAAAATGAACCGATTCCAGGGATATTGGGTAAACAACACGCCAAGTATATGTTTCACTTGGTATGCAATATGGAAATGAGTAACTATTCTCCAATGCGCTCTCTTTTGCCGTCAAGGTCTTTTTTAGGTTATCGGTATTAAATCGGTTCCCGTATATAAGGGTAACCTTTATAATTTGCATTGGTTACCGTCATAACGGGTCCCCAAATCTTAAAGGTAACCGAAATTGGTCGATACCGGTACCGTTATTTGCAACCGGTTTCGATCCCTGATATAAACTATTTATGTTATATAAATACAGAAATGTTAATCAAACAAAAGCGATAACTGGTATCAAATTCCAAATTTAAAATGTATAATTCAATCATTTTTTAACAAACGTTAATCCAAATAAATTGGATTCCGAAATTTGTTTGCAACAACATGATAAAGTGATTATTTTCAACAAAAACAAGAAACAAATTTCCATAGATACCAAAGGCGTGTTTGGAACGCCCAAATCTCGGCTAACAGTGATTGATCGTATTGAATTACCCAACAGGGATTATTCAATCTCGACGAAAAAAACAATTATTTTCCCACATCCATCTAAATATAGTCAAGCTTCTAATTAATATTTTATTAGCGAAATAATGGGCGTTGCAGTATTCTCAATCAATATACACATGACAAAGAAGCAGATGGTAGTGGTATTTTTGTATTTGGCTAAATAAGGGATGTCTGACAACAATGCAATGCAATATTCTCATTACTCTGTATCTGTATCAGCCCATATACATCCGTGCAACTGCAGGGCACGGGCTTCCTTTACAATCAAGGGTACGATTGAGAGAAGTTAGGCCATATTATAGTCCACCACACTGGCCAAGTGCGGGTTGATACAATCTCGTTATTAAATACTCTTTTTGATTATAACTACCTTAGAGTCTATTAAAATCATAAAAACATCAATACGAAAACTACCGCCAACCTGATATTAATATTGCTAGCAAAAAAATCAAACCAAAATTGCTTTTTTTCAGTAATCAATCCCCGAAAGTCGTCTCGAGAATTCAATTAGGAATCTTACGGCTTATAAACTATATCAATTTCTACTTAGCGGAGACTTCTTACACTCGTAAAGATTGATTCTGAATAATTTACTACTTAAACGTGAAATAATTCAGGCGAATGTTTGAAACTAAGCTTTATTTACAGGACAAGGAGTAGAGCTAAGCAGTCGTGAGCACAGCATTAATGAGGGAGCTTAACCGATGCAACATCACTATCTCGCAGAACACAGATGTAAGCTAACAGCTTCGGTGTCGCCTTTTGTTTGAAAACGCTTAACTATTCACTATCCTTCGCCTTTCAACTTTATTCCTTTAAATGTGCGCACTATTTATCTTAATTCATCCCTAAATCAAAAGAAAAGTGAATATTAAATACAAAACTAAACTTATATTTGCTATAAGAATTTATATAGCTTAAATTAGTTGTTTTGTATTTCAGTATAACATTTTCATACAGCAGCGTTTTCCACTTTGTGCTCTTTATTAACCCTCTGTATCAGCCCATATTCCACTGCAGGGCACGAGCCTCCCCTACAATCGAGAGTACGATTGAGAGTGGTGGTGGAGTATTAACCCTACTCATATTATAAAGTCAAAATTTTGTGTGTTTGTCACTTCTTCAAGCTCAAACGGCTAGGCCAATTTCAATTATATTTGGTATGAAAGTAGCTTGTATCCTGGATTAATGCATTGGCTACTTTCTATCCCGAAATTGAGTCTTCCTGTGAAATGGGCAAGGAACCCAAATTTGTTCATTTGCTACTTATTCAAACTAAAAAGAGATGGTTTGCCATATAATACATCATGGATGAAATGGGATATCAGAGAACGGGATTGCATTCCTTGGCTCGTAGAATAGGTTGAGATGGAATAAGACGGTATGTAAAGGGACGGGACGAGAAAAGCAGTATAAAAGAAAGCAGTCACGTTGAATTTAAATGTCAACAGTTAGTACGTAAATAAATAATAAATAACACCCAACAGTCACATACATAGTCTTGACCCCACACTAGGATCGAGTCATTTGTCGTGGGTTTCAAGAACTACGACTTTTCGGCCTCACAAACACACAGACCCGAAAGAAATATTTTGGGCTGCACAAACCTTTCTCTCGGTGCGAGGATCGAACCCGCGGCTCTCGTTTCACAGGCAGCGTCTAACCAGCTGCGCCACGGAGGCTGTCAAAAACAATATTAAACAAAATAAACTGGGCTTCAAAAGTGTATGCGCCCGGGTAAAGCCGGCTGGGCCGCTAGTTATAAAATAAACTATAAAAAACTTACACAAACTCCTCTTTGGCGAAATATAAATTCTGTTTATTCATTATTCAAATTGAGATTGCAAGTGCAAACATTCACAGTGCCGAGTGAAATTTGCACGTCCTTCGCTTTGCACTTATTAACAGCGACTGTTGACTCAGTATTAAAACATACATTTTTCAGTAAATAGCTAACGGATAGTTTGTTCTTACATTTGCGAATGACGGAAATCCCGGCATTTTGTCGTCGAGAAATTCTCTTTGAGAGTCGGGTTCCATTAATTTCACACCGTTTTTCATTGTGAGTGGTTACCATAATACGAATTGCATTTATCTTGCAATCTTCTCGAGTTTTCCAGCGTGGAATATCTATTATGGGTGTGTTTTTGAGATAATTATTATTATCTCCGTCTAGACTTTAAAGGCGAATTGTTTTATAACAGTTTGCAGAGCATTTATGTGCTCATTTCGTTAATAGATATATCTAACTTTTAGATTATATTATATAATCAAATAATTATTTATGAGCTCCTTTCGTTAATAGTAATATCTAACTTTTAGAATATAATCAAATAATTACATACATAGGTACAGACATTTTCATAGCATCTTAAACTAACAGTGATACAGACCACTGTGAGTTAAACACAATATTTATTATTTATAAGCAATTCATGTTATGAATCTAATTGATAATTGAAAATGGCGCGTGCCTCAACGTTAAAGCCAAGCTAATATAAAGAGGATAAAGAATACTACAGTATGCTAATATATGTTCAGTATGCTAATTAACCAATTTTATCAACAAAAAATACTTTGTTTAAAAGATAGAGTGTCGAGTATTACTTAGAAATGCAGCACGTAAAATCAGCAGTGACAAATGAACGTATTTATGCAGGCAAATAATTCTTCGAGTCACATTGCCACGTCGAGAGCGCTGGTACAAGCAAGGCACTGCATTGTATAACAATATTTGCCCAACAACCCGTAATGTACACGGGAATTTCGCCTTATTCGCTTAAGACAACAGATTATTTCGAAACTGAATCCGTAATTTGCTCAAGAGCATTGATTTAACTCAGTACTAACCAATATTCGTATCTGTGCTATTTCAGAGTAAATGAAGCACGCATTGCGAAATACCTAATGGAAAGATAAAATGAATTGAAGTAAAATATTGCTTTAATTACCACAATTCATAAAGTGAGTACAGTAGCAACATTTTAATAAAAAACTATGATGTGATTTGATTTTACATAATATGAAGAAATTTTGATACGTGAGAGTATATTTTAGTAATGAAAAGAAATGAAAATGAAAATGAAATGAAAATGAAAAGAATTTATTGAATCCATTAAAATGTTCAACGTCATTTAGATTCAGTCATTTTTTTTATCTACCCCCCGGTTCGGAAAGCGGTTTTCACTAGAGAAGAACGGGCAAGAAACTCTAGTGTTGCTCTTTTCAAAACCAGTTTACAATGTAGTGATTATTACAAAGTTTACAAGTTGGTTTAAATCAGAGCAGTTTATTAATAATTTGTTGTAAATTTACAATAAATATTTTAAATACGAATATGTTTACGTTATAATAAATATGGCTGAGTGAAACGAAGTCGCCCAGAACGAAGAATCAGTATACTCTTTTTCGCTAAAGCAGTAAATAATTGCGAAAGGCTTATATACTCCATCAATCAATCCCTTACAATGTAAGCAAATCGGATACACCAGTCTACGCAAGCAGCACCCATTCACGAGTATGACGCATGTGCCAGCCATCGGCCTCCTCAACCATACTACAGGGAGGTGACCGACCCGGCACACGACGCCACCGCAAGCACAGACTTTTTAGCGGGCATGACATACCCAATCACAATATCAGTATAAGAGCTATTTCCACCAGTTCCTGTTAAAGTCATTGATAGCTACTTCGCATTCATCTGTCAGAAAAATTACAAAATTCCGGTGCAAAGTCAAAAGTCTTAGTATTTAAAAATTCATGACATACCTGTGGTCATCACGCGAGTCATCTGAGTATGCGCGCAAACTTCATCATTTATTGATATTTCATACGTATAACTGCAGCGTCCGATACATATCTTCAAATTGTTCTATTTATGAATTGGGTCCCCGTCATAGAATTATCACGTTCTATGGAAAAAATCTCAATTGTAAAAGATTTAAACCTTTTCAATAAATAAAAAAAACTCATGTGAATGAAGCCTATATAGTGTCTTTTAAGAGTATAATGCATACTTTCCAACAGTATGTTGCTCATGTATTTCGATGTAACTATTACTATTCTAAATAGTAACTACGCATGTAATATCTAGAATTGATTCGTAATTGAATGTACAATTTTACAGCTGTATGCGGAAAAACATTAAGAAATGAAATGTTAATTTCGGTCGCCCTTCCAGGAAACTTGTATAGAATATTTATCACGGCGTTTGTCCCCTGTAATCTAACATTCCGGGCTCAAAGCGCACTCGGAGGGAAAAGTTTTTAAGCAAAAAATGTTGTACAAATTGCCACGTTCTAGAGTAGTTATTACCCCATTAGAGTGAGTGAGTGCTCTGCTTGGGGCAAAGTGGCGGAGATTGAAGAAATAAATCTCAAACTATATCATATAGTGCAACGCGTCTCCCACACTGCACTCAATCGCGCCTCTATTGGTTAGTATTATCGGCCAATATAAATCTTTACAAGCAGTTTCCATGGTATATTGGTAGCTAAAATAGACAGTTCCCGTCTTATATTGGTGGCAAAAATAGAATTTGATTCTTTTGTATGCTAAATTCAATACTTAAATGGCATGTTGTGTGAATTTTATGGATGTTACAGAATAATTCTACAACTATTAAGACGTCATCCTTCTAAAAAAATATTTTGTCTACCACGGTGACTTTGTCTCTGGTGACTCCTGCATATCTTTATAATTATTCTAGAAAGTTCCATGGTACACAAATTTCATTCCACATCGTAATGTCCAATTAAATAGTAATTTATTTAGATTCCCCTTTGAAAATTAGGAAGGCTGGGAAACAATCCGAGATATTCATAATGCTAATACAGACCGCCCCGAATTCAGCCATAGCTGATTTAATCATGCGGCATTTATTTTTTTCCCATTGTGTATTACTGCTGAGAAATAGTCCGCAGGTACATGAAAGTATATAAAAGAAACGAGACGTCCTGAAAAATTAATTTACTGTGTCAATTTTGTCGTGATGAAATTTAGTCCTTTGGTTCATGGTAAAAGCCAAACCGCGTTGTGCACCAGAAAAAGACTCTGGTAGTTTCTGACACCCACGACAAGACTCGATCTTAGCGTAGGGTCAAGGCTATATATGTGACTGCTGGGTGTATTTATTTATTTTTACTAACTGGAAATGAAGAGAATATACACTCTCTCACTTCTCTTACATATTCTGTAAACTCAATAAAGTAAATTCATAAAAGCAACATAATTTTATAGCTTTCCAAACTTCATTATATGTCCTGTACATTCCAATCGTCAATGGATCTAATCACCCCGCTCGTATGTCTATTCATCGACACCCGTTGATTGAGCGCCCCGCGGGGATCATAAATTACTTACTAATTGTGTTTATATTATGTATAAGGCGCCACGCTTAGAATGAAATAAACATTTTCAAGGAACCAAATTCGTCGTAAATACTCTATGAAATCAAATTAATAAGAAATCGTAAGGAGATTTTAAAATGCCATAAAAAAAGTTCTGATACTCGTACATTCGAACGAAATCGTATTTTAATTTTCTGGATACATTTTTTTAAATATAATTATTCCAATAATAATCGGTTTATAGTTTCGTATAATAAATCATATAATAAAACTCACTGGTTGTAGGTCTTTCATATGTGCGAGGCCACCTTAGTAGATACCACCGCAATGTCTGTTGCTCCATTCGAACAGTAGGGTAAACGCACTATTGTGTTCCGGTTTGTCGGACATTGTAGTCAGACTAACTACAGATGGTGGCATGCCAAGCATTGCTACTGTCAATGAGTGGTCGGATTGCTTAC
Source organism: Hyles vespertilio (assembly GCA_009982885.2). Taxonomy (NCBI): domain Eukaryota; kingdom Metazoa; phylum Arthropoda; class Insecta; order Lepidoptera; family Sphingidae; genus Hyles; species Hyles vespertilio. Next base: position 11,175,865 of record CM042818.1, read on the forward strand.
TATCAGCATGATCGTCTTGCCACTCATATCAATAAAAAAATATATAATACCATCCAGCTTTTTCCAAAAAGACAAACCCACCAATAACAGTAAGTGAATAATGTCAAAATAAATACGATGAGATAGCAGTACATAAATCTAGAGTAGTGAGGTGGAGAAGCGGCATTGTCTGATGTAAGTTGTGCCTTATTCATCTCACACAATAAGTCACCCGTATCTCCGCTTTCGTGTGCTTAAACAAAGACTTATCAACCCGAGACGTGTATCTCACGTTGTACTTATAATATAGTTATGTTTACTTGAATTAAATGGACGTAATTTTAATTATCATTGTAATAATACCGGGTATCTCAAGACTGCTACCGAAAATGAAGCCGGGTGGTAGTTTTAGTGACTACAAACACAATGCAGCCAAAAATTTCGAAAAGAAATGCGACAATTATTTTTTATGATTTTTTTAATATCGTATTTTTTGGGTGGTAAATCCATAGTTTTTGCTAAAATAATAATTTAAACACTTTTATACCTTAGATTATTTATAAATAAAAGGGTATACACTATTATTTTAGGAAAAAAATGTATTTACCACCCAAATATGGTCATAGGAAAAAAATGACAAAAAAAATTTGACATTTTTTTTGCAACTTTTTCTGTTGCATTGTGTCTGAAGTCGCATAAACTACAACCCGGCTTCGTTTTCGGTAGCAGTCTTGATATACCCGGTATATTGTGTAACATAAAACCAACTTCAAACTTCTTAAACTAAGAATTAGTATTCTAATAATATACTACCGATACTTTTTTCCGACTATGAAGCACGCAAACGTCGCACACGAAAGAAAATCTTCAATAGTTACTATTCAACTATCGCATACATAAAATAAGACAACCTTCATGCGCCTGCCAGGAACCAAACTACAAACAAAAATATCTATTACAAAATTAATTGAACTCTTCCGACGTTCGTACCAACTGAATTAAAGGACATTGTTATATCCCCCATGCTGAAAAGGTCCCCCGTGTATTCTTTCCTTAATAACTTGAAGCTTGTTTAAGACAAGCTATGCAGAGGGTTCCTCTGTGGTCCGAAATGACGACGAATGGTCGAACATCGCACGTAAAACTGTACGAATATGCCTAAATACTTTACAAGTTATTCGAATTTTGTATCATACGTCGTAATCTTAAACTAAGTTCGAACTATATAGGTTTTATATAGAATAGTATTGAGTTTTAGAATTGGAAAACTTTTATCTTATACGTTGACGTTCAACGTCTTAACTTTCGAATTTCGTGTCCGAGTATAGGGTAACCTCCCAGGTCGGCTGGGCAGAAACACCCAAGGCGCTTTGGTTACATCAAAAGAACCCCATACTCACGTGAGAAGCGACATCAAAGTGGCTACATGACGCTCCTTTCATCAACTTTATTGAAAGTGGCGTCATCTATTGTGTAACCTTTTACGGAATGTGCAATTTTGGCGGACTTGACGCAACCGGGGGTTTGAATATATAATTATTTGTGGGTGTTGTACAGCATTGAAGATGTTTTAGCAACAACGCCTTGTTGAAAATATTTGAAAGTTCAAAGACTACAAAAAGTTTAAATGGAAATTTGTCCCTCTATTTCTATTTGTAGCCTAGGAAATAAGATATAAAATTAAAAAAGGAACCATGAGAATTAATACTGTCTTTAGAAATAAACTTTGAAATAAACCTAACAAATACAGCTCATAAAAAATCGAAACATAAATTGTAAGGAACGTACATACAAAAAATAAAAACGAATGAAGTTTTTTTCCATACTCATAAATCATACATACATGTTTCTAATTCCTAGAGTAGTAGTATGTACTTATGGACCTAGAAAAGTCCGAACATTATATGAAACACTTAATGATAGCGTTTATACGGGATGCACACTGCACATCACATTCTGCATCAATTACCCGTTGGTAGTTTTTGGATGTGTCCATTCAATTTAAACAGTGACACGGTAAGGTGCTTGGTTGGCGTTTGGCATTTGTTTCACGTTTCCGTCGTACGATTTTTTCTTTATATTTCGTGACAACTGCTGCTTTCCGTGTGACATTTTTCGCCAAACTATATTAATACATAACTAACTAACATTCAGCCTACGGCCTACGTGACGCAGACGGGACACCATTTTCAATCGTCAAATAAAAGATATTCATACAATAAAAAACAAAATACACATGAACAAATTAAAAATGACAGTTGTGTCATCGAATGGACCAATAAGGTTGTTGACTCTTGTTACAAATTCGTGTAAAGTTGTCTTTACTCATTAAATAAAGTATTTTAAAACCTAATATCATATTTTCAGGACCTGAATGTTCGTCATAGATTAAATATAAATACTTCCATTTGTTTTATTCATTGCCGATTATCACGTGACTGAAAAAGCGGTCAGTGTACTGACGTCATCGACAGCGGTAAGTTTTAAGCATAAATAATACACTTAAATAATACAAGTAAGGCTACGTATATAATCGATGGAATTTTTATTGACTAACTAGCGGTCCAGCCAGGCACCGCGCCGCCCGGGTGCAGATATACTTTTCAAAATGGCGGCCAATTCCGACTAAATATTTGTTTTATCTTTAGTATTTTTATTTCTCGCGATAATTTGTTACAAAAACGATACTATTTTACGATTCTCATCACAATGGAGACCGGACTCATTAAAGGAAGCAGTTATATCATAAGAACTCAGACAAAATTATTTGTTCATTTTGATAGAAAGCGAGATTCGAACTACTTTTACTCTCGTATTTCGTTAATGAAATATTATGTACAATAGCGTATATTTTTGGAAAATTACTATATTATGTACATTATTATATATTATTTTTTATTACATATTTGTACGACCCCAATGGCTTTCTCCCGTCAAACAATAGTGTAAATGCACTGTTGTGTTCTGGTTTGAAGCACCCTATAGCCTGAGTAACTACTGGACATATTAAGACTTAAGATCTTATGTCTCAACATGGCGAGCGCAGCGGAATGCCAAGCAATGCTATGTTATTCATGTTGTTTAGTTTTATTACTGTCTATGAGCTTACCATCAGGCGAATGGCTAAATCATGGCTATTTTATTTCTGACGACTATAAAACCATTTACACGTATAATTTTGTAACAACTACTCACCATAACACTCTACCTATTTCAGAAAATTTGAATAACAATAGTTTAAGAATCTTCCTTCATAATAAACACCAATCATTGGTGATGAAAAACTACAATGCCCGAATCGCAGATACCTTTGTTCAATCAGGACAAATCGCGACGTTGGGATACCCGACAATATCACTAACAAACGATACGCTACATCAAAGCTCGCAACTATTTGGCCTGTATAAACATGAATTTCTAGTTTTTTTTTTAAATAAAAGCCATAATATAAAATAAAATAATTTAATTAAAAATTAAAAGACCGACTTCAATGTGCACTACAAAGTAATAAATAATATATATTTCATTGTGCTAGTACGCATTGATTAATTTTCTTATTGACTAGACTAGCCAACAAATCTTAAATACGTAATATTTTGAAGGCGGGTCGCAAAGTGCCAAACGAGAACAAATTTAAGTAATGTAACACAGTTGAATATTACCTACTTGTAGATGTATCGTTGGCGCTCAGTTAGGTCCATATGTAAACTAGAAACAAATTAATTTAACATATTGATCCTACGTATACATTTGTTGAAATTTTAATAGAATTAATATGTGTCATATGTGTGGTCTAATTTTAATTTATTGCATATGATCAAAGATATAGTGGTCAAGGGTTTCAACTCCAGGGTACACCATTGACTTATTGGAGTCACTTGCATATTTATATGTGTATACAATTACTTTAACAGTGATAGGAATCATAGTGAGGAATGTATAAGAAAGGGAAGGGTTGTTAAGTTTGTATGTTTCGCTCGATTGTAGATAAGTCCGATGCTCAACAATGTTGATTAAGAGCTGATATATTAAGGACGGGCGATTTTTCTATTATGTAGTTATCAGGACAGGGACTGGAATTTGCACCAGATATGACTATAGACTCTCGTCCCCAATCACACCGAGGGACAAAACACGCAAGGCGTAACGTGGGTGTCCTAGTTGATACCAGGAGAATCTCTGCATACCCCTTCTGGGAAAATGGCGTGAGTTTATATAGATTAAGGTAAATTAATATTGCGTGTAAAATTGCGTATTTTTCGCTAGGATGTTTTACACAAATTAAATTTAAGTGTAGACGTCGTGTTCTTCATTTGGTGACCCGCCTTCAAAATATTACGTATTTAAGATTTGTTGGCTAGTCTAGTCAATAAGAAAATTAATCAATGTGTACTAGCACAATGAAATATATATTATTTATTACTTTGTAGTGCACATTGAAGTCGGTCTTTTAATTTTTAATTAAATTATTTTATTTATTACTTTTTAGTTTTCATAAGCATTGCAATGATGCCAAAGGTAATCATATAATGAAAAACTGGAATCAATGTATATAAAAAATGAACCACTGTAATCTTTTATAATTTCAAAAACGAAAATTAATATTTTATGATTTTTAAGGAAGCTACACTGTCATTTCGTTTTTATGATAAAGAAAATACTAAAATCGGCTCAACCAGCTAGAGATATTGAGTACACTTATGCGTGGTAATCATTCGTTACCCGTTATAAAACACATATACTTAACCTAATGGACGAAAAATCATTGCGTTTCTGCAAAGTTTTGTGGAGGTCTGCTCTCCAGATATGTACCTATTCATCAGATCATCACCATATTTTATGTGACCAACATTATGTTAATTATATAATTCGTTCCGATTGTATAATTCGTTCCGAAGAAAAGTTATTTAAAATCATTTATTTATTGTCGCAGATATTTAGTATTTATCTTTGTATATATCCCCCCCCCCTTCCCACGCCCCTTTCCATCCCCTCCCCCCTTGTAGCAGTAATAAACGTATACTGAACCTAATGTAAAAAGAATTATTGCTGTACTGTTCAATTTTGAGGAGTTCTGCCCTTCAGGTCCAAAGATATTCATCAGGTCTTCACAATATTTTTTTTGGTCTAACCTATCATATAATACTCTTTGACAAAAAAGTTATTTTTAAGTCGGTTAAGAACTGCCGGAGATATTGAGTATTAACAATTGTACCTATTTTCTACCCCCCTCACCCCCCACCCTTATCCCATTTTTACCCACCCTTTGTAATAATATACTTATACTTAATCTAACGCAAAAAGAATTAATGCTGGACCGTTTAATTTTGAGGAGTTCGGGTCGGCAGATCCTAAGATATTCATCAGGTCTTCACCAATTTTATATGGGACCAACCCTGTATATCATGCTTTCCAACAAAAAAGAAATTTTCAAAATCGGTTCACAATTGCGGGCGTAATCGCGTAACAAACATACAAAAAAAAAATCAGTCGAATTGATTACCTCCTCTTTTGAAGTCGGTCAAAAACAAAACAATTTATATTCGCTCCAGATGATGTGTGTAAAGTCCGCCAACCGGGACGGTACCACCGTAATGTATATTTTTCCCGCCAATAAGCAGTGTGAATGCACTATTGAGTTTCGGTTTGAACGACATTGTAGCCAGAGTAACTACTGAAAATATTGAGACATAACATCTTATGTCTCAGGATGGCGAGCACAGTGAAATGCCCCCATGAGCGGTTGTATCGCTTACCATCAGGCGTATGGCATACTCGTCTCGTCATTCATTGAAATAACAAAATCGACAACTAAAACGGGTTTTAAAATTATCTATGAATAAGGCCGTAAATTTTAACGCAATTAATCTTTGTACACAGCTTATTCGCAATAATTTTACGTAAACTCTATACAGAAATCGTTTAGGCATCTTCAGCAAAATGAAATATTAATTGAGATTAAATACCCTCTAGAAAATTTAATACCAAGTGCTCTCTGAACAGTGCCTATAACGATTATATAATGGAATATAATATGTGACAGAATCTCGTTCGGCTAACTTTAGCAGTATATTTTATCCCTAGACAGGCCCACTTCTACTTATTTGTAAAGGGTATTTATTCAGTGACGCTTACTTATTTTCTTTCGCATTTAATTATTTATGCATGCTTGATATATGTTGGTACGAATAATAAAAAAATAAAAACCGACTTCAAAACAAAAAACCACTAAAAACCAAAAAATAACAAAATAATAAGTACCACTGCAAAGCAAAAAAATAATATTTATTTCATGGAACTTGTGCTTGTTGATTAATTTGCTTAAAGACTTGACTAGCCAACAAATCAAAATATATGCATAACATATTGAAAGCGGGTCGCCCAGTACCAAATATAGATATTTAAAATAATATAAGGTCCTATGGTCCTACAAGTTTGGTACTTGTAGGACCATAGGACCATACCACTTGCAGTGGTACTTATTATTTTGTTATTTTTTGGTTTTTAATGTTTTTTTGTTTTGAAGTCGGTTTTTATTTTATTATTAATAATTTTAGTTATTTTTATCTTTTTAGTTTTGATAGGAATTTAAATGAAGAAGATTTGGTCCCCACAAGGAACATGTTCTTTCCGATGATAATGAAATCGTTAAAATCGACTAAAAGCTGCCGAAGATATTGGAGTATTCACATCTTTATTATTTTTTTCTCTCCCCCCCCCTCCATTTGCCCCTACCCCCTTATCCCTCCACCACTGTAGCTTAGCTTTTATACTGAACCCAATGCAAAAAGAACCATTGGAATCCTACTAAATTTTGAAGAGTTCTACACTCCAGGTGATCTTCTGGGATCAACCTGTCAATACATTCATTCCAACGAAAAATAAATAACTAAAATCGGTTAAAAGCTGCCGAAGATATTAGAATTAAGTGTATTTTAATTTTATCACCTATGTCAAATATCCCTAGTTCACGTTTATGTTTTAGTAAACGCCAAAAATGGGGCTTATTTCTATAAAAATAACGCCATGAAAACATCGATATCAATGTTATCATGACAATAATTGAATAGCACACACAAGTCTACATATATTCCGAGAACCTAATTGCATAGAGAGACAACGTTATATAAATATGATTCGTAACATAATCCACACAAATTAATAAATATCTACATATGTATACAGGGTATATCAAGACTGCTACCGAAAACGAAGCCGGGTGGTAGTTTAAGCGACTTCAGACACAATGCAACAGAAAAAATTGCAAAAAAAAGCGTCATTTTTTTTTGTTATTTTTTTTTCCTATGGCCATATTTGGGTGGTAAATACATTTTTTCCTAAAATAATAGTGTATGCCCTTTTATTTATAAATATTCTAAGGTATAAAAGAGTTTAAATTATTATTTTAGCAAAATCTATGGATTTACCACCCAAAAACGACGATATTTAAAAAATCATAAAAAATAATTGTCGCGTTTCTATGCGAAATTTTTAATTGCATTGTGTTTGTAGCCACTAGAACTACTACCAGTCTTCGTTTTCGGTAGCAGTCTTGAGATACCTCGTTATGTTATGGGCCAAGTGATTAATGCGGGCAGTATTCATAATGCCCGGGCAGTATGAATATTGCCGATCCATATCGGGCCAAGTGATTAATTACAATCTAAACTCACCTATTTATCAAATTGCCCGGGCATTATGAATATGGCTACACGATGATCGGGCAATGTGATTAAAAGGTGACTTTTTACGTGCTGCGCTGCCGCATTGTCGCATCTACGACAGACCCATAAAATATAAGAAAGGTTGAATTGATCTGCTTATGTTTAGTTGTTCTTTAACGTCCGAAACATTATCTTCAGAAGAAAATTTGTGTACCCACTTTATGGATAAGTTAGGTCGACTGTGCCCCAAAACCGACTCAGAACACCCCGACTTTACGTAGTCTTTTGGCTACCGACCCTAGAGTGTATATAAAAAGCCGGAGGCGCGGAGGGAGAACAGCCCCCGCCCACTGTAACGAAGAATAGGCAACCGTGCGAGCCGCAGCGGCTGAGGCTATAGCAGCAAGCCGAAGCTGCGGAGGTGAGCATGGGTGCCTATCTTTTGTTACGCCAGGGCGAAGGGGATGAACTTCCCGTAACGCCGGAGACAATGCAGAAGCTAATTTATATTGACAACAAGTGTTTTAAGGGTTAGGTTGCTATAATAGATATTTCTCAGGAATGGTCCGTTACGTATTGTTTAGATTTTGATTCGATTTACATCACTCTGCCCAATAGGCACTTGGCATTATTCATATTGCCCGGGCATTATGAATTATACTCGATTAATCACTTGGCCCATAACATATACATAATTACTCACCGAAACTACTTCTCCCGAAGGACGGCACAAGACGATAAGGAAGATTGCCTGTTAGAACACACACACGATATCAACCACATTTTGTTCACACATAATTCATACTATTATTCAGCCCACGTTTCAAACCACTATTCACGGCACCATTCACACCACTTTTTCACCACTGTTAACAAAAAACAAAATAACATAGAAAATTAACGTAGCAACGGACCACGCTCCACGCGAATATCTACTGTCACTTCCCATGGAACCAGCAATAAATCAATCAATATAGAACTACCCTCCGTTGAATTATATTAAAGAAATTTAACTATGAATAATGTACTAACTTGAACCTGTTTTGACTCTTTTACTAATAAAATCAATATTTATTTATATTATATTATATTTATATTTAACTGTACCAAATTCGCATTTTTAAAAAATCACTATCATACAGAAGTGCCGAGTGTGTGCCGAGCTGTAAAACTTAAAGTCGCGCGTTTGATTTCTGCACCAAGTCATGTTCCTTGAAATCAATGTAATTGTATAAATCCTTAAGGTAATCTCTTAATAACATGATAAACTAGACTAATATTTATATCCAGTCTGGGTTTAACACTACAAAAAAAACCCTATAGATTGCGATGCCTATCACACATGTATGAAGGGTAGCGACGATGTGTGTGACGGATGAGCAAATTCATTTTATAAAACATTGTTTGGCTGCAGAGAGCTGAAAATATTAATGATTCTACGCATGAAAATGTCAGAAACATTTATTTAACGAGAAAACGCCTTCAACAATAAACAAAATATGTTGAAAGAGTAAAAGAACGTTGCCAGATAAAAGCGAAAAAATTATACTTACCACCCAAATATGCAGATCGACTGAGATTCCATTTAACAATTTTTTCCCACGATTTTTTTATCGCAAAACGTTTCCCGATCCATCGGAGCATTAAGTGGAAACCGGTATTATTGTTCGCTTCGCCAAACCTCTTGACGGAATCACCGAGGGTTTGATATGATCGTCAAATATTGAATGGAGACATGTGCCGGTGACGTCACACGCTTTCTGCTCACCACTCACGAAAAAGGACAAAAATTATTCTCACAAAACAATTATTGATTTTCCGTCACGTACTGTTCGTGCATTGTGAAGATTTCCACTTTCACAGGCTGACGTCATACCTTTATGATTTGCGTCGTAAATTCTAGAGATGTTATGAGTACCTTATTGCCTAATCTAATTAGATTTTTGGGTATACGGCTCGGACTAACAAACTATTACATCAATTTAACTTTGTTGTAAGAGGTATAAATTGCATAAATGTACCTCAATATTTTCCAAGCCGCTTTAAACTTAAATTCATATAAATTGTTTTCGTTCCCGAAAATAGCTGAACGTTTCAAGTTCCAAGCGTTCGGAACATTTATTCACGACGCTACAGTTTCTTTAAATTCATTCCATCAGGCGAGCTCTATCCAAATAAATTCTAGATAGAATCGTGAGTCAACGATGAGCGCTCATGGAATCTAATTCCCTGAGATGGATACGAAACTGTGAGAAACGGGAGTGGAGGCCACAATTAGTCGTTTCCCCGTAATTGTACCAATATTTCTTCAACAACAGCCAATAAACAAAGCACACAAACCATTTTGTTAACGTTTCCGTGATTGTTTTACCGAAAAGTAATATTTGTTCCCCCTTTATTGCTTTGCCAACTTTCGCGAACAAGGCTTTGTTTTAAATGTATCGAATATTTATGCTTCTAATTAAATTAAATTCGATATCTGTGCTATCATAAAAAGGTTATGTAAGGCTGTATGTTGGATGTAATCTTCGGAACTACTGCAACTATTTGAAAAAATATCTCATAAAACGTATGAGTATGTTAACTACTGTTTCAGCCCACATACGTCGCACTGCAGAGCACGAGCCTCCTCTACAATCGAGAATACGATTAAGAGTGATTAGGTTTAGAAAATCCACCACGCTGGCCTTACATATCACTATGGTATGTATGCAGGTTTCCTCGTGATTTTTTTCTTCACCGTTGTAAGGCGTGTCGATTGACTAACAATACACATATTATAACTCTGAAAAATCAGATTTGTCCTTGGAATTGAAACTGCGACCACCGTGAACATATCGGCAGCCGGGTCTAGCCCGTACTAACAGAGCACCCACGCAAAAGTACATTATTCAAGATATACTATTTCACTCCGATATTAAGGAGACTTAGGGCGGGTTAGTGCGTCAAAAAACAGAATTAAATTGTTTCTAGAGGAGGCTGGACTAAATAACAAATTAACTATTAAGGGCGCAGAAGTTACAATAAATAATTATAATCAGATTACTAATTTAAGCAGATATGTAACCCATTTGATCATACAAAACAATGCAAAATTCAATCCAATAGACAATACGTGACACGTCACTGTGCGCTAACATTTTTGTCATAGCATGATAAAAAGACAGTAGAACGTGGCACGCATTGTAAAGCGAAGTGTTGGACCGTACTCGAGATTGCAGCCACCGCTTTTCATTGAACCCAGCGAAGCGCGAAAACGCCACGGATAGAACGCACGCCAGCGTCCACGATACAACCAATTCCCAAATACCAACGAAAAGAGTCATGAAACTCGCTTGTACATGCGTACAGATGCTTTGGCACCACCCGTAATCTAACTTTGAACCTGTGCTTTGAACGCAACACAATAGGAGATCGATATTTTTAATTTCAAATAGCGGATTTTTAAATTCCGAATGGTAAGCGAATCGGTAAAAAGTATTTTCTGTTTGAATTTGTTTTACATGCATCCGTCGGGTTAAATACGCAGATGATCTATAGTTTTATGTTGGAAAAACAGCTATGTGAATTGTAAACACATGCAATTGTTTCACATTTTTCCAGTTTGTATACCGATTTTTTTTATTGCAATAAAGGGCGAGACGAGCGTGCCGTTTGCCGGATGGTAAGCATTACGACTGCTCATGAACAGTAGCAAAACCAAACAACACCTTGAATTACAAAGCTATGCTTGGCATTCCAATGCGCTCGCCATCCTGAGACATAATGTCTTAAGTGTCAATATGTCCAGTAGCTACTCTGACTACACTGCTGTTTAACGGGAGAAATAAATATTGCGATAGTACCTAGGTAGGTCGAGGCCGCCTAGGTAGGCGGCCTCTCAGATAAGAAAGACCTTTCACCAGTAAATACAGTCCCGATATTCGGTTTCGAACATATTGTTTCTGTTGGCGGAAGATAGCAGTCTCTCAGTATTATTGAAAAAAATTATAGAAATTATAGAAAAAATAATGATATCAATTTGTTTTTAGTTTTTAAATCAAATAAACCTTAGTGAACATTTTCAAAGCAAGTAAACTTTTGTACGGAAACCGCAGCGAGTTAGTCCTGCACATTTCTCACGAGTTTTTGTTCGTAGTCTTATTACAACTAGACTCTGCCGTTTGTGGGTAAAAGTATTGTACGAGAAATATGTGTAGTAAACTTGGTATTTAGTATTTACCTTAGCAGTGATATCCGGAGCGCATCAGCGTAGTTCAATTTTAATGTCTGGTGACAAGATAAGAAACCAATTTAATTGTTAATAGGGATTACGTATGGATTTATCAACGTACAAAATCTTCACATTTGAAGATAAATTCCGAGACCGGGGGTCTTCACGAATGCTTATTTAAGTACATAGGCCACAATGTCAATTGGCCATTATTTTTTAAGTTAATTCAAATTTAGTATCCACGTGTAAGACATATTAAAATTTAAACCCGCAATTATCCCATAGTTATAAATCGTAGCGCAGTATTAATTAATCTGAACTATTATTCGACGGATATTTAAGGCAAGTTAAGCTCAGTTGCGCCGGTTAAATTACACCTTTGCACCGTAATATCTTACCGAAGGAGCTGTAAAATATATTATGAGCTAAGCTAACAAGCCGGCTGGTGAGCCATTAATTTTAACAGAGTTTACTGCCTCAAAGCCTTGTGGCAAGATACATGAAAGATAGCAATTTGTGGTACAACTATCGTGAAAACTATTACACATTTTTTTATTCATACAAAGTTGTCCCATTCCAGTGGGGTTCGAATGTTCCAACGTTCGACGTCCGATGTAAGTTATAAGATTTCCACTTCTCAAAATATTATTATCTATGAAAGGCACTTATTATTCACTCTGGACTTAGTCTATGGTACCAGTACGACGTAAGTTAAAGGAATCGAATATTTTGTTGAGTACATAGACACAATCTTGCAGTTTTAAGTACGTTTTTTTTTTATTCATTCATTTATTTATTTACATATATAATATTTTAACAGCCGAGACCAAAGCGACGCCATATTAGTTATATTATTTTCGAACATTCGAACTTCGTTTCAGATCATATAGTATGCTGGGGCCAGCAAGGGTAATCCTAGAATTATTCCTATATCCCGGGTGCTTTTAGACACACAAGTTGAATAAACGCCTAGACAAGGACAAATATCCGTAGGCCATACAAATATTGATTCGTGCGGAAATCGAATATCCGACTTTACGCGCAGGAAGCCAATTTCTTAGCCCCAATCGGACGTCAAATGTCAATTAATCTATCTTTCGGGATTACACAAAGATTCATAAATTGGAGAATATGGTTCGTGTATTCATTAATTGATATTTAAAGACAATTTGAATCATATTAGAAATACTACTTAAATTAACTAAAAACGAAAAATATGAATGAACATACGGCCTTCAGGCGCAGATGTTTAGACGCCAGCTCTGAAACGAGAGACCGGGGGTCAATCCCTCACCGAAGTAAATATTTGTGTGATCCACAAGTATTTTTTTTCGCATCTGGGTGTTTGTAAGATCGATAAGTCTGTCGTAGTTCCTGATACTCACGAAACAAGACTCGATCTTAGTGTGGGTTAAGAACTATATATGTGATCGTTGTGCATATTTATTTATTTATACAAATATACAGTTTACATAAAATATTGTCTATCACTACTCCTTATATGAAATAAAGCTGTAATAAAAACTAAGCCAATCTCAGCCATCGAAAATCCCTTCAAAGCAATCTCGTATCCCGAAGCTTTGGAAGCAAAACCTGCATGTCGCTACAAAACTAATGAGTAATGATACCATCAAGCTATTTATTCTTATCGTAAACTTAATTATGTTTTTACTGGTGGTAGGTCTCTCATATGTGAGAGGCTGCCTGGGTGGGTACCACTGCAATGTCTATTTCTCCCGTCAAATAGCAGTTTAAATGCACTGTTGTGTTTCGGATTGAAGGACATTGTAGCCAGAGTAATTACTGGACATATTGAGACCTAACATCTTATGTCTCAGGATGGCGGGCGCAGTGGAATGCCAAGCATTGCTTTGTAATTCAAGGTGTTGTTTGGTTTTGCTACTGTTCATGAGCGGTCGTATCGCTTACCATCAGGCGAACGGCATGCTCGTCTCGCCATTCACTGCAATAAAAAAAAAATGTACTTTTTCAATCACAGAAATTATATTAATAAACATAATAAATAACATAATTTAATTTTATGATTAACTATCAGCCCATCCCAGCTTCGCCTTCGCGTTTTTTGATGCCACTTTGATTTTTAGATCTCCATACCGAATCAAATGTTGATGACGCCGACAAATATTTGTCTCGGGTCTGGGTATTTGTAGACCGAAGAGTCGCTCGTAGTTTCTGATCCCCACGACACAAGACATAATTGATCTTAGTGTGGGGTTAGGGTATGTATGCGATTGTTAGGTGTATTTAATACTAGGTCATCTGTCCATCTAGGTGGACATCGGACGTGGAGGTTTTTGTTGACGTTGACAATTGAGGTCGCGCGGCCTCCACTCGGGAACTTTGTGGACCCATCCGATAATATTTCTTCTCTGTCCCTTGACTATATTGTGTTAGATAATATAATTAATGTTATTAAAAAATAAACTTAAAATCAATTAAGTATCTGTCAGGAAGCTGTTTTGGAAATATCAATAATACTAAAAATAACATATTTTTCAGTTTACTGAAATTGAGCTTGAGGCAAAATGTATTTAAGACACTATTCCGACTTCTACACTAATATTACAAACGGTAACCGCATTTCTGAAACTACTAACTAAAACTACAAACTCTGAGAATATAAAACATTCAAGGTAAAGCTGCTTAAATCATTCATCAGACATCTCAATTTCCATTTAAGCCTTTCAAGATAATTGAGAATAGGTTTTCGATGTTATCGTGTTTTATAGCACAAATGTAGTTACATCGAATTAAAAGTATAGGTATTACAACCTTTCAAAAGTGGATTATATGGACAAATCCCTCTTAATCGTATTCCTGACTGTAGAGGAGACCCGTGCCCTGCAGTGGGACGTGTATGGGCTGATACAGATATAATTGTAGCCCATGACGTATATACGTATACCTGGCGATAAAATACATATATTCAATTAAAAACTGCATGTTATACTAATATTATAAACAGTAGAGATTTGATTGATTTTCCTCCATTATGCCTGATGAAAATAGCGATAGCATATTTTCAAAAATATGTATCTGCACCCGGGCGGAGCCGGGTTGGGCCGCTAGTATTTTATAAACTTAGATTTTATTATTTCTCGTAACACTATTATTAATTTTAGATATCATATTTATAATGTTTCCTCGAGTCTACGGGGAGACTGGTAACCCTCACCTCCGTTATTCCCGGAGTCCCGACCGTGCCCTGGATGCATCCAGGCTAAAACCGTTTTATTATATAAAGAGGATTGATGCATTTTATTCCCCGAGCGACCGGCAACCTCCAATGCTTCGAAATTCTGTTATGAAATACATTTTAAAAAAGTAAATTTTAGTAAAACATGAATCGTCTATTTGGATCGCATATTCAATATTTCGTATTGGTTTATCGATTTTATAACTTTCTTAGTTATTTGATATTCTAAGCCGTAGATAAATGTATTTATTATTTTTTAAACGTACACAATGTACTCAGTGAATAAAAGGAAAATTAGAGTAAAATATGAATAACTACTCCTATTTAAATAACGCAATGCGCGTGCAATTATGACAAATATTTTGTGATCGCCATGGTCAGATCTATTATAGTTTTTAGACTGACAATATCGGATCAGTATTGATATTTGACCCTAAAAAATAAAGCACATATAAGCAATGTCATATGTAAGTAGCTTGATAAATCGTAATATAAATAAATAAATAGATTACACCCAACTGTCACATACATAGCCCTGATTCCACACTAAGATCGGGTCTTGTGTCATGGGTATCAGGAAAGGATAGGACAGGTACTATAAGAGACGTTTCGGTCTCACAAACGTCCAGTCCTGAAAGAAATATTTGTGGTACAAATATTTCTCTCAGTGCGGGGATCAAACCCGCGGCCTGTCGATTCATAGACGGCGTCTAACCGCCTGCCCCACGGAGGCTGTCAAACAGTTACGGTAACAGCTGGCAGGCATATGGCTATAACCTTACTGGGTATATAAACATACAGCTATTTTGTCCTTTAGTAATGTTATCATCATCAGCTCGTCGTCCACTGCAAGACATAGGCCTCCCCCAAGGTACGCCACAGGGCCTGGTCTACTGCTTTTTGCATCCAGCCACTACCTACCCTCTTGTGTAAATCGTCTCGCGAACTGGCCAGAGGGCGTCTTATAGTAATGTAAAAGTATTTAATTTAAAAAACAACGGAAGAAAAAAAATCCTATTAATTTCCTTATGAATGATTAAATTGACGTAGTTATACAAATGGCACGGGGCGGCAATAAGTTACTCCGGAGGTTGCCATCAAACTTCGCTTAACGTGGGCTGATACAATTTCAGAAGTGTTTCGCAGTAACATGCATCCGCTTATCGAATCGAATTAATCTTCCTTTACTACATGCTTTCACTCTTAGCACCTTTTTTTAAAGACGGGTTGATCAAAAGGATTGGAAACTATAATCGCGAGTTTTGACAAAACTACAGACAGCTTTTTTTTTTTCATTTGTACAATATGGGTTGGTTAGGAACAGGTGGTTTAAATGAAATACCTTACGTCCATATCAAAAGTTTTAACAATATTTTCTGGGTACCCTGAGTAAGATTACTACGCCACCCATTGTTCATTCATGTTCTATTGTTTTTCCGAAAGTCATGCGAAAAACAGTAAAACTAGCCTTTGGCGCCCTTATATTTTTGGTCGGCTGGCCGGACCCCAATCGCATCTGCGTTAACTTGTATTTGTGCACTTGATTCTAACTATAATCTTAATCTATATATATAAAAGAGGAACTTGACTGACTGACGTATCAACGCACAGCCGAAACTACTGGAGCTAGGAACCTGAAATTTCACACAGGGGTTCCTATTGTGACCTAAGGTAGCACTAAGAAGGGATTTTTGGAAATTCATTGGGGTTGAAAAGGGTTAAAAACTGTTGTATGGAAAATCGAAACCGTTAGAGTTACAATTATCAAACGGAATTTCAGTTAATTATTTAAAAAGAAAACTAACTGCATACTTTGTTTATCTAAAATCAACCCTAAAGGGGTTAAAATAAGGGTTGAAGTGTTGCGAGATTAGGGTGATTTAATGACGAATAAGTGCGTGGTGGCCTGTTGGTAAACGGACTAGACGCGACTGCCAACATGTCACGGTGGTCGTGGGTTCGAATCCCAGGGCACACCTCTGACTTTTCGGAGTCATGTGTGTATTGATAGTCAATCGCCACGCACTAAAACGATGAAGGAAAACATCGTGAGGAAACCTGCATACCATAGCGATTTATAAAATTTCTATGGTATGTAAGTCCGCCAACCCGCACTAGGCCAGCGTGGTGGACTATATGGCCTAACCACTCTCAATCGTACTCTCGATTGTAGAGGAGGCCCGTGCCCTGCAGTGGGACGTATGGGCTGATACAGAATCAACGCACAGCCGAAACTACTGTAGCTGGAAACGTGAAATTTTATACAAGGATTTCTATTGTGACGTATGGTAGCACTAAGAAGGGATTTTTGGAAATTCAAACCCCAACAGGGTGAAATGGGTAAAAAACGGTTGTAGGGAAAATCTAAACCGTTAAAGCTAGAATTCTCAAACTTTGCAAGTTAGTTAGCCTATCAAAAACAAATATAACTGCATACTTAATTATTCTAAAATTAGCCCTAAATGGGTGTAAATAAGGGTTGAATTTTTATAGAACCGAACTTTCGGATCAACGCACAGCCGGAACTACTGGAGTTAAAAAGGTGAAATTTTGCACAAGGATTCCTATTATGATGTAGAGTAGCACTAAGAAAGATTTTTTGGAAATTCAACCCCTAAGGGAGTGAAAAGGGTTAAAAACTGTTGTATGGAAAATTGTAACCGTTGAGTTTGCAAATATTAAACTTTACACTTAGGTTACTCATCTAGGTAACTGCATTTTTTTTCCTATAATTAACCCTAAATGAGATAAATAGGGGTTAAAGTGTTGTATGCAAAATCGAAACACTGAAGTTATTGATATCATAAAAATAATGGCGTGAACTACTTTTAGAAAAATAGCACTAAGGGGGTGAAATAAGGGATGACATTTTCATATAATGTATTGCTTATACGTCCGTATTATGATAACATAAACACGTAGCGGAAAGCGCAGCGTGGGACGTCCACCCACAAGGTGGTCAGACGACCTGGTAAAGGTCGCGGGACGTCGCTGGATGCAGTGTGACGTTGTGAGAATGTCACCTCTAATAGTTGCGGTCTATGGCTCAATAGTCGGCATAAATCGTATTGTCTATGCCAATCAACGCCTCCGTTGCGCTGATTGGTTGATTCAATTTCTGACATCTGTCAAATGTGACGTGCGAACTGTCATCGGCGCTCGCTTAAATAGGCGTGTAACGTCGCTCGCGTCCTCCTTTCCATAACCCGAAAGCCGCGTACTACCCACGCGTCTTTCCGAACCCGCTGGGGTTCTTCGCCTTCTTCGTTCTTCGCCTACTTCTCTTCTTTACCTGCACGGCACGGAGTGCTGACTCCGTGCGCTTACTTCGCTGCCCGCTGTTGCTCCGCACCGCTTTCTGCCCGACTGCAACCGAGCCTGCGCCGCGCCGCTGACCTGCGCGCTGTGTCCGGCCACGTGGCAACTAACTTCGCCGGCGAGTTGTCGCCGGGTTCCGCCACGTGCCGAAGACCCGGATCAGTGTCCAACGAAGGCCAGTGACTCCCGTTGTATACCACCAGCAACAGTGCCGGGTGTAAACAGTGATGCGAATTTATTAAAGCCCGAACCACGTAATTACCCTGAGTACTCATTTACTTACCTACCCCTACCTGCGGGTGGCCTAACCCGCCGCAGCAGGCTGCCTCCAACAGGTCTCTGTGGAAATTATTGGGGGAGGCCTATGTTCAGCAGTGGACTTCCCTTGGCTGATAGATGGAAACACACAAAGTCGCGGGAAAAAGCTAGTATTTTATAAACCAAACATGAAACTATCAGAATAAAAATTAGTCAGAATTGTAAAATAGAAAAGAAAAGAAGGGAATTAAACAATTTCTGAGAGAGTTTTTAAATTTTTCTTCTCCACAATTGTAACACACGCGTTGAAAATCATTTGTAGTATCGACAATTGAAAAGATCTTGTGAAAGACTAATGGTTTAAATTTAACCTCAACTTTGTCTCATTTTCAAGCTCAGTACATTATTTATGGACTAAGCAATAAAATGCAAATCACTAACCCATGATGTGTATTGAAATTCTAAACTTGAGTAAATATTTTCGGCGTCGCCTCGGCGTGGTACCAGGGAACGCTCTCAGCACTACGTCAGGATTGTTTGGCTCAATGGCATTGATTAATCCAACCAAGCAGGCCAACAGACAACCTCTACCGCTGATTATAATCGAGCGACTGTCAATCTAAGTGCGATTTCATGACGAGAATTTATGGTAGGGCCACGGCATCAGCAGTAAATTATTTATCGCCGTCGATTCAACCCTTGTGATTAATGCTCGCGAGTAAATAGCCTACACTGATACAATGACGCACGTAATTTGCCAAAAAGCGTTATTAAAATTTTAAGTTCGCTCACGACGTCTTAAGGATCATAACATAGTCTTTATGGCGCCATAAAATAGGTGTATTAAGATGAAGTCATAAACATTAAGCTTAATTTTATTGTGTTGTGTTGTTGGAGCTTCCATATTCGTTTTATCATGTGTGATTATTAATAAGTTTTAATATGTTTTGTCTGCGAACTGTTATTAACATTTTATAGAAAATTATGTTTTTGCCGGGTGAATCCTAAGATCTATTTCCAGATCACACTTAACATTTTTCTTTTTATTATTGCAATAAAAGGCGACTCTACAAAGCAATGCTTGACATTCCACTGCGCCCGCTATCCTGAGATGAGTGAAACATAAGATGTTAACTCAGTATGTCCAGTACTTAATCTGGCTACAATGTCCTGCAATCAGAAACACAACAGTGCACTTACACTGCTGTTTGACGGGAGCAATAGACATTGCGGTGGTACCTACCCGGAGGCCTCTTAGATACGAGAGATCTATCACCAATAACTTTGTGTAAATAGGTTTCCAAAATCGCTAATGGATTTTATTTCCCAGAACAAAAAAATGAGAAATGTATAATCAAAATTACTTACCATAAACCCCGCAATAATATAAAAACAGTCCCGCAAATATATCCTGTTGCAACAAATTGCCAGGCGGATGTTCTCGTTGTACAATAGTAAAATTCCGAGTATTCTGTCGGATGCTGTTAGAAAACTAGCTAGTTGCGCCGTCCAAGCTATTATCAGGCGGAAGTTGCAGCGAGAGTGGCAGACACTGCGGCGAGCCACGACAGCGACACCACGCGCTCTACGGACATTTTAATTAGACCCGACACCGAGCCTGACACTCGCACCCACGACTTATTCGCGCTGTGGGATTGTTAAAGTTATTTGTAACAAATAGTTACGATGTACACGAGGGGTATGTACTATGTGTCAATCTATTGTGTTAGTATGTTATTGGATATTTACTTATTTAATAGAGTAAAGAAATAATTTTAGTTGAAGTTTATTTTATAGTAATTTCAGTCCCTTTTTCTCATTGTTTAAAATTGGCCCAAACTGCGACCGAAACCACAAAGCTAAGTGACAAAGTGGACGTGAATCGATGCATTACAAATGAATTGTTAAAAATGTAAGTTTGTGAAACCAATTCAGAAAGATGTGAAGCGCCACTGTTCGCTGACACAGCGGAGTTTCGTCACAGATTAAAAAAGTTTAAAAGTGTTTCAGACTATTTTCTTCCTTTGAAATTTTCCAAGATCTTGCTAACGCCAAGAATGGTTGATAAAAAGAGTACACAAAAGTGTATTAGGGCGTCGCCGGTTCATTTCCGCGCCCCAGCCCCGGGCCATTAAACTTGCTGTGGACACACCACAGCTCAAAATGTATTTTAACAATTCCCCTCTTACAGTACTACGTGTATTGAAAGTCTGTATGTTATGTAAATCGATTCTTCAGGGCGAAAATCCCAAAAATTACATGATATTCTACGGTAAACGTAGTATTTAACTAATTTTGTTAACTTGTTGCTTTGATTAATGCAATTTTTATTATTTCGTTCTTTTCGTACACCAAAAAATCTCAACAAACTAAACGAATATTACCATAAAAGTACTAATCGCAGTCATATGGCTCAAGGCAATCTCTTGCCTCTTAATTTACGCAATCGGACTAAGGTTAACAAATAAAAATTAGTAACTTGAACTTATCAAACACATGCATGCAAAACTACAACACATCCATTAAATAAGCAAATAGTCTAATACAAATATTAGTAATTTAAAATGTTCATGAGGCAGTTTAAATGCATGTGGGGCACCGGGCACTATAACCGGTATATCTCACGCCTGTTCCGCTTCGGTGCACGCTAACTGCCCGTTAAAATGTAAATTTATTACCAGGCAATATCGCACAACTCCTACATACCTTCGACGTAAGCAATTAGAGACATCTATTGGCAGGATGCGGTACTAATATGTCGAAATGCATTTATTACGTACATTATTAGCTGTTGAAGTTGTTTGGCTCAATTCAGCTTTCGTTCATAGAAAAGGCCAGTTTTGTATGGAGACTTGGAAGGATCCGTTCAACTTTTCAAGTATATTCTGCTTTATAAATAAAATGGCATACAATAAGGAGAAGTGTGTTTTTATGATCGGTATTCTTGCGTATAATGACGTCAGTGTTAAGCGCTCTTATGTCGTACTACAAACTTCATACGTACTACCAATGTGGAAAGAGGAAGAAAAGTGGACGAGAAGAGACGCTTTGCATGCATTTTTTCTTCTTATTTTAAAATGCCCCAAAGAACATAGAATCAAAGTTATACATACATACATAAATTCACGCCTTGTTCCCAGAAGGGGTAAAGGATCAGGAAGCACTAGGACACGGGTCCTGGTGGAATCAATCGTGGGTCGGAACATACATAGCGAAATGTTAGGGGGTGAGCCTATAGCCACCATCATCGTCAGCCTATTCGTGTCCACTGCTGGACATAGGCCTCTCCTATGGCACGCCTATCGCCATATTGGTTACAAATTCCTGACTCCGGGCTCATAATTAATTGAAAAATCCTCTAACACTTCTTTGCATTGAATAGCTAGACGAACATGCCGTTCTCGTGAAAGGTAGCAAAACCAAACAACACCTTGAAATTCAAAGCAATGCTTGGTATTCCACTAGCGCTCGCCATCCTGAGACATAAGATGTTAAGTCTCAATATGTCCAGTAGTTATTCTGGCTACAATATTCTTCAATCCGAAACACAGCAGTGCATTTAAACTGATGTTTGACGGGAGAAATAGACGTTGTGTTGGTACCTACACAGGCGACCTCTCGCATATGAGAGTTATACCATAAGTAAGCTTTGCCTGACACGTGATTGGAACCCGAGACCTCAGCTTTGTAATTATACCGTGGTACGACTACGCCACTGAGGCATTCGTCAAAGTTATAAAATAGTAAATCATAGTAAGTAGTTTTTTTCGTGTGATTGTATTTTTTAATTAGTTATAAATTATAGTTTGTTATTATTTTATTTACAGCGTTGTGGACTATATGGCCTAACCACTCTCAATCGTACTCAAATAGTATCTATGCAGACTTCATAGTGCAAAAAATAAATAAATGGTCATGGGCTACGGTAATCCGTTACAAGATGCATGATTTATTTTGCCGGACGTATGTAATAAAAATACTACGCTATATCCCACTTGAAATATTATCGATTCATGATTCAGGTTAAACATGGTCGACGGTCGTATTATAAAACGGTTCTACTTAACATAAGTATGCTGTTAGGCTCCTATTCATCGCCATACAAATTGAGCTAATCTTTTAAAGACGTTTGAATTATATATTCAAGTCGAAACTACGAAATCAACAGAGGCAGTATACACAAAAATCTTTTAGAAAATTAAAATTCATATGTAGAAGGCAAAAGCCTGTGTACATTCAGAAAGGTGGTTTGCGGCCTAACACAAGCTCTTTAGAATATTACTAAACAGATATTTCAAAGACGTAATACTGAATATTCCTAATCCACATAAAATATAATACACTTGTGGTAGGTCTCTCATATGTGAGAGGCCATCTGGGTAGGTACCACCGCAATGTCTATTTCTCCCGTGAAACAACACTGCTTAAATGCACTGTTGTGTTTCGGATTGAAGGACATTGTAGCCAGAGCAACTACTGGACATATTGAGACTGAACATCTTATGTCTCAGGATGGCGAGCGCAGTGGAATGTTGCTACTGTTTATGAGCGTTCGTATCGCTTACCATCAGGCGAACGGCTTGCTCGTCTCGCCATTCACTGCAATAAAAAAAAAAAAAAAAAACTTGTACCTACCACATTTGAATCAGCTATACCCTTAATGCTATTACTAAATATTTGCAGCTAATACTTCACTTTAGTAAATAACAACTTACTACAGGGCAGCCCATAAACTTCAAACACGGTTGTAGTGTAGCAAAACCATAGATAAATTCGACACAGAGAAATCTCAGTCATTTTTACGAAGAAAAAACTCATAATATTGCTTTTTCCACGAGCCATGGAGTTGTTTTTAAGGATCTCTGTATTAAGCAAGTCAAGTAAGTGTTTCAATTATCATGCACCACTGATAATGAAAACAAGTGTCTAGACATGAATGCAAAAAGTAAAGATTTGAACCCGCGATCACCCTCTCAGAACATATCGTGCGGTTACCAACAGGCCACTACGCAATACTTTCAAATCACAATATCGAATTATTTTATAGTGCAGCTATATTTAAAAAATCACAATATACCATGCTCATTCGCCACTTAAAAGCAGCGGCTTAAAGCATAGCACAAATGAAGTATTTTAGTTAGCCAACCAACTGTAGTAGAGACTACAGAGGAGTCATGCTAACTCCCTGTTGCAAACTGGAACGACGTTAGATAGAATATTAACAATGCTGCAAGTCCGGCAAAACAGCGCCGAATCGCCGGCAGGTGGGCGCCCCACTCACCGCATTAATGTTACCTTCACAATCTAATATTAAACATTCCTGTGGAACACGTTCACGGTTTCTCGTAAACACTAAACAGCAAAAATTAGAACGTCGAACTTGCATTTTTGTGGGCGCTTTCCCTATGCTTTTTATGGCCTTTGAAGGCAGACTAGCTAACCGCCCGCTTAATGGTAAGCGGCTATCGCCATGGTGGCGTAGTTGTGCTACGGTACAGTTGCAAAGCTGAGGTCTCCGGTTCGAATCATGGGTCAGTACGGGACATCCAATACAAGTTCCAATATCAACTTTTATTGGATTTTTCTTTTCGCAATGGCGATCGACTCACCCGCTATCATAATATGGGACGGACATACAAATCGAAATGTGGGTGTCCTGGGAACACCTCTGCCTACCCCTTCTGGGAAGGCCGAAGGAGTGAGTTTGTATATGTATGTATCTATCAATATCACCAGCACAAAAAATAAGGTCTTCATTTTAGGAGACCTACGCTCAGTAGTGCACTTTCTGATGCTAAAAAGAGGGAGAAATAGAGTGAGAGAGAGAAGAAATTCATAATCTCTCTCGTAAATGATAGTGAAAAACACGCCAAAGTTATCCAAGCAGAGGCTCACGTTTCAGAATTTGAGTAGAATGGCATTTGAGTATCGGCTATGTTTATCAAGATAATAACGCACTTACCATCAGGCGCATTGAAGTCATTTTGTCCTCCCCATACCTGTACAATTGTGAAATTATCGTCATTATGTAATTGATTTATATTTAGAATCATAGTCAATTACCACGCACTATAAAGGTGATGGAAAACCTCTTGAGGAACCCGCATACCATGACGATTTGTAAGAATTTCCATGGTATGTAAAGTCCATTAACCTACACTCACAGATCACTCCCATCTGTGCCTACACTAGGCTAGCGTAGTGGAGACTATATGGCCAAACCCTTTTAAATCGTGTTCTCGATTGTAGATGAGGTCCGTGCTATGCAATGGATGAAATGTATGTATATATGGGTTGATCAGATATTTAGAATTTCATGTGTTTCAATTACAATATCCAAATCAACAACAATGTATCTAAACAAAACTCCACAATGAATTATACTCCAATTTCGTTGAAATATATTTTATACAGCCGTGGGCGGAATAAAGATTTCCTTCCGCCTTCATTTCACAAAGATTAATATAAGAGAATGTTTGAGCGCGTGTGATCGCTGCCAGGTGTCTTTGATTAAATTCATGCAAAAAACGATCCAATGTTTTCGATAACGCATATTCTGACAGACTTATTGTATTAGTTGAAATTTATTTGTGTAAAATATTTTGTGCATTAGAAATGAAAATTTTATGAATCCATTAAAATGTTCAACATCATTTTGATTCAATCATGTTTTAATCTAGCATCTGTTTAGAAAGCGTTTTCACTAGCGATGAACGGGTAAGAAACTCTAGTGTTGCTCTTTTCAAAATCAGTTTACATAATAGTGTTTATGCCAAGTTGGTTTCATTTATAATCAGATCATTTCATTAACAAAATTTGTTATAATTTACTAGTAATATATATTTTAAACACGAACATTGGAGGTTTATGTTTTATTTATAGATTTAATAACAGTTGCAATATGTTGTTGGATATAAGCCTTTCAACTCTTCACTATGAATATCCTTGGAGAAGGCCTAAATTCAACAGCGGACTTCTTTTAACTAAGAATGATATTGATATATTTTCTGTACACAATTATATCAGAGTGTCATTTAAATACTTAATCACGATCAGAATAATACAATGTGTAAGATTACACACTCTGGGCAGGGACCTATTCTATCGACTACAAATAATAAAACCCATTCGATACTTACACTTTTTCACATATTTACTATAAAATCCAGTTTATCACATTGAGTGGAACTAATTCATACTTCTATAGATATGATCTTAATACCATAATATACATTATCTTAAATGGAGAAGTAAATCCCTTTAATTACATTTATGCAACTCCACTTTTCCAAATCCGTAACCAAGTGTGTCATTTCCAAACAATCAGTTTATAATATGTCCTTCTATTATGCGTTTGCCAGTACTTCTGCAAATATCTTTTGATTAAACCTAACAAATGTTACAGACGAATATCGGAATTAAATAACAAAAAAATAATACTAAATAAATCCAAGTGAAACTGAAGAAAATAGTTAAAAGCTAGGAACAGTATTGGTTTGGTATTCAGAAGCATTGAGATTTAAAGCTGCGGCAGATTTACTCGGAACTCGAAATGTATTCAAAGAATAGTCTTTTTCTACTGAGGAAATAAATTGAGACAGTTCCCACAACGACCGGACACCATTTGTCAAACTAATTAAACTTTTTAGTTGGAATAGATATTAAAAGTTTAAATGACTGCGTATCCTAAGGGATTTTCGGATCTCATAAAACGGAATTGCAAAATAAGCCTGTATAGCACGCACGTCTGCCTAAACCCTTATTAATTATGTTTTACGACAAATTATAGCACATGTGATGTCAGCTTTGTGGTGCTTTTGTCCGTATTTAGATGATTATAATCACCTTTTATAAGTATACGAGGTTTAATCTTCTTCGTAACAACACTTTTTTCTTCGCATGCATTTTTTTATTCACCAATCAAAGCTACCAATAATTCTATGTCCTAGTATAGTCCCACAAACTTATCTGACCCGGTGAGAGAGTCGCTGTAATCGAATTTGGTGTTGCCATTAAAAATAGATATTGCAATAAAGTGGGTAAAGTAAGATTTTTCAATCCGATCAATAGTGTCGGGAAAATGAGTGGACCAGTTTCATCTGCATGTTTTTTTCCTTCACAAGATTAACTAACAAATCGCTCCCCCTTAAAGAAGTCAAAACCCTTAAACAAGTGTATCTGTATCAGTCCATACACGTCCCACTGCAGGGTACGGGCCTCCTCTGCAATCGAGAGTACGATTGAGGGTAGTTAGGCCATATCACAGGCCATATAGTCCGCCGCGCTGGCCTAATGCGGGTTGGTGGACTTACACAGGTACCATAGAAATTTTTATAAATCGCTTTGGTATGTAGGTTTCCTCACGATGTTTTCCTTCACCGTTTTAGTGTGTGTTTATTGACTATCAATACACGCATGACTCCGAAAAGTCAGAGGGGTGCCCTGAGAATGTAGTTGTGGTCATTGGTGGTCCATTTACCAACAGGCCACCACGCACGTAACAAGAAATTTTAGTTTATGATATGAACTTACATCTATTGTACTAGTACGTACAAAGTTCTGTTTTCGTGGAATTTATTTTGAAAAGCTGACAACACAAACTTGTGGCGGCAGCTACACGATGATACAATTTTTCGAAGGGTATTATTGGTATCTGAAGCCGCTTTTCTTCCTAAGTAAAATTTAATACCTGAAATTTAACATTCCTAGCATCACTTTTTAAAGTTTTCGGCAATTTTCACTAGTTTTAAATAATGCAGGAAAAATAAATACATTGAGTAAACAACTAATGGCCGATATGTCAGCGACTGGCAGGTAGATTGACAATTCCAAATGACGTATTTGTTTCCACTTTTGGCCACCGGGCCAGATAACTTTGTGGCTCTATAGCTATTGATTGTGAACACATTTTTGTGTACAGCTTATATTTTGAATCCAATTTCTTATTCTTTAGTCTGATTATATCACTATGAACCTCCTTTATTGCTTAAGTAAATACAATACTAAACAACTAATCAAAAGTTGTACCCACCTTTCGTCTGTAATTCGCACCGAGGAATAATTCACAAGCCGAGTTTCGCGTTGTCTTGATGACACTAGTTGTGGCGGAACTTTCGTATTTTCACGTGCTCAACGTAATGCGGGTTAACTCACCTAAGTTGGAAACTATTTGTGTGCCCGCTTCAATTCATTCCGCCGTTTCAAACGTGAAAAAACTTCCGCGCGTTTCATCTCTTTGAACCGCACTTCTAACTGTTTATTCAGTTCTCTTTCGACATTCGGATGAAATTGCTCGTTATTCAGCTAAAATATCGGACATTCAATTGTTTTCCAACGACAGTTGTATTGGTTCTGTTAAGCAAAATTTCAATGATCTAAAAATAATCGGATACTCTTGAGAACAATACGCGTCTTCCAAACGTCTTCAACACGAATAGAAAATTTAATTAAACCTTCAAATTGGACATTAAAGTAAAGGAGAGTAGCATCGAACGAGCTGACTTTAGCTACTGTTATAAAATTACCATTAGCCCTTCGGACTTTAAACGATTAGTTTTTTAGACTCTCAAATGAAATGAATTTTCAATGACTTTCATACTAATTGTTCAACTATGACTTTTTACAATAAGTGCAAATCATCATTAAATGAACGAAACGATCAAGTATTGAAAGTACGTCATAAAAGTATAATAATAGTCATATTTCATTAGCCATAAAGTCATCTTTTAAAGTTTAGACAAAAAGACCTTGCATAAATATCTTTTACGATCTCGTTTTATTACATTTCATAATTTATTTCAATTAAATATCATTACTAGTATAAATTACGTAGAATATCTAAATCATAATTGAATCTGCGTTTTGATTTAGCGTTTTGTTTTTGTTTTCTGAGATATTCTTCCTCCATCGGCGTGTCTGAGAGCAGTCTCAGCGATTTCATAGCCGCCACTTGAGACATGAACAACAGCCCCGATGGATTCTTGTAGCACTTCCCCAAAGGCTGTATGGTCATGTCTGAAAAGTTACATAGTGTCTTAAGAACCTTTGAATAGTAACCTTGGATTGTAGGAATGGGTCGAATCGACAAGAATAATAATATATACATAAACATGCACCTTTTCGCAGAAAAAGTTGGTGGAGGTACTACTAGGACACACTCATTTCACCTTGTTTTACTAATTACTGACTTCTAGCTGATAATGAATACAAAAATCCAACATAGCTGCGTTGCAATCGTACTAAAATACATTTGCAGCAAATCAAGCAACCAGTTTGATGTGTTCTATTCAAAATCTTGACTTTATTGCGCGCTATCTTACGGCTCCCGCGGGCCCCATATCGCTCCCATCCGCACCACCGGCTCCCGTACCATACCGTGCCTACGGGTTGCGCCCGCGCTCACACCCCGTCGCCCTTCGAGAGTGTCGAGTCGGTTGTTGTCCGGGATAGACGCGTGCGCGGGCGAGGCCCGAAGTACTTTCAGTACTTATTCAGAATTATTATGCCAAGCGCGACGCTTGGAGGATTTGTTTCATGAAGGCGAACCTAAACTGTGTAAGTCAGATAAGACTCCAGTTAGTGGATCCTCACCATCCGCCACTCACCAGTCTATATTGAATACGTATGCCAAGAATACAAGGTCACGACCCCTTTGTGGCTACTGTAAAAAGTACGGCCACGTGAAGGCTGAATGTTGCAAGCTTCGTGACCAGAACAGACAAAGGACAGGCGAAGGCATATTTCCGCCGTCTTCGGCGCCGATCGTGTGCTTCGGGTGTGGTGCACCAGGCGTGATTCGCGCTAACTGCGCGACGTGCAAAGGACGACGCTCGTCCGTCTCTCCGGCTACACATAGTTTTTCCGCGGTATCGAGTGCATGTCCGCCGCGAAGTAGGCCCGTCATTTGCGTGGACATTTACGGAGAGACAGGCAAATTATTATTAGACACTGGTGCGAAACAATCTGTCGCGAGTGTTAGTTTAAGGGATTATTTAAAGAAACATAATCATAAATTTGAAAAAGTTTTTTACAATTTAAAATTTGCGAACGGTGATACTAGCAGCAATATTGTTGAAACTGCTCTGGTCAGTGTCAAGGTACAGGGAGTAGTGGTGCCGACGCAGTTCGTGGTATTGCCAGGTGCTACGGAATCTTTACTGGGCATTAATTTCATAAGGGATGCTGGCATGGTAGTTGATTTTGTCAGGGATCGGTGGTCATTACGCGACAGATGGGTAGAATTGTTCGCATTAGTAGACGCCACCGCAGAAAATTGCGCGAAAATTCTCATAGAAGAGATATTTATGAGGTATGGTGTCCCACGGCGAGTTGTATCCGACAATGGATCACAGTTTGTATCCGCCGTGATGCAAAAAGCCATGTATGTCATGGGTGTTCGGCAGTGTCCAATGCCCGCTTATCATTCGGAGGCGAATCCCGCCGAGAGGAAAAAAAAAACGGGATTTAAAGCAGAGGCTGGCCCTGTTATTGGGACCGGAGCATCGCAAATGGCCAGAAATGCTCTCCCAAACTCGTTTTGCTCTCAGCACCGCCAATAATAGTGGCACAGGAGAGACGGCAGCCTATCTGATGTTCGCTCGGGAATTAAGGTCGCCAATCGATGTGGACCATGATATGAGAGCCATCGTGTCCCAGAAGAACTATGTCCCACAGATAACGCCATACTTGCGTAATTTCGGCCATACACTCCAACGTGTAAAGTATCGGGTGGAGGAACAACAGGACATCCGCAAAGCAGCGGCAGACAAGCATCGACGTCCGGCTCCTGCTATCCAGGTGGGAGATCGAGTGCTAGTAAACTCACATGTTCTCAGTAAATCAAGAAAGGGCGTTACCGCGAAGTTCGCACCTCGACGTAACGGTCCGTACGTGGTATCAGAGGTGGCGAGTCCGACGTCTTATGTCATTAAATACAGTCGCGGTCAGGTAGTTGGCAAATACCATGCTAGCGCCCTTACTCCTTATCAGGGTACAAGGAGGACTATACAAAAGGCAGGTAGAGGAAGGCCGGCCAGGTCACATCCGGGACGAGCTAGTGACCTGGAGGGGGAGGATATAGCGCGCCATCTTACGGCTCCCGCGGGCCCCATATCGCTCCCATCCGCACCACCGGCTCCCGTACCATACCGTGCCTACGGGTTGCGCCCGCGCTCACACCCCGTCGCCCTTCGAGAGTGTCGAGTCGGTTGTTGTCCGGGATAGACGCGTGCGCGGGCGTGGCCCGTGTGCTCTTCCGCGGTTGTCGATGTAGTAGTGTGTACTTAGTTTCCGACAATATAGTTTATTCGCGAAGATGGTCTTTTTAATCCATTTAGTTCCTATCCTGTGACCGGCACTCCTCAGCAAAAATAGGTATTACGTATCCCGATAACTTTAATTTATCTGATCCTTCTTATTCAATCTAATTAAAATTATAATGGTTTCTAGAATTGTTTCGAGCTTAAATTCCAAATACATTCTTAGTGTCATCATTCTTTCAATTATAATCAACTAAATTTGCACTAAGTAGGTACTAACTATAAGTGCGTGGTGGCCTGTTGGTAAACGGACTAGACGCGACTGCCAACATGTTCACGGTGGTCGCGGGTTCGAATCCCAGGGCACACCTCTGACTTTTCGGAGTCATGTGTGTATTGATAGTCAATCACCACGCACTAAAACGGTGAAGGAAAACATCGTGAGGAAACCTGCATACCATAGCAATTTATAAAAATTTCTACGGTATGTAAGTCCGCCAACCCGCACTAGGCCAGCGTGGTGGACTATATGGCCTAACCACTCTCAATCGTACTCTCGATTGTAGAGGAGGCCCGTGCCCTGCAGTGGGACGTATATGGGCTGATACAGATACAGGTACTAACTTCCCTAGTACATAATGGATAGTCAAATTACAATCATAATAGGTAAGCGTGTATACATACATTGGTTATACAATAGATTCGCTATCGGAGCTGTTTAATAATTCCCTCTGGTACTGACATTGTTGGAGCGAAAGCCATCAATCTAATTAGGTGAATGCAGGAGGGGAAATTATCGCGGATTTGATATATTGTCGTTGCAAAGCTTACTTTAGTACTGTATGATATTCAGAGGTATAAGTATTTACATTTATATATGTATTTACATTTACATACATTTATATATGTACCTCATTATTGTTGTTAGCATTAGTAATTATTGGGTTGTCAGGAGCGACACTAAACAAATTCAAAAATTTCCTAAAATTTATAAATAGTTTTAAACTCTTCGTTTCATACTCTGGTTAGATTACAAGAGCAGAAATAAATTCTATTATATAAATAGTTGGCATAATTTAATTTAAAAAGGTTAGGATTTTAATTTGGAACATACGAAGAATACCTATACATGCATATGATTATTGCAATGAATGCCGACACAAGCGTGCCATTCGTCAGATAATTAGCGATACGACTGATCATCATGGACAACATGGACAGTAGCAAAACCAGACAGCACTATAAATAAGTTTAAAAGCAATGCTTGGCATTCTATTGTGCCCGCCATCCTTAGACATAAGATATTAAGTCTCAATATTTCCAGCTGTTACTCTGGCTAAGATGTCCTTCGAACCGAAACACAATAGTACATTTACACTGCTGTTTAGCGAGAGGAATAGACATTACAGTGGTATTTACCCAGGCGGCCTCTTACATATGAGAGACTTACCACCAAAAAAATATTTATAAATAGCACCGCATGGGCCTAAATAGCACTCTTTTTTATCTATGCGGCAATGCAGTCATCTTATAATATTTATTAACAGAGTATTCACACACGGGGTAAGTAGGCCCCTGAAGTTGCAAAATTCTAAGAGAAACGAACCACTCACCACCAAGTGGGTTCTTTTCCCACAGACAATAGGAAAGTATAGAAATTCTCATATACAGGGTGGACAAGAAAACGGCGCACCTGCCAATATACATTATAGTATATGGTGAAGGAATCTTAATTAAGACGGATTTGTATGGCGCTAGCGAATATTAAGAAAGATGCCGAGAAAAAAAAACTAACGTTACACATGCTACCCCTTAACATGTTAAGCTAAAGTGATTGAACCTTACAACTGAACGGTAGACATTCAACAATAAATAAGCAGAGCTCATTATTTACTTATAAGTCGATTGTGTACATCACGCTCAGGGTACATAAAAAAGATATTAAATTAATACTGCCAACAGTCACATACATGGGTACTAACCCCACACTAAGATACAAATCTTGTGTCGCGGGTATTAGAAAAATAATTATGGTTCACGGAAATTATTTGTCTCGGGGCGGGAACCGAACCCACGGTCTCTCATTTCACAGGCGGTTCTTACCAACTGCGCCACGGAGGCCGTCGGTGACTCATATGGGCTGGTTAGTTGTCATTAATGACCACCAAAATAGTTAACTGACCTTGTAATGTAAACCGTAATGACCTTGATAGGCAAAGCTGGAAGCGCAGGATCCGCCAAAACCCGCACGAAAACACTGTCACAGTTTGGTAGCACAAATCACTTTTTCTTTTACATTTCACATAACACAAGTTACATCAAAAGCTATCAAATTGGATAATGTTCAAAGCATAGCGAAATTAATAAAATTTACTCAAAATAACTGAAAACGAATTTACAATAATATGCACACGACTAATACATGCACACGCGATCGCAATCCGAATTCAACTAATAAAAAATAAATTATTATTTTGATTCTTGAAAGATAAAGGCCTGTTCACATTACATACAAAGCTTTCCTATTTGAGTTCATAATAATTCATCTGAACAATTAGTATTACTACTGTATCAGACCATATACGTGCCACTGCAGGGCACGGGGTCTCCAGTGCAGTAAATTAGTAGTTAGTGTTTATTGATTTCACTAATTTTATCTCAAATAAGTCTCATATGCAAATTCTATGCTATAATGGTAGACGACATTTCTCTAGGTATAAGAATTTAGAAGAAATTTTATCACTTTAAAGTAACATTTATTATATTATATACAATTTATTTTCAAAATACATTAAAATAATGTTAAATACAATAATAAGCAAAGTAAATAGGCAATTTGTAATTGACTGGATCGGCTGATGACATATTTAAATAACATTATAAGCTCTTGAGCAAGTATCAGTATCAGTCCAATAAGATCTTTTTTTTAACGTAACTTTTATATCGGAGTACTTAATCCAATTAAGTTATATCAAGTGTGTAGTGTGAACACACCTCAAGATGTCGGTCTTCTTTTGCAAAATGCTAAAAGTTACCGACAAAGAAATTGCCGCCTTTCGGCACGCACTCACAAACGGCGGCGGCGACCTCAAAGGAAGAATAATCGAGCCGCGTTGGATCCGACAAAGTACACTATGACCGGCGGCTTCCTTTGACTAATAGGGCCGAATTGGGCCATCATTTTAAAAATATTATTTTTTATTAATCAGTGTCATCAGATTATTTTTTCAATGAATCTAAATTATTTAGAAAATTTAAATGTTATGTAGGTATTACCAAAACTTTTCTAATTATAATTAAATTCGCAATCTTACATGATTTAAGCGATGACCAGTGTGATTTCTTGGTATCTTTCAGTTTGGATTTGTGACACTAAGGAAAATAATGACAAACAAAATAGTCAATCCATTCACGATGCAACTGCACCTAAAGTTATTATGTTGTTAATTTATTGACGCTTAAATCTAAGTACGTCCCTGTTTAACTGATTGATTTATTTGAAATGAAACAAAAAATATCCTTTTTTGAAGTTAGAGAAGGATAAATTATACAGCTAAGAGTTCATGACCTTACTCATGTGTAAACAGCTGTTAAAGCGAAGTTTAAGAAAGTTTTGATGCTGTTAAAAATGGTTTTCGTGGTATATTTCGTTAACCGTTCAATTAACGACGAAACGAAAAAATACGTATGTGTTTAAATCTTGTTCTTCATCCATTCCAACTGATTTTATGCGAAAAAGTGGTGATTAAACTTAAAACTTTAAACGGTCATAACTTCAAAACGGATATGTATTTTCCAAATATTATTTTTTTATTACGATATTAATATTATGCCCTTGTACCCAACTGAGCAAGTGCGCCATTTATTTGCGCTCCCTGTATGATAGCCGGCGGCAGGTCTATTCTCAAGAGCACAAAATAGAAAACATATTTTTTCGTAATTCTCCAAATCATTTGCTTTGTTCCAGTCACAGATAAAAGGAAATATTAACATAATTCGGGACGAATTTCGCGGAATCATTATATACACCAAACACAAGTACCGCAATACAACACTGCTCGGCTTTTTGTCGACAATGGACAAAGTATTTGAATAAGAGGCACGGCCCCACCCGACAGCCTATTAATAACATACTAGTGGTCCCACAATGGCCGAAATTTGGCCGTGATTCATTAAATGTTTAAAGTTGGCACGTTATTGAGATTCCTATATCAAAGGGTACCCTTTATTATCATTATGTATTGTATTTTTAAATTATGTTCTATTTACGTTACTTATCAGTATATTACAGGCTGTTTTGTTTTACGTCATTGGCTTTAAGCTTTGGGAGTGAAGAGATAAAATATGTTTTCTTTTTTTAGCTCCAATTATTTCCCATAATTGGGCAAAAGCACTCCTTTTTTACTACCACCTCTCCGTAGTTCTCTAGTTAGCGAGCTCTCGTTATTTTGATTCTAATCATTTTTATGGATATTTACTTAAACTTTCATACAACATAAATTTATACTTATTTTATCTTTCTGCACATCTCAATATGCCAAATGTCACTCTCTCATGCACTGAATGTTCCAAAAAGTGTACTCAAATTTCTGTTTTGCTTATACTTACTGACTCCAAGAGCGCAAGAGAACAGGTCGATGTGACAGTGATTGATCATCGGCCTGTAAGTATAGGACTTCATATTCGGCTTCCATATCTGTGCGCAGGCGGGCTCATAAGTATCAATGCAGTAGGTGGGACAGG
This sequence comes from Hyles vespertilio, assembly GCA_009982885.2. Taxonomy (NCBI): domain Eukaryota; kingdom Metazoa; phylum Arthropoda; class Insecta; order Lepidoptera; family Sphingidae; genus Hyles; species Hyles vespertilio. The sequence goes on from CM042818.1 coordinate 11,211,514, forward strand.
TGTGGTTGCAAGCCTGATGCGCTCCCACGATGCTGAAGTCATACACGCGACGGCCATCCAGGTACGGCTTCTTTATGTTACAAAGACTGTCGGGGACTTGTGATATGTCTAGAAGTAATTTAGGGATAGTTAGAATCTGTATTTTTTTATGGAACTGATTTTTGAACACCTTGATGATGGACAAGTACTTTGACTAGAGTCAGAATTGAAAGCATATTAAATTGTTATAATTGAATAAACAAACATCTTTATTGTTTATGCTATCATTTAATCATTCTGGTAAGAAATGCTATTATCAATTCATCATCATCATCATCATATCAGCCACAGGAAGTCCACTGCTGAACATAGGCCTCCCCCAATGATCTCCACAATGGCCTGTTGGAAGCGGCCTGCATCCAGCATTATCAATTACATAACAGAGTATACGCAGAACAATACGTGAACCATAGACTGCACCCAAGTTGGGGAAATTAAATTCGAATTAAATTAAATTAATGAATGTTCTAGGATTGTTTGAAATGTCGCACAATCAATACCAGCATGCAAATTCCTTCTGCAACGTGTTTTATACTGAGTTATTTTACACACCATCAAAGTCTGACAATAAATTGAATGCAATTAAAGATAAATTCTACCAACTCCACTTTCAAAGCAAATCGAAAAGAAAGCTAGGGCGCTAGCTTAAATCAGTGTTGGTGCTTAGTAACATATTACGGAAACTATTTTAATTTAAAAGTTTGTGTCGCATATAAGTACGAAAGGATCTAGTCACTATCGCAATCGACGTGGAGTGACAAATTTACTGTTGCGAATTGTTCTATATTAAGATGTCAATCCTATAACTGGTGAAAGGTTGTTCGAATTTGCCTTGGACTGCAACCACCACATACAGTCATGACAAACCTGTCATGGTAAACAACGCAATTAGACTTTGATTTTCTATTCAGAGGAGTTTCTCTATACTCCGATACGTAATTCGAATGTTAGGAAGTTCATCGTCCACGTATAAGATAAAAGTTATCAACTTCTAAAAATCAATACTATTCTTTATGTTACTTATCATTCACTCAAAGCATAGTTTAAGATTACGACGTACCATAAGAGGATTTGAACATTCTGTAAAGTAAATCATCATCATCATCATCATCATCATATCAGCCACAGGAAGTCCACTGCTGAACATAGGCCTCCCCCAATGATCTCCACAATGACCTGTTGGAAGCGGCCTGCATCCAGCGACTTCCTGCGACCTTATTCAGATCGTCCGTCCACCTTGTAGGCGGGCGTCCAACACTTCGCCTGCCTGTACGTGGCCTCCACTCGAGAACCTTTCGGCCCCAACGGCCATCGGTTCTACGTAAAGCACTACTTAAAACTTACGTAAAGCGTACTTTAAAGTAAATACTTTAAAATGCCTAAATAGGCATATTCATAGTTTTGCTTCGAACATTCGTCGTCCTATCTAAATATACCGGGTATCTCAAGACTGCTACCGAAAACGAAGCCGGGTGGTAGTTTTAGTAACTACAAACACAATGCAACTAAAATTTCGCAAAGAAACGCGACAATGATTTATTATGATTTTTTAAATATCGTCATTTTTGGGTGGTAAATCCATTGTTTTTGCTAAAATAATAATTTAAACACTTTTATATCTTAGATTATTTATAAATAAAAGGGTATACACTATTATTTTAGGAAAAAATGTATTTACCACCCAAATATGGTCAATGGAAGAAAATAACAAAAAAAAATTTTCGCTTTTTTTTTGCAACTTTTTCAGTTGCATTGTGACTGAAGTCGCTTTAACTACCACCCGGCTTCGTTTTCGGTAGCAGTCTTGATATACCCTGTATAGTAACCCAGCAGATTGTGTATATTCGTCGAAAAAAAATCGTTTCTCAGCAGTGAATATTGTATTTGTTTTGCACTTAACTTACCCTAAGAAACGCTGTATTTGCCTTTTCGTTTGAGAAAAGCAAAATATGATAGTAATATACGCACCCAATAAGTTTCTTAGCCGACATCTTATCCTGTTAAGATGGCAAATATTCTTGAACTTGAAGACGGCATGCGACTTCCCCGCTGTCGCCACTCCGCACACGTGGTCAAAAACATTAGAACATCGCATGTCACAACGCTCTCCTCGACTTGTTGCTAGTAAATATTATCACATAAATTATTTTGTATTTCAAAGATTCTATTTAATTGATTTTTAATCGACTTCAAAAAAGGAGATTATGTATTTGATGTGTATGAATGTAATTTTATCAGAATTGCAGTTTTTGGATGTGTTAGTCTATAGTCTATACCAGCGTCTGAACACCAACGTAAAATAAAAAAAAAATATGTATGTTTATTTTTTCGTAGGTAGGTAACATTTTACCAGAGCGAATAAAATTACGTCATGTTTATGTTTTTTTGCTGGTTGCTTTACATTTTTCATACATAAAAGCCAACTGGAATAAATGTTTATACTAACAGACTACAAAAATATTACTGAACACAAAAATAAAACAATTAATAAAAAAGAATTGAGTGTATCGTTCCCGTGAAATTTCACGAGAGTGGCATGTAAAACATTCAATATTTACCCACTTGTAATATGCACACATTGTAGCAAACAAAATAAAATCAATCTCGCAACGGACACATTTATAACCCGTATCGAATAAAGCCTGCACGGGCGCGCGCTCATATTTCCATACATGAAGTTTGCAGTTAAACACAACTAAAATTACTTTTTAACATCTGCATCGAGATTTACGTGTGTAAAATTTTAATTGAATTCCACACTCCTCTTGTAACGTACTAGCTATATATTTAGAGGGAGCGCTGGTACTTCAAAAACGTAGATAAAAATGGTGGTGCCGGGCCACCTTTTTCTGCCCTCCTAATGGCTAATATTTGAACAGGTTGTGCAAAATACATAATTATTTGAAAATAAAATCAAAAATAAGTAGTTTAGGTCTAATTAATTCCACTCAAACTCGTTTTAAAAGGATAATAGCTAAATATAAATTCGGCTATCAAAGGAATTTATAGCAATTTATTGCCAAATAATTAATTAAATTTTTACTAATATAGGAGCGCTACCAACATTACGAACAAGAAAATATCTACGTTTTTCAAAACGCGAATGTATGACAGCGCTCCCTCTATATACACAGTCAGGTCATAAGTATTGTCACACAGTAAAAACTTTTCTTTTAGAATGCTGGCCACAAAAAAGTTTATTGAATTCGAATTTCGAATTGTTCATGAAAATAAAAATGTATACTTTTTAGAATTTTACTCATTTTTAAATATGGAGTGGACCTTCGATCAAATATACACTAGATACACAGTTCCCTGTAAAAGTTCTGTTAAAAAGTGGCACCGATGCATGACATGAAAAAATGTAAACAAAAAGATCACATATTCCAAATATATTAACACAAATTCCACCTTATTCCTGGAGCTTAAAGTAGCTTTTCACATAATATTGTCTAAAGTTTTGCGACGTTTTAGAAGCAACGGTCGGTGCATGACTGAAGGCGAAAGAGTGCTTAAAGCACTCTTTTTTGGTGCCATTTCTAAGCGCTCATGTTGTATCTAGTGTATATTTGATCGAAGGAGTGGACGCTTAAAGAAGACCGTGTTGCAGTTATTTTGTTGTATCGTTGCAGTTACGCGCCAATTCAAATTTTTGACATACTGAAAAATTTGAATATAACCAAAAGATTCGTTTACCATCAAACGATACAATGAAGACTCTAGTGTAGATGACAGGTCAAGAAGTGGTCGCCCTCGGTCTGTTAGGACTCCAGCAGTGATAAAATCTGTGAAGGCGCGAATTCAAAGAAATCCCAAACGTAAGCAGAAACTGTTGGCCCTTCAGATGGGGTTAAGCTAAAAGCCATCCTCGACAAATTGGTTATTTAGCACAAAAAACTATTTTTTTATTCGAATTATGAATTGAATTCGAATTTCGAAATGTAGTTCCGGAGAACACCGCGTTCAAAACAATAAATGTTAATATTTGTCTTCACTTTATTATATTATGATTGTCAGGAGGCAGATGAGGTCAAGTTGTGTTTGTTTGGACGGAGGAAATGATTCTGTCGTATGGACTGGGAACGAGGGGGTTGATTTATGGGAGCACGTTAAGGAGGGAGGCATTAGTGGCGAATGATGGGAGCGCTTCCGCCCGCCTCGCCGCGGCCGCTCGGACCCTGATCAGCCCAATTGGCCTCGATTTCAACCCAGCCAACCATTATATCACAGTTTCAAAATAATATTGCTTTATCTATGCAAATAAAGCTTCTTTTTGGACAGTTATTGTAACCGGTGTTGTATTAAAATGGAGTTCGGAAACCATTTACCTTTCTATTTTTGTGTTCCTTGAGCTCTATAAGGTGGGGTTTATTTTAAAAAAGACAATTCAGCTGTCTTACTTACTATTTTATCATCTATACGTTATTAATCATTAAAAAAAATTAAATATTCTTGGGTTAACCAAAATAACTTTTTTTTTAAATCCTTCACTAAATCGAAATAACATCTTTAAAAAACCTTAAAAAAAACTTTTCTATACATCAAACCATTCCCACACTATCAAAACATAAACTGAGCAACGAAAACCGCATTGTATGACTATAAAAGATTTCACACAACAATAAAGAGGAAACGAGCATCCACCACTGTCCAGAACATGATATATATGTTGCAGCATCCGATCCGGCAAACGTTCATTCAGTCCTGTTCGCCTGACGTTTGATAGGCGAGTGCACTGATTTACTGCGACACGTATAAATGCCCCACATTCTATACGTACTTGCATATAAAACGAATATTTATTGCTACACGAGCCATGACAATTGACTGCTGAAATCTGAACTCACACTATGGCTATAAAATTAACATTGTGACTAAATATTTCATTTAAACATTCAATATGTACATTAAAATGATGTTTGCTTGTATGACATCAGTAATATACAATACCGTATCACCAATCACTGCGAAAATGTTATTTTAGATAGATTATGCTTATGCTAGATAAGCCCATGTACGTCCTACTGTATGGCAAGAGCCTCCTCTTCAATCAACACGATTGAGAGGGGCAAGGCCATATGGTCCAACACACTGGCTTAGTGCTGATTGGCAGAGACTATATACCATAGACATTCTTACAAATCGCTATGGTAGGTAGGTTACCTCACGATGTTTTCCTTCACCGTTATAGTACGTGATGATTGACTATAAATACATACATGACTCCGAAAAGTCAGAGGTGTGCCCTGGAATTAGAATTTGCGACAACCGTGAAGACGGCGTCGCGTCTGGTTCGTTTACCAACATGACACTATGCACTTTTCTCATATAACTAGTTTTTAATTCATTATCTAAGGATTCGCACACTACAACAATATCATAGAGGCTTATTATTCGTAGAGCAACTAGTGCCATCTATAAGATTTATTCTTAACTACTCGGTATTCATACTTCCTCCCATAAGCATTTCTACACCACTACATACGGGCAAAGCTACGTTACGCCGCTAGTTTAATAATAAATTAAGATACATTATATAGCACCTATGCAAACATACGCCAAACCGCATTAGGCCAGCTTGGTGGACTATATGGCCTAACAACTCTCAATCGCACTCTCGATCGTAGAGGAGGCCCATGCCCTGCAGTGGGACGTATATGGGTTGATACAGATTGAAACATAATATTATAAATTATATATTGTAAATAGTAAATAAAAACCAAAGGATTGCAGTGGGACGTATATGGGTTGATACAGATTGAAACATAATATTATAAATTATATATTGTAAATAGTAAATAAAAACCAAAGGATATTTCATTCAATTTATTGAGAGCACAACAAAATTACAATGAATACATTGAAGAAGAGTATTGAAATACCATCTTACAGTAGAAACTATTAACAATGTACTTTGGTCTATAGAATCGGTTATAACAAAGGAAGGATAACGTTTGTTATTGAAGACATCTCTTTGAAACAATAGTTCGTTGTTCGTTATTTTCAGGTAAAATATCTTCGAGAAACGTCTAGAAGTAATATCATTTCTCTTCCACTATGTAGTCTTAAATTAATTAACAATAACAAGTAAATGTAAATTTAATTTAATTTAATTTAATTACATACATATACAATTATTTCTTAGATTTACATATACAAACTAACGCTTTTTTTAAGAAGGGGTAGGCAGAAGTGCCTACAGGACACCCAAGTTTTGCTTTGTGTATTCAATCCTATGATGAGATAAGGTCGTATCGACATATCTGGCCCAAAATCATGACTCCGAGGTAATAATGAATAGAAAAATTAAATATCACTGCCCGACCGTCGGGAATCGAACCCGAGACCTCAGTATAATCGTACCGTAGCAAAACTGCGCTATGGAGACAGTGTAGTCTGTTTTATTGAACTGTACTAATTATATAAAACTTTAATAATATAAGTATTACATAAAAGTTATACCTCTTATACTACACTCATACAGGGTATATCAAGACTGCTACCGAAAACGAAGCCGGGTGGTAGTTTAAGCGACTTCAGACACAATGCAACAGAAAAAATGGCAAAAAAAAGCGACAATTTTTTTTTGTTATTTTTTTCATTTGACCATATTTGGGTGGTAAATGCTTTTTTTCCTAAAATAACAGTGTATACCCTTTTATTTATAAATAATCTAAGGTATAAGAGATAAAATTATTATTTTAGCTAAAACTAGGGATTTACCACCAAAAAATGACGATGTTTAAAAAATCATAAAAAATAACTGTCGCGTTTCTTTGCGAAATTTTTAGTTGCTTTGTGTTTGTAGTCACTAAAACTACCACCCGGCTTCGTTTTCGGTAACAGCTTGAGATACCCGGTATAAATAAGTTAAGTGAAAACCGCAAATACGATCACTGTTTCATGAATTAATCCTGAAGTTACATAACATACAAATAATTTTCTTTTATACCTAATAATTTAGTCAAAAATATTGTTTTTGTCTCTCCAGGGAGCAAATCATAATAATAATAGTTTAACATAAAACGTGTAATATGAGAATGAATATGAGCGATGTATCGTGTACCGGTTTTATTCGTAGACAGTTTTAAACCCCATTAAGCTATAGAATGTCCTATCTTCTTCGCTCAAACTGAATTTAAAAGTCGTCCGAAAAGGACAAAATATTCTGTATAAAGAATAGATTTCAAAAATGTGTATGAATATGGCTGTACATGTTTCGTTATTTATTTGATACGTACGCAACTCCGACGCGTACTTTATAAGCGGCATATATTTTAATCACGGCGGTACGATGTGTACAACAGCGTGAAATATGAATACGCAGTTGTCAAAATCTGAAAATATAACACCGCTATGAATATTTAAGCTGTAAAGCACTGTTTTGCTATCATACCTTATACATATGTACACGCGCTCATAGAACTGTGTAAGCAATTTAGAGCTTGACAAAAAATGAGTCTGTTTTTAATGAGGGCGCTAAGATCGAATTATATATTATTACGGCAACTCGGTACACAAATACGGATTTTTTTTAGATACTTATTATTTTTATTTATTGTAGTTAATAGTCTGTTTGATTATTTCAAATCACAAAACAGACAAAACCGAAATATCAAGTATAAAATTTTTCAACGACAATGACTTTTTAAGTAGTGTTGCCATAATTATTTTTCTTTAATGCCAATTTTCACCGCATCGTGCTCTTTTTTGCCAAGCTATAATAAAGGAATAATAAAAATGGAAAAACTTATGGAATAATGAAAGGGACATGTAGAAACCTTTATGCAAGCAGTTGCCAGCGGCAGCATTTCCAGACAAATCCGACCTAGCGACCTTTAAAAAACGAGCGTATTCCAACCTTAAAAGCCGGCAACGCATGTCCATGCCCTACGGCTTTGCAAATGTTCATGGGCGGCGGTGATAACTTACCATCAGGTCAACCGCATGCTCGTTTGCCCCTATAATATTGAAAAAAAAAACGTTTTTGAGTACACCAAAATGTGACAGGAAGAAAATACATTAATTCAATATCTGTATTGAGTAACGTGACCATACGTCCCGCTTTCGGCGGGACAGTCCCGCTTTCAGGGAGTGTGTCCCGGTGTCCCCAGCAAGGCCGACATAGTCCCGCTCTTGCAAACAGACCAAACGATAATCTAAAATGTATTTCCCGCTCGAAATGCTTTACCGAACTACTACTGAAAACTGTGGGGTAGATTTTTGGTGGTTATAAGTGTAGGTATTAGAATAAGCACTCACTTCCAGGAACTAACTATTGTATATTTTGTAAATTAACACTTAATACATTCACAGACAGAGTAAAATTATAATTATGCGACTCGGAGCGAGATGTGCTCGTGACGAGAGATGGCAGACTGTCTCCTTTCATCCAAATAAACCGACCCTTTTATAGGACTACCCGAATGAGGATCGGTGGGGATAAATCTTCCAGAAAATATATTTAAGCCATAAAATAGGGTCTATCCTTTCAACTAAAAATTAAGGTCGGCCCAAACATCTGGGCTATTGTCCAAACAGAAAGGTTTACCCAAACATGTGTACTATTGTCTAAAAAACATAAATTTGTTGCAAAGGATTACCGCCACTAAAGAACTTAACTATAATAATACAGTTTTATTGCCCCGGCATGAACGGGTCATTACAATTAGGAAACAATAATTTAGAACAGCATCTTTTTAACTAATATTATACAATAAGGTACACAAAAATTCTTACTTAAATAAAACGACTCGCAAATGTTTTATGGTTAAACATCTGCAGTCATATTTTAAAATGAAATGCGTGTTTAAATAATGTTCAAATTACAAATAATAAGCGTGTTATTTTATAAGCTAAATCTAAGTTGGCGTATTGCTACCGCCACAGCACCCCCCTACCAGTGAATGACAGTTCACGAAAATCCACTTTGGAAATAGTCCGGGAAGCGGACGCGCCTTCCGGACCTTGTTCGCTGGTGTGCATCTGTTTCGTGATGTACATCTTCAGTGTCTTGAGTTGTCCGTTGCCTTGGTGCTTGATGTTCGTCGTCAGCTGAAGTGTTTTCAGGGTCAGCTAACACATAGGCTGGTTTAAGACGGTCAATGGAAATTGTAACGTCACGACCGCGGACGTTAACAACAAACGTCTTCTCCCCTCGCATGACAACCTTGAAAGGGCCCTCGTAAGGACTCTGCAGGGGCACTTTTGGACCCTCGCGGCGCACGAAGACTTGGTCAGTGGTGCTGAGGTCTTTAAAAATGAAAGTTCTTTTCTCGCCATGCCGAGATACTGAAGTCGGTCGCAGCTCTTGAAAGTGTTGCCGTAGCTGTTTCACAAAGTCCGTTGCACTATTGCTGTTGGTGATTGTCGTCTGTTGCACCAAAAACTCTCCTGGAATCCGCAGTGGCTGACCATATACCATCTCGGCGACCGTAGCCTCTAAATCTTCCTTCCAAGCAGCTCGGATGCCCAGCAGCACGGTAGGGAGAATTTCAGTCCACCGTGTATCCTGATGACATTTTATAGCCGCCTTCAGCTGACGATGAAAACGTTCCACCATACCGTTGGACGCCGGATGATAAGCCGTAGTCTTGAAATGCGTCGTGCCTGCCAGTTGATTGAGGTGCCTGAACAGGTGCAACTCGAACTGTCTACCACGGTCAGATGTGATCCTTAATGGTGTGCCAAAGCGTGAGATCCAATGGTTGTAGAATGCTTTAGCCACCGTTGTTGCTTCCTGGTCTTGGAGTGGTATTGCTTCTGGCCAACGAGTAAAACGATCTATCATTGTGAGACAGTACCTGTAACCTTCAGATATAGACATTACGATTATGTCTATATGGATATGCTCAAATCTGGATGTCGGTGGAGAAAATGATCCAACAGGGGCAGATACATGTCTTGAGATCTTCGCACGTTGACAATCGATGCAGCTGCGAGCCCATTTTCTGCAATCGGAGTTTATTGACGGCCAAATATAACGCTGGGTCATAAGTTTGACCGTAGCATTGATTCCGGGATGCGAAAGTCGATGGACAGTGTTGAATGCAATTCTCCTAAACGGCGTGGTGATGAATGGTCGAACAGCTTGCGTTGATACGTCACATGTTACGGGGATGTCCGTGCCTGGAATGGAAGTATACGTTTCAATTGCAAAGACGTATTTTCTTTTAGCAATTTTCGAAGTTCTTCGTCGTCCGCCTGCGAGTCAGCGAGTGCCTTGAAGTCTAGAGTTGTTTCGAGCTCTTCTACGCGAGACAATGCATCAGCGACAGGGTTATCTTTTCCAGCAATGTGACGAATATCCGTTGAAAACTGGCTGATGAAATCTAAGTGTCGAAATTGGCGTGGTGAGCATTGGTCTGATTTCTTCCGAAATGCGAAGGTAATGGGCTTATGATCAGCATAAATAGTGAACTTTCTCGCTTCTATCATGTGTCTGAAGTGTTTAACAGCAAGATATATAGCTAGGAGTTCGCGGTCATAAGCTGCATATTTCTGCTCGGTGGGGCTCAATTTCTTCGAGAAGAAGCCCAGCGGTTGCCAATGATTATCCACAAACTGCTGCAGCGCTGCGCCGACGGCGTAGTCCGATGCATCACACATTAATGCTAACTGTGCGTCGGGTTTAGGATGAGCAAGCAAGGTAGCCTCCGCGAGACTCTCCTTGCACGCCTCGAAAGCCTTTGTAGTAGCTGGTGTCCAGGGCACAGGAGCATTTCCTTTAAGGTTACCCTGGAGTAGGTCGTTAAGCGGTGCTTGAGTTGCGGCTGCACCTGGTATGAACCTGCGGTAGAAATTAATCATACCAAGAAATCCACGTAGCTTTTTGACTGTGTCTGGTAATTTAAACCGTTGTATATCGACAACTCTGTCTGGAAATGGTTGAGTACCAGTTGCAGTTACCATATATCCCAGGAAACGAACTTCTTTCTGACCAAAGATGCACTGGCTGGGGTTGATGAGGACGCCATATTTCTTAAGACGATTAAAAACAATTTTCAAATGCTTGAGGTGCTCTTCATGTGATGATGATGCAATTAAAATATCATCAATGTACACGTAACAAAAGTCCAATCCCAGTAGCACTTCGTCTATGAAGCGCTGGAAGGTTTGGGCTGCGTTACGTAATCCAAAAGTTATGTACATAAACTCGAAGAGTCCGAATGGAGTAATGATGGCTGTCTTAGGTATGTCTTCCTCTGCGACTGGTATTTGATGGAATGCTCTTACTAAGTCAAGAGTGGAGAAAATGTTCTTCCCGTGCAGTCCTTGTGTAAAGTCCTGGATGTGTCGTACTGGGTATTTATCGGGTTCTGTCCGACTATTGAGTGCCCGATAGTCTCCACATGGTCTCCACTCATCTCCTTTCTTGGGAACCATGTATAGTGGAGAAGCCCATGGACTTTTTGATGGCCGACACAATCCTAGTCGCAACATCGCCTCGAATTCCCTTTTAGCGGCGGCCAACTTGTCTGGAGCAAGACGACGGGGTTTGTGCGCAACTGGTGGGCCTGGAGTCGTAATGATGTGGTGTTTTGTGCTGTGGCTTACTGTTTTAGGTGCGCCATCCGGACGAATAATATCTGGGAACTCCTGCAGAAGCTCATGGTATGGTGATGAGCCATTAATGACTTTGATGCTTGGTTCCTGACACTCTGTTATCTCCGCTTTGTAGGTAAGCAGGGTGGAGGAGTCTATCAAACGTCTACGTTGCAGATCTGGTAGGAGTCCATAATATGCCAAAAAATTAGCACCTAAGATTGGCTTGGAGACATCGGCTATTATGAACCTCCAAGTAAAATCTCGTCTTAGGCCAAGGTCCAACGTTAAATTAGCAATTCCATATGTAGCGATCACTGTCCCATTGGCTGCAAAAAGCTCGTAGTTTGACTTTTTATGCGGGCCTTGGATACGATGACGAGGAAACACGCAGATGTCAGCTCCGGTGTCCACGAGGAATTGGATTTTGCTGGCTCGGTCACAGACGAATAAACGGCGTGATTTCTTAGGGCAGGAGTCGTTAGCCGTCATTAACGACTGCCCGGAGCGTTTCCCGTAGCCTTGTTGCATGATGGAACATATTTTGTTGCCTTCGTATCAAACCGCCAGTGATACCAACACAAATCACGTGGACGTGGACCGCGGCTTCTGGAACGTGAGCGAGATCGTGATCTGTTTCTATCTCACACTCGCGCACGTGAAGTGGGATCGTTGATTTCTCGACGTAGCAAAGCAATCTCGTCCTTTAAACTGACGTACATCTTTTTCATGTCTTCCGATACCGATTCCTCTTGTTTGGTGGAAGTAGGACGAATTCCGGCCTCTGCAATAGCTGGACGCATTGGCAAGTATTCTAATGCTGCATCTGCAACATCCGCAGCTTTCTCCAACGGTTGGTCCTTAACAGTTGCTAGGATGGGCTGTAAGACCGTTGGCAATCGTCCTTGCCAAAGTGTACGGACAGTAGATTCCGACATATTCTCACCAGCTAGGTTTCGTAGACGTCGAAGAAACTGTGACGGCTTATCATCTCCCAGGTCCTCGCGTTCCAGCAGCTGACGTATTCGCTGACTCTCCGATGTACCACAACGCTTTGTCAAAATCGTCTTGAACGTTGTATACGGAGCGTCTTCGGGCGGGCTTAAAATGACATCACGCATTGTGTCTATGATCTTAGTTGGTATCTTCTGTATTATCATTGCGTATTTTGATTTCTCCGAGTTGATGCGGGCGGCAGCAAACGCAGCTTCTACCATGGCGAACCAAACTTCTAAATCATTCGATATGCACTCTGGTATATGTGGAGAACACGACGCAACCTCCGGGGCAGATTGTTCGCTAACGCTTCCGGTGTTCATTATACTGCTCACTTTTTCTATGTTTTACTCAAAAACAATGTCTCTTCCACGGAAAACTCGCGTACTACTATTAAACTTTAACACACTACACTCAAATCACTCTTTTTGCTTCGGGGTCACCATTTTGGTGGTTATAAGTGTAGGTATTAGAATAAGCACTCACTTCCAGGAACTAACTATTGTATATTTTGTAAATTAACACTTAATACATTCACACACAGAGTAAAATTATAATTATGCGACTCGGAGCGAGATGTGCTCGTGACGAGAGATGGCAGACTGTCTCCTTTCATCCAAATAAACCGACCCTTTTATAGGACTACCCGAATGAGGATCGGTGGGGATAAATCTTCCAGAAAATATATTTAAGCCATAAAATAGGGTCTATCCTTTCAACTAAAAATTAAGGTCGGCCCAAACATCTGGGCTATTGTCCAAACAGAAAGGTTTACCCAAACATGTGTACTATTGTCTAAAAAACATAAATTTGTTGCAAAGGATTACCGCCACTAAAGAACTTAACTATAATAATACAGTTTTATTGCCCCGGCATGAACGGGTCATTACAATTAGGAAACAATAATTTAGAACAGCATCTTTTTAACTAATATTATACAATAAGGTACACAAAAATTCTTACTTAAATAAAACGACTCGCAAATGTTTTATGGTTAAACATCTGCAGTCATATTTTAAAATGAAATGCGTGTTTAAATAATGTTCAAATTACAACTAATAAGCGTGTTATTTTAAAAGCTAAATATAAGTTGGCGTATTGCAACCGCTTTAAAAGCTATATCTAAGTTGGCGTATTGCAACCGACACAGATTATTCCAGCACTTTCCTACAAACAATCTTGATTTAACAAACATTTCCACAATTATTGAGTAGGTATGTTATGTGTATGCCTGGAAGTAACGCATCTATCAAAAGAGTTTTTCTCACATAAACAAAATATGGACAAGTGATAAAATACAGACGAGTGTCGCAGTAATTAAAGCTATTTTGATTACGAACATAAATATAAATCAATCATACTGAGTTTCACAATTATCTAAAAACTAGACCTGATTATTGGAAAAAAATTGTTCAGCCGACAATACGACAATAATTATTATTTTATGTTATTCTATCTTCTATGATAAAAACTTGTAAAACACAAAAACTTTATTATTATTATTATTTAATTCCACAGATGTCCCGCTCTGGCACAAAAAATAAATGGTCACGTTAGTATTGAGACAAAAATATTTTTGTGATCCGCAAATTTTGTTTGTGTGTAGATATTGAGAGAGCGAAAACACTGGTGTACGTATTGATATCCACTACACAAGGATTAACGTCTCAGTGGGAATGTAGTAATGGCCAGGTTTTTTTTTATTTCTATGAATGGTGAGACGAGCATTTCATTCGCCTGATGGTAAGCGATACGAGCGCTCATGAACAGTAGCAAAACCAAACACCTTGAATTACAAAGCAATGATTTACTTTCCACTGCGCTCGCCATTATGAGATATAAGATGTTAAGTCTCAATATGTCTATTAGTTACTATGGCTATAATGTCCTTTAATCCGAAACACAAATTCATCTATCCATCCAGAAAATTCTATAATATTCAAAATAAATTTTCACCATTTAATAATAAGATTTAGTAATATACACTTAAATTTACGCGCACATGCAAATATCAAAGTTAGTAATGGCTTTGCACTAGTTACTGCGCGTTTTATCCGGCTGAACCGGTTTAACTGTGCAGTGTACACTCAATATGTGAAAGTTTATTGGCAGAGGTACCCGCTTTATATTAGAAAAAAATTCAGAGATACAAACGAGCCAGTTACCCCAACATGCTCACGCCTGACTTCTCGAACGGATAGGGAGAAATGTCAATAATAGTAAAATAATTTGACGGCGTTTTTTAAATATATTTATCCCAACTCTGATCGGGATATATCACTGTTATATAATCAGGGGTAGTCCATCGCCTTATCGGGTATTAATTGTAATCAAACGTAACTCTTTTGAGATTTTTTTAAAACGAGACACTCGCATGAAATGACTTGACCGACATAGGATTCCAAATAAAGGCTTTGCAGTTAACAACTCATACCAAATCACAGAGACGCCTAACCTATCCATCCAACACTATATTTACAAAAAATATCAGTATTTATTAATTAAAGTAATTAGGAATACCAATTTAATAATATAAATACGAAACTTACCGAACTATACGTAGACATTGTAATAGAGCGAAATTTCAAGGCGGTGAAATACAACGGCTTTTGTGATCTGAAAATAATGTTGAGAAATGCATCATAATAATACATTGGAGACGGGTGAAAGGTCATAGAATCTTGGGCCTAGTATTACAAAGTTAGTTCCTGTACTATTTTAAAGTGATAAGATAAATATACCGAATATAGGTAAAAACTATGTTTGCTCGAAAAGGGTAAAGAAATAATCACTATGCATTATAGTGCAAAAAATCAGCGTTGTGCATTATTTTAGGGTAATAATTACTGTGTAGTGTGTCGCATCGTTGCAAATGATGTTTGATATAAAATATTGCTGTCGAAATTGATATCAACTACATTTAACTACTGAACTTATTTCCCATTATCAATCGATAAGAATAAAAAAATAGGTAAGTTAATTATGTAATGTAAAATATTTCATAAATGTAACGCCCAATTTCACCAGTCTCCTTTAAGCAATTAATATTTAAAAATAGAATGCTAAAAATACTACATGAATTAACCATTGCTAATGAACATAACTAAAAGTTGGAATATTAAAATAGTGAATACCTCTGAAGCACCACTAAAAGCAGGCGGCGGCAGCGCGCGCCGCTTTTATACCAGCCGCTCTCGTACACCGCATCCGATACTCCCACGCTCTTAACATTCAAAATATACCTGTAGAGTACTCGCAAAACAAGCAAACACACGGACTAGTACTAATTACGAACCACGGTGAGAAATAAATATATGTAAAAAGTATAACGTTCTACATGTTTAGGATATGAGGTTTAGTAGATTTACTTGGTATCAGTTCTAAAGTGAGTCTGTAACCGCTAGACAAGTGCTATTTGATAGGTATTGTCAATAAAATAAAATTAAATAGCAGATTATAATCTGCATAATATATAAATAAATAAATTCAGCCAACAGTCACATACATAGTTCTGTCCCCACATTAAGTTCAATTATGTCTTGTGTCGTGGCTATAAAAAACTACGAGAGAGTTTTTGTCCCACAAACACCGAGACCTGAGACAAATACTAGTTCTCTTTCACATTTATCTCGGTGTGGGAATCGAACCCGCGGCCTCTCGTTTCACAGCCGGCGTCTAACCAACTGCGCCACGGAGGCTGTCATAATATATGTTCATATTATTTCGTTGGACTTAAAGTGCCACTCCATTCACTGTATAACATTAGAATAAAAAGTATCATATATTTCAGCTTGTAGTTTCGCAGTCATTCCGCCGTTTCCTTAAATTGCCCATAATTAGCAAAACAAACCTGTTTGTATTACAGACATTAACTAAGGGTAGAACATTTCAGTGCGTCGTAAAGCCCAATTTCTCAATTCAGTATTATGGAGAAGCAAGAAACGCTACTACCTACCTTCATCCCGTTCCTATGGAGTCCGAGCAATATATTTTATATTCTTGTGATTTTACGACCTGCTAACCCTTAGGGAAAAGTATTCCGTCTTGGGAAATCGTCTTTTTCTAATCGAAATTACACATAGTCGATTGCTGGACTTGGAAATTGAACTGGGAGCTGCTACAATAAATCTTAATAAATATCACTTGGGGTGATAAATGTGATTATTTTTAAAAATCTATGAAATTAATATCGATTCATATCGAATAAAAAGTGTTTTTTAAACAATGGAAAACACTTTCGCCATGAGCCCAGCAAAAAATTGATGAAGAGAAAATACAAACGCGGAGGTAACAGATATAACCATAAATAACAGTGGTGCACAAGGTAAGCCTGGATAAAACTACGGGAAACAAAATTTAAAAGGTAAAATCGAATAGATATGTGTATCCAATATCTTGTGGAACAAAATGGAACAAAATAATGTACTGGATTCTACGGGAATCAATAAATGACATTGCTCAATTCAACTCCTTAGATCAGCAAATAGAAAAGGTTCTTAAGTGATACTAAGATTATTTTTTGTGTCGATGTCTAGTGAGCCTCTTGGAACAATATAAAAAAGGAAATCCTAAAAATGAAACATAACCAAAAAGAATCTGATATAATGATCACAGTGGCTTAATTTATATTCGTCATTTGACTCGGTTATTTGCCGTTCATTTGGTATTCGTTGAAACTAAATTCTGTTATTCCTGCGCACTCCATTGTTTTCAGCCACTAAAATTTGCTTTTGGGGCGTGCGATTTATTCACCGGGTGTTGCGAAATGCAATCTAGTAGGTAGGAAGTACATAGGAAGCAATAAGAGCAAACATACCGCCCTGTATATATCGTCGGCGTACCAACACACTATTCCCATTTGCGTGAGAGCGGCGCCGAGGAAAAACTTATTGCTCATCTCCATCCATGGCTCAAGGAACTGAAATAAAGTTCCAGCTTGAAGTTTTATTGCGAGTCTGCCGCTGTGCTTGCATAATGAGTGCAAAAAACAATACTGCTTTCTTTAATTCAAAAACAATGGTCATTTGCATCTTAGCAAGAATTTATTTTGAGAATTAATCTTACAGATTAGCGCTGTGATTGTAAATAATATTATTATCGAAGGAGTTATGTGCACATGTACAGAGTCGATTACGAAATCGTCCTTACAGCCCTTTTATAATATTTAAATTCACAAATTTTAATATAAATTTTATTGTTTCTTCCTCTCTTTTCTTTCTTTCTGCCTAATTTATTTTTCTACACCTGGTCGCCATCTTGATTGCAGAATGTATAGACAAGAGTTATCTTTTGCCATACAATAAAATCAGCCGACATTGTTGCGACCGCACACTATATCTTTTCCACAACTTTTTGATACTACAGAACAGATATATGAATGTGAAAATATCTTGGTGCGAGCTGAGATAGACAAATCCACAAAGATGGCTTCCTAAGCCGGCACACGAGGGAAGGATATAGAATGGGGAGGATGGCATAGGATTAAACAATTCTGCTGAGTATTTCCCATTATTAATGTAGTATGTGCCTAGTACAATTTTGTACGGTAATAGGATCAAAAATATTTAATGCTTTACTTACAACTATTGTGAACATGACACAACATATATTCACAGAACTCAATAGAACGTTAATCAGATTGACCACTGAAAATGCATCCTCCAAATGGTTTATGTATCTGGAAACAAAACAAAAATCATAACTTTATAAGGAATAAAACACTTGGGCGCAACATTGATTATATTGTTTGGATTTAAAGTATAAATATAATATTATTTTTTGGTGCAGACTGCAGACCATGATAAATAAAAAATTTTGGAAGTTTCACACTCCATATCAATCTTTGTTACAAAATGCGAAGCTAATTGAAAATGACTCGATTCCTATTAATCTTCCGTAGGGGTTCGTTAAAGCCGTGGTCACCGCAACGGTGAGTAAAGACTCAGCCGAGCCTTTACCTGACACGCTTATTAAAACGAACCGAGAGATAACAGCGTGCGAATGATGTCCCTTCACTGTTTTAAAATGCATTAACATATTAGTTTTTATTGCAATGAATAGCAAGACAAGCCATTCGCCTTATGGTAAGCGATATGACGGGTCATGGACAAAAGTAAAACCAAACAACACCTTGAAATACAACGCAATGCTTGGTACTCCACTGCGCTAGCTATCCTGAGACATAAGACGTTAAGTCTCAATATATCCAGTAGTTACTTTGACTACAATGTCCTTGAAATCAAAACATGACAGTGCATTTACACTGGTGTTTGACAGGAGAAATAGACGTTGTGGTGATACCTACGCACGCGGCCTCTCACATATGAGAGACCTACCACCAGTAAAAATGTAACCAGTATTATTACTGCGAACTCGGCTTTATGAATTACAAAGTGTGCAGTGCTCTGGGATGTAGCTGTATGCAGTAGTTCAAACACTCAATTTTACTATGCTTTTTACTATTGATTGGCAACCATGTCGGTTAACTCGTACAAAAATAAGCAAACCAACACCTTTCGTATTGAATCTACAAATTACTAATTATGCAGCATCAAAGAAACCATTAAGGCGTATACTCGAGCAGACACAAGCTCATAAAACACTTATGTGATGATTACTTGATTGAAATGAAATACACAAAATTAACCTACAACATGGCGCAGTAGCGGGATTTGCAACTATGGGTACGATTGGATACAAATTTTCTGAGCTAACTTTTTTTATTGCTAAGAATAGTCTGATAGCAAGCGATACGACCGCTCATGAGTAGTAAGTTACTACTAGTAACAAAATACAACACCATGAAATAAAAAGCATAAGATGTCAAGATTCAATATGTCCAGTAGTTATTCTTGCAACAAACATCTTCAAACCGGAACACAAATTGACATTATGGTGATATCACCAGTAAAATTGTATCAAAATTATACCACACTCTCTGCCATTATATACGTTATTATACTATTAAATTACTAACAATTCAGCCTTACTTAATAAGTCTCTGATGTATTTTCACAACAGCAACTATATCCTCGTAGCTGTCTTGTACAGAGCCGTCGGCGTTAACATTGCCATCAGACAAGCCCAGGCGGCGTATCTGAACCTGCAACACGCGCAGCAACATGCTGATGTGGCTCGACATCGTCATGAACAGCAGGTCCGAACCCAGCATACAGCATACGGATATCACACCTTGAAATAAAAATTACCAACTTATTGACTTCAAAAGAAAATAATACAATAAAATGTATATACATAACCTTATGCCTCTTTTCCTAGAAAGGGTAGGCAAACGTGCAACCAGGACACCCACGTTTTCCTTGTATTTTCCGTCCCAGGAAATGATGGAGGGCGAGCAACCGCCAAATTAAAAAAATCAATATTACTTTGCCCAATCCGAAATTGGATCCCAAGACCACAGCTTTGCAATCATACTGTAGTACAATTGCGCCACCGAGGTAGATTTAGGTCGAAAGAAGGTTAGAAAATTTGGGTCGCCTTGTTTAGCCAAAGGAAGTCCACTACGATTACTATGGATTTCTATAGTGAGTGCTGGAAGCAGTGTGCACCCAGCGACGTCCTGCAAAGCTATTATATCATCTGTCCAATTTGTGAGTGGACAACCGATGCTACGCTTTCCAGTTAATTAAGGTAATTAAAGATTTTAATTATTTAATATCCAGTTCATTTTGTAATTAATATGTTCTTGTATTGCCATGTCAGTCGTGCCCAAACGCTACTCATTGTTCACATAATTATGCAAGAAAATAATTGCATTTCATTTACTTTACACGTAACAATGAATTACGAATATTAACTTTTCATACGACACAGATACTTCCCGTCATATCCAAATAAAAAATCGAAACAAAAATTTCCGTTATTTCAATTTTTAAAAACGTCCAAAAATCCGGCGTGCAGCGTCACTCGCTCGGTATGCATGAAAATTTCCCACTAACCTGAAAATGTTTCAAAAACGTACACCAACTCGTGGTAAAAAGGCTTCGTTTTGTCAAACGGGTACGACATCTGCCATATGAAGCCCAGCTCGGCAGGTGCGCCGCGGATTTTGCGATACAATAATATGGCAATGGGCGTTAAATTGTACAGCCAAACACCCAGCACGTTCCAAAAGGCGTACACTGAAATGAGATCATTAAATGAATTCACGGCTAGGAAATTCACTTTTGTATTGATAAAATCAATCACAACGAACTATGAAGGTGAAAGAAAACATCGTCGTAAGGAAACCATGCATACTACAACGATTTGTAAGAATTACTATGACATGTAAAGTCCCGCAACCTGCATTAGGCCAGCGTGAACTATGTATATGACCCAACCCCTTACCATCATACTCTCGATTGTAGAAGAGACACGTGTCCCATAGTGTGACATATACGGATTGATACAGATACAAAAACAGAAGTTAACTTGTTTCACACCACATTTAATGTGGATTAAAATTATTAGAAATTAAAATAATTCTATGTGTATTACGGAATAATATCGGCTTGTACAACATCAATTTAGCAAAGGACGAGTTTACTATAAAATTGAGAAAAGCTTAAGGATTATTCCACAACATTAGGTTGTTGTCAGATAGCGGACTTCACATAATGCTTGTGCAGATAGGAAACATCGAATCCTCCTATATATTATCAGGCCCGCCGGATAAAATAAAGCTCACATGGCATAATAAACATTTTTTAAGAAAGGTAACATATTAATATACCTTCATAAAAAAGCTTAGTAATAAGTTTATTGGTTTCTTATATTTACGCGAATGTTATACATTGAAAAAAAACTATCATTTACGGATTTTATCGCAGATTTGGTTTAATTAAGTTTATACGAACGAATCTGTCTGTGTTTCAACGCTGAGAGGCTATCGCGTTTTATCTCGACAGCTTCCTTATCATTAATTGATACCGGCCAGATATCCGCCAGTTCGCTCACGAGCTGTCGGAAAGTACGTCGCTTGTACCAAATCGTAATCAACTTGCCGAAACCTGAAAAAAGTATATTATCCTTTTTCAGCCGATGCTATCTTTCTGCATGACAAAGGCCCATCTCTCACTCCAGTTTTCGCTTCCTGAGCCTATTAAGCGGATTTCCATGAGCTCATTCATTGCACAACATATTTATTGTCGACTGGATTACTTACTGGAGTTTTATTTGTACAGGAATAACATAGGCTTAATAGCATTAGGAATTATATGTCTTCGCTTAGATTCTTGTAGTAAAAGATATGTGAATGGATTCAAAGTAATACTTGTTCTAATCATACATAATTAATTACAGTTAGCCGGAATATTTAGATGCAGTTGGGTAAATCGTTTATAGAACTCAAAACAGATCAGTCTCTCATATGTGAGAATAGGTAACACTAGGTAGGTACCATCGCAATATCTATTTCTCCCGCCAAACAGCTCTCAGGATGGCAAGCGCAGTGGAATGCCAAGTATTGTATCCATGAGCTGTCGTATAGCCTACCATCAGGCATATACATAATACGAATGGCATTCTCGAATCGCTATTCATCGCAATAAAAAAACCGTAACAGTCTAAAATACACACACATGCATTATTCACACGTTCACGGTGGTAGGCGAAGATGCCACTAGTGCCACCCACAGTACGCCGAGCTCATTTCCGTTCTAACTGTATAGGGTTGAGTTTATCGCCATAGCGTATGTACGTAAATTCCAATCTAGGCCAATATTTCACAGCCTCCGTTGCGCAATTGGTTAGCGGCGGCTGTAAAACGTGATGCCGCAGGTTTGACTTTACTTTTTTCGGGTCTGGGTGTTAGTGAGTCCGAGTCTCTCGTAGTTCCTGATACCCACAACACAAGACTCGATCTTAGTGCAGGGTCAGGACTATGTATGTGACTGTTGGACGTATTTATTTATTTATAGCACACTAGACTATCATGGATTTGCACCATGTGTACATTGGCCAATATACGGGCGAATACGAATACGTGAGTCAGTACATCAACAATTAAATAGGTAAATGTTTCCGCGTCATATTCAATTAATAAAACAAAACGATGGAAACACAAGACACTTCCATCTTTAAACGTCTATAATGTGAAAGTAAAGCAAAATGTAAATCAAGTTATCTAATAGATTTTAACTCGGTGCTTAAGTAATTGGCAACTTGACTTTAGTAGCCGGAACACATTTGCATTCACTTAAGTTGAAGACTAAATAGACTCGTGAAATTCTGTTTATACTCTGTGTGCATGCGAAAATAGCTATAAACCATTTACTGGGTAGAAGGACCCTCATATTTGAGTGGCTCAGTATGGTCTGAGTAAATATCATCGCATTGTTCATTTTTGCCGCCATGCTAGTTAAGTTGGCACTAGGCACTATAGCATCCCAGTTTGAAAACATTATAATCAATGATAAAGAACTTTAGAAGATATCTAATGACTCGGGGGATACGCGCAGTACAATACTTTTTTGTTATGATTGGCGAAACGAGGATGTCATTGGCCTGATGGTAAGCAATACGACCGCTCATGAAAACTAACAATACTTGGCATTCCACAGCGCTCGCCATCCTGTGACATAAGATGTTAAGTCACATTTGAAGTTCTGATTGGTGATGCGTCTTTGTAACTCTTATCAAATAATTCTCTTTAATAAAAAAAACTTACTCATAGTATCATAGCCCGCTATGTGCAAATAGCTTCCGACGAAATCCTCGATAGAAGCAGAGTTGATCATTTGTCCAGCCACATAGGCATATTCACCAATCAACATCAAAATCAACAAAGATGAAGATGTTACAAAAGACATGTATGATTTCATCCTATCAAGTCCTGTCTTCGGTACATCGTCTATGAACGAGAGGCCTATACAACGAATGCAAAAATTGCACAATCTTAGAGTTTCGTGTATTTCTTTTCGTGCTACTTCTTTATCAAGAACGGCCATCTTTATATCGTCTTTATTTATTCCAACATAAAGGTAATAAAAGTCGCCTTGATTTACCAATCAACTGTTCCCAAGTAACATTAAGAACTGAATAAAATTCCTTTAGTAAATACTTATAAACTACTCCGTCGAATAAAACTTTATATAACTTATTTATAAAATAAGAACTTCGCTTAATGGTCTATAAAAGTTAATAACGGGTTAGGAGCTTTGAAACAAACAGGTAATTTTTACAACAAGAACGAGCAGTCATTAAAACTTTTTTCATATACCACTTACTTCTTTTGCTTATTTTTTATTCATCATAGATCATA
Organism: Hyles vespertilio; assembly: GCA_009982885.2. Classification (NCBI taxonomy): domain Eukaryota; kingdom Metazoa; phylum Arthropoda; class Insecta; order Lepidoptera; family Sphingidae; genus Hyles; species Hyles vespertilio. Next base: position 11,235,356 of record CM042818.1, read on the forward strand.
TTCTGGAAGTTTATAGGTACCTGTAAGTAGTTAGGTAGAACTATTGATCATTACGTAAAAAAAATCATTTTTCTACAATCAAGATTTCTCAGCCAAACATCGAGTACACAATTGTTAACAATGAAAATAGACACAAAAGAACAGCTCTACTTTAAAACAATTCCAAAACAGCAGCAGTGTGGTGACACATACATAGTGTTCTATACAGCAATGCCCATCTAGAGACCGAAGCAAAATGACTGCATTCATTTATTCTAAAGGATTCAAAAGGAGCTTCCGCAATTTCGTCTGCTTTCTTAAAACTAGAAATGTACTTGCTAAACCTGAATCAAAGAACACAGGCGCTGTGCACTCAGCAACTTTGGTTGAAGGAAACTGTCAACATTGAACTAGTTTTCGATAAAAGCTGCCAGTTGCGGCAACTGTTTTTAGTTGCTGCGATTGTAAATTTCAAAGAATTTGACAGGTTTCTTCAGCTAGAGTTCCTCTTTCTTCCCAGCGCCTTACTCGTCTCACTATGACGGGTTTTCACCATCGCACTGGAACTAACAACTGGAAATAAGTACCATAGTACTTATTTCCAGGAAAATACGAATAACCTTGCATCAGCGTTAATAGCCGTGTTGAAGGTCAAGGGCCGAAGAAGTAGGTAAAAACTAGTATACAAGTATTTTGCAACAGCCGTGTCTTTGTAGAGTAATATAATACTGTAGCAAAAATGTAATTTTAGCCTAGACAGAGTAAAATATTACTTACCTTCTATGTCTTGATAGCAACGTGTGACGTGCATATGACGTTTTGGCACACGTAGCCTCAGCGACATTAATAAAGCTGATTTCTTACATTAAATCTAATAAACATTTTTTTATTACCTTTCGCCACAAGCTAATATATTTTAGAGGATTTATAATAGGCTTTATTATAGTGCAATGCTGTCAAGATAAAATATCCAATAACGTAATTTCCCTATCCAGAAATTCCTTTGCATAAAAACCATTCCTTTCACACCAAAATAGAACCAAAGCATGCAATTAAATGTCGTCTCGTGTAAATGAGCCCATTTGAATAATTTTAATTCGGAGTCCGCCTTAATGACTAATCGCTTTTATCGGAAAAGCTGATTTTCTCCGGCGGTATATCCGACGGATATCCGACCAATTTTATGTTTTAACTCCCCAGTTCTTTTCATTTCTTTGTGAATCCTCTTTGTTTATTGCTTTAAAAAGTTTTGTTTTAATACTTTCAGGATGCCATAGAAATTACTAGATTGTTTTAAAATTATAAAAATACTCGATATTTTAATTGTTCTCAAATGCTAAAAACTTAAGCTAAAAAAAATTTTAAGTTTATCCATACAACAAATATGACGTAATAAACAATCATTTTCTGTATGAATGAATTCTAATCAGCATTATGCATTCCACTTCCAAAAGGTACACCGTACATCGTGCTCAGAAATGTTGCATAATTCAAATATTAGCGGCACACTATCGTATTTACACTGCACACTTGTCGCCGAATCTATCTTCCCCATTTGAGATTGTCATTAATTAAAAGCAATTACAATTTTACTGCTACAGTGTGTTTGATTTCTGACTTAATTATTCCAAATTGGCCACAAACGTTGTCAACTGCAATCATCCATCATGTAGGGACGACCAGACACGTAGACCTATCACGCAGAAATGATTTCAGTGGAACGCTACGTATGTGAGAGCTCATCAAACAGGTTTACCTCATACGTAATTAAAAGATGAGTGAAAAACAATGTAATTACATATGTATAACGAAATAAGCAAATTTTCAAATAATAGTAAAGGGGAACGAAAAATCTCTTGAAAATGAGTTCCAAGTAACTATGAGAAGTTTCAAATTATTTTCAATGTTTAAAAACTAAAGCTATAAAAAGGTATTAAGTAACGTTTGTTTTGTCTAGTAAGGGTTCTTCTTCCTTAATTATTTTGGTACAATAATTGGAACAACTGATTTTAAAATTAAATCCAAATCATGCAAGCTTTAAATATAGCCGTTCCTTATAAGAACCAGAAAAAAATAAATCTAAAATGTAATTCCATTTAAAAGACAAAACACAAGGGCGGAAACATTACGTCGGCACAGAGGTAGCAAACTCCAACAGCGGTGTATTAAACACACATGACAGGAGTAGTAATGTGGAGGCCAAGTTGGTTGAAAGCTAGAACTTGCTAACTACATTCCAAGTCCGACAGGCATTATAAGACAAGTTGCATGTCGCACCACCTGCATAAAGCGTGCCACTGAAATTGCATTTGCCACTCGGCGCTGTATATAGGGCGGCCTACTGTCATACATTAGAGGAGACCGTCACGAGATAGAAGAAACGAAACAAAGTGGGAAAAGGTCAGATAAATATAGCAAAATATATCGGTATCTGTATAATGTTGGACATCATGTAGATTCCGTCACTTTTTTCTCTACCATCCGGTTCACAAGGAAGTTTGCACCAGAAAATTCGGTGTTTGCGTTCTTTAATGGGAGAAAATAAGCATGTTCATATATATCGTTTACGTAATATAATACATAAGCTCCATTCTCGCCGAGTTATAGAAAAACAGGGGTTCTTTTGGGACGTTTGGATGAAATATGAGAGTATTTTATGAGGACTCGCGCGCACTCTGGTTTACTAAACAAACGACATTATGATGTTCTTTAGTTACTAGGAACGCATGAAGTTGGCAGAGATACTTTCTTCTTCGCCCTTCAGCCCTAACAGCCTTAGGTACATCAATCCCGCATTGAATTGACAAAGTTGGCCACTTATTTTTTTTATATTGGCCTGGCATAGTGGCAACATTGCACCTGATGGTAAGTGTCAATGCCGCCCAGGCAGAGTATCCATTGGCATCGGACGGCAGTCCCATGCCAATGAAAACAATTATGCCGGCCTGCTAAGGTGCCTCTTCAGACACACAGTACACGTGTATTTTCCACAGGCAAATCTAATCAGTTCACTGTCGCGGCACACAGCACACTCCACTTGTTCCTAAGATGATTATGTATTAATGACACGGCACCTTGTGAGTTTAACCCAGTTTGTGAATGTATGTGCTCCCAGCTTATATGTAATTAGCGGATTCATTAATTTATTACATCGTTTTTGCTGAGCATACGTGGGAAGGTTATTTGAAACTGTCGCCTTTTGATATGCTATAATTTATCCGTACACCTACATAAACTGGGGTATAGTTCATATGAATTAAATTCACAGTTGAATCATCATTGACAACGGATATACATTATTTTACATTTTAGACCTCTTGTTACGTTAAATGATTGAAAAACCCCTCAATAGATAATTTTCTGCGCTATTTTTCTTTTAATCAATTGTAATTTAAAGTTCAACAGAACTTATTTCAATCATTAACGAAAGAAAAAACTGGCCATAAACTAAATGAAACATCATATTACTTCCTCATATCATATTATAAATAACTATATCAAGCCAAAGCCTTAATTTGGTAATAATAAACAAGCATAATATTTATTTTCTCTACATTGAGGAATAATCTCGTAGGCCAAATTAATAAAAAGCTTTTTTATTGTGTTCTACATAAACTAAGAAAGTTAATATACTGCCAGTATATTAACTTTCTTTTCGTAAAAGGGTTGATGTCAGACGGACGGTCGGTCGTAAAACTATAAGCTAAATCATTCTGAACTGTAATATAGAAATATAACCAGGTTAAACCGTGATGTGTATTAAAATCACGCAGAAAAAAGGAACATTTAGTAGAAACAAATATAAATTTTATTTACCTTGTCAAATAAAATTTCCAACATAACAATATTACAAGGTAAAAAGTAGCAATAATAAAAAGTAAACAAACTATCGTCCCCAAATCCGCGACTTGAGGCACTTCTAGCCTCACCTGTCCCAGGATTACTTTGTTCCCGCATTTAGCCGGCTTTCTGAGCTTTACGGGATTACAAACAGGCGCGGGATCTCGCAAAAGTAAGCAAGCAGCTGCTCGCTTATCCTCTAACAATCTTTACTTTGTTTTACTTTTCGAGTCACGTGTCCATGAGTCTTCCCATGGTAGCCGTTGTCGCAAACTTTGTAGTTTACAATGAAAATTACGGTTGTTCTGAGGGAATGTCTAATAATGTCTCCATGTTTATAAGGCCTTCATGTTACTGCTTCTGTACGAAACAAGGTTTCTTTAGTCAAGTACTCACATTATGATCAAAATTAGCATCCTTCATTAAGTTAAATACGAAATGTCTCGCGCGGTTACGCTGCTAATATTAGATGAGGAATTTAATTTTGTTGTGGATGTAAGGAAATTAACGAACGTAAATGATTTATTAATGCTTATTTATAGCTCTTTGAGTAGATAAGATCCTATCTTCATAAAATCAGGTTCTTATCATATTTCAGTAGGCGGCATTTCACTCTAGAATACGAAATTATCTAAGATATGTTTTTCGTGTGTATAATTAACATAAACGTTGAAGTACAGGTTTTTCTATTTATAAATGCAATATATTTTATTAATTTTTATTTTTACTGCAAATGTTATTTATGTATTTATTTAAAGCTTCATATACTGAACGTAAACAGGCGGACTTAATGCCTGAGGCATTCTCTGACAGTCTGTAGGCTTGTAAAGAAATGAAGCATATCATGTGTAAAAATAGATAATAATACAAAAATATTATAAATATTAAATGTAGTTTTAAGTTCATTTTATACGTATAGTACGACTAAGCACCATCTATATAAATAACCTTATGTCCATGCTACATATTTTTTAAGGTTACAAACGGATGATTTTCGTTACACAGTTCGTCAGGAAAAACTCACTTCGAAAAAAATATTGCTTTTTCTAATATAAATTAAATCAGTAAATAAATACAATGGCAGAAATTCTATAAAATATGACTACAGAACGCCTTTTTCTTAATTTTTGTTTTTCTATTTTGCTTTCAAAAAATAATACCCAATGAAAAATCTATTCACCCAAGAAAAATAGGTCTACAATCGGCATAAACTGAAAAGCTTATAGAAATTGTCCCTGGCATTCAATTGCAAATCCCTCGGTAAAGTTATAAAAATGTAAGGGTTCAGGATGGCTTATCTCTTTCCACAACGAAAGAGTTGTGAAGCCTTGCAGACACTTTAAAGTATGGTAAAAAGTTAGCTTAAGGGATGCTTTTAAAATAAAGCTCTAATTTTTTTTACTTGAACGAAAGTTGGTTCTGTAATTCTTTCCTCTCGTATAGCGACAGCCATACGATATAGAATGGCGACACATATACGGATTCCGTGTTTCGGATCCATACTGTGTATGTGGTTTCCAGGCCGACAAAATAATGTTAACCGGCAGTGGATAACTGTCTCTCTAAGGCCCAATTGCAACAAACAAACTAACTTAGTCATTAACTTTGACTTCAAAATCATCGCCATACATTTGAGTTTGCTAATGTATGGAACTGATATTTTCAAAATTATAGGAAAAGTTAGTTTGTGCAACTGAGCTTGAACTATAGGGCACTTAGCACCATCACTTTTTCAAACCAGTACAAAAATGCTCCTATTACTGTAGTTAACATCTTTGTCTTCTTATTACGTTCACAAGCCGTACAACGAAGTAAACATAAATAATACAAACAAATTATATGTGTTAATATTCTTTCTCATATTGTGTCCATAAAAAAATATACATACATAAACCCACGCGTTTTTCCCAGAAGGATTAGACAAATAACCTTGACAGCCTTGACTAACATATCGGGCACAAATTTCATACTCCGGGCTGATTATGAATAGAAAAATCCAATATGACTTCGATTTCAAATTTTTGTTCGATTCGAACCCGAGACATCAGCTTTGTAACCATATCGTAGTAAACATGTTTTTTATTGTCTTTAAATATCTCATTATATACAGGGAGCGCAAAAAAATGGCGCACTTGCTCAGTCGGGTACAAGGGCATAATATTAATATCGTAATAAAAAAATAATATTTGGAAAATACCTACCCGTTTTGAAGTTATGACCGTTTGAAGTTTTCAGTTTAATTACCACTTTTTCGCATAAAACCAGTTGGAATAGATGAAGAACAAAATTTAAACACATACGTATTTTTCCGTTTCGTCATTAATTGAACGGTTAACGAAATATACCACGAAAACCATTTTTAACAGCATCAAAACTTTCTTAGACATCGCTTTAACCGTTGTTTACACATGGGTAAGGTCATGAACTCTTAGCTGTATAATTTATCCTTTTCTAACTTCAAAAAAGGATATTTTTTGTTTCATTTCAAATAAATAAATAAGGGACGTACTCAGATTTAAGCGTCAATAAATTAACAACATAATAACTTTAGGTGCAGTTGCATCGTGTATGGATTGACTATTATTTTGTTTGTCATTATTTTCCTTAGTGTCACAAATCCAAACTGAAAGACACCAAGAAATCACATTGGTCATCGCTTAAATCATGTAAGAATGCGAATTTAATTCTAATTAGAAAAGGTTTCGTAATACCTACATAACATTTAAATTATCTAAATTATTAATATTCATTGTAAAAATAATCTGATGACACTGATTAATAAAAAATAATATTTTTAAAATGATGGCCCAATTCGGCCCTATTAGTCAAAGGAAGCCGCCGGTCATAGTGTACTTCGTCGGATCCAACGCGGCTCGATTATTCTTCCTTTGAGGTTGCCGCCGCCCTTTGTGAGCGCGAGCCGAAAGGCGGCAATGTCTTTGTCGGTAACTTTTAGCATTTTGCAAAAGAAGACCGACATCTTGAGGTGTGTTCACACTACACACTTGAATTAACTTAATTTGATTAAGTACCTATTCCGATATAAAAGTTACGTTAAAAAAAAGATCTTATTGGACTGATAGAATGGTCCTTACTTGCTCAAGAGCTTATAATATTATTTAAATATGTCATCAACCGATCCAGTCAGTTACAAATTGCCTATTTAATTTTGCTTATTATTGTATTTAACATTACTTTAATGTGTTTTGAAAATAATGTTACTTTAAAGTAATAAAATTTCTTCTAAATTCTTATACCTAGAGAAATGTCGTCTACCATTACAGCATAAAATTTACATATGAGACTTCTGTGAAATAAAATTAGTGAAATCAATAAACACTAACCACTAATTTACTGCACTGGAGACCCCGTGCCCTGCAGTGGCACGTATATGAGCTGATACAGTACTAATACTAATTGTTCACTTGAATTATTATGAACTCAAATAGGAAAGCTTTGTATCTAATGTGAACAGGCCTTTATCTTTCAAAAATCAAAATAATAATTTATTTTTATTAGTTGGATTCGGATTGCGATCGCGTGTGCATGTATTAGTCGTGTGCATATTATTGTAAATTCGTTTTCAGTTATTTTGAGTAAATTTCATTAATTTCACTATGCTTTGAACATTACCCAATTTGATAGCTTTTGATGTAACTTGTGTTATGTGAAATGTAAAAGAAAAAGTGATTTGTGCTACCAAACTGTGACAGTGTTTACAAGGTCAGTTAACTATTTTAGTGGTCATTAATGACAACTAACCAGCCCATATGAGTCACCGACGGCCTCCGTGGAACAGTTGGTAAGAACTGCCTGTGAAATGAGAGACCGCGGGTTCGGTTTCTGCCCCGAGACAAATAATTTCCATGAACCATAATTATTTTTCTAATCCCCGCGACACAAGATTTGTATCTTAGTGTGGGGTTAGTACCCATGTATGTGACTGTTGATAGTATTAATTTAATATCCTTTTTATGTACCTTGAGCGTTATGTACACAATCGCACGACTTATAAGTAAATAATGAGCTATGCTTATTTATTGTTGAGTGTCTACCGTTCAGTTGTAAGGTTCAATCACTTTAGCGTAATGTGTTAAGGGTTAGCATATGTAAGGTTAGTTTTTTTTTTCTCGGCATCTTTCTTAATATTCGCTAGCGCCATGCAAATCCGTATTAATTAAGATGCCTTCACCATATACTATAATGTATATTAGCAGGTGCGCCGTTTTCTTGTCCACCCTGTATATCAAATAAGATTATATCAAATAAGATACACATAGACTAGTATAGTCATATTCTGTCTCTTCTCTATAGTATTCTATTTAATCCCTCAGCTCCGCGCTATCTTCAGGACCGTTTTAGTTTCCTCTATACTGCAAATTCTCATTCCCTTAGGTCGTCAGAGAATCTGATGCTGAAGTTCCCGGTACACAAGACATCATTCTACGATCGCTCCTTTACTGTAGAAACAGTGCGATTGTGGAATGCATTGTCACTCAGTATAAAACGGTCACCCTCCTTGGAAACTTTTAAAACGAGAGTGAAAGCACACTTTCTGGCAAGCTAAAACTGTGTCCATACTTTACTATTAATATTTATTTATTATTATTATATTGTATGTATGTAGTTTTGGTGTATGTTTTTTTCACTGCATCGTTATATATATTATTATTATTTTTTTTGAATATGTATTTATGAATTGATTATGTAAGTTTATCTTATAGTATCATAAAAGCACCGTCAATGTTAAGCACTCATCTCCTCTTCTTGCACGGTTGTCTGGAAGAGATCGCTATTAGCGATAAGACCGCCGTTTTTTAACACTTATTTGTTTTTCTCTTTTTATTTTTGTAAATGCCTTGTGGTGTTTTAAATAAAGAGTTGTTATTATTATTATTATTATTATAGACTAGTCATACTATGTCTTCTGAATACGAAAGGACTCATTAAAGCCAGTTTTAAAACCTATTTTAGTTATAGAATGTTTCTTCTCTCAAACTGAATTCAAAAGTCGTTCGAAAGAGGACTATATAACTAAAATAGGTTTTAAAACTGACTGAATAAGGCCGTAAATATTTTCAGTATTTATTTTCAGTCGGATAATGTCGGTTATACTTAAGATTTCAAGCACTTGAAGAGAACAAAAGTAAGTTTATTTATATATTCAGATTGCTATCATTAACAACTGCGTTTCGAAAAGGATCTGCAGTGTTTTCACATTCATTCAGGGCTGTCAACAAGGACTTATATCTTGATAGTTCAACATTATTAGGCATTACTGTTGCCATATTCGTAAATCATCATTATCGTTATCGTTATCAGCCCGTTGCAGTCCACTGCTACACTTAGACCTCTCCCAAAGAATACCGCAGAGCCCGGTGTGCTGCTTTAAACATCCAGTCACTGCCGGCCGTCTCGTATAAGTCACCGCTCTGGCCAGAGGGCGCCACACACTACGTTTGCCAAGGCGCGGTCTCCAATCCAGAACACGCTTATTTCAGCATGAATAATTGGCTGAAATAATAGATAATAATAGCAAATAGCAATTACCTGTAGACTCTGGATCGCCATTTTATAGATGACAACGGCAATGTATGACTGAAAAGTTAGGTAACAATAAATTTTCAGCTTTCATACCAAATCTCCCTTAAGATAATCCAATTACTGAAAAGTCTTCTATAATATATTTTACGGTCTGTTCTCCAAAGTGATCCGATAGGTGAATGTTCCAATAATAAATATTTTATACCCTTTTTACACCTAATGTCAAGATGTAATAATTTTGTAAAGGTATCTTAATAGGTCGTATTGAAGCGATATTTTTTACTGCTCGGTCACCTTACTGCGATCATTTTCCAATTTGCTTCACAAAATTGGTACCATAAATCTACAATACAGACATTTTCATAGTTCATTTCAATAATAATAAGAGTTTTATTATTATTATTATTATTTTGATAGTTCATTTCAGAACGTTTTAAATGTTCTTTTCTAATAGATTATGTTTTACATTAAAGACATTAAAAATAAGATAAATTATCACACACATTAAATTTAATAAAAACAACAAAAATAAAAAACAAAAAAACATCGAAAAACTCACCTTGAAAAAAGTATTTATTATTTTATCATGAAACGTTGGCTGTTTGAAATGATGTCCTTTTCCTTAAAGTAAATATAGTCAGCAGCCCTGGAGTGGTCCACAGACCGCAAACGAACGGCGCCCGGTCACCGTCTGCATCGCCACTTCAATTTACGCCGAACCGCTCCAACTGAATTTAATTACAAATACATGAATAAACATTCCTTTTTCCTTCGCTTCTATCCTTAAGCTACATTCGAATTTACCACGGCGATAAATAGAGGAGCCACGTAGCGCAAGCGGTTGCGGATAATGACCAAGTATTGAAATTGCATGCAAATTTTTAATAAATTTAAAATGTTTTAAATAAAAACTTATAGTAAATAAATACGCAAATTGTGTCCACCCCACATTCCCCACACACCCGAAGTCAATATTTTGAATCACACTAATGGTTGCTTTCATTCAAGAATTTAAATCGCTAAATCTCCTTTCACAGCGGACGTGTTTACCAACTGCATCATTAAATTTGACATTCTTAAGCCCATTCTAAAAACGATATGACATGTATGTTTCCACAAAGATTTCCTATAATGAAACTATACTATATCCATGCAATGTTTTAAAGTGATTAACTCCAAAAATATGTTTGCCTTATACGATCAAAGCATCGTCGGGTATGATACGATATAGTGTGCACTGTACAGACTACTTTATTAATATACAGCTAAATCTTAGAAATAGATTTACAGAACAAATCAGTTGTATTACAAACAATAAACAATTCTAACTGAAATAAACGTATGAGGGTAGGCAAAAAATAGTGGAACAAAAATGGCGACACTACAGCAATCCATTACATAGAGAAAAGCAAATAGGATCGAACCATGGCGATGTGCAATAAATTGCCAGCGTGACAAATGTCGTTCTGTGTCCGATGTCTTTGTTTTTTGATTCTTTACCATGATCGCTCACTCTGTTATGGACCTTTTTCGCACCATTCAATATTTTTGCTAGTTTCTGGCAATGTTATACCCCACCATTTTTTCTAACAAGTGGCATTCAAGGTTTTAACCACTTAGTAAAGTGAGAGTAAAGTTTAAGTACTTAAGATGTTCTGATGATCGTTCACTACAGGCGAGTTTTGTAGAAATCAAATGTAAATAAATGTATGTTAAGTATTTATGAATTAAAAATCTTATACTTGAAAGCTAAACAAACGAAACATAGCAGATCTACATCTTATGCTACATAATATCGTAATTGAAACTTTAGAGATACGAAAATTTGAGGAGACGAAAGAGAAAAGTGATACGGCTTTGTCTTAACGCAAGCACAACCGGGTCCCCAGCACATTATTTATTTATTTTTCGATTTTTTCTTCTACTTTATTGCATGGAGCATACATACCAGCATAATGAAGTATATAGTGGCACTGAAAATGATGCATGTGGTATATATGTAGATCCCGCCATATCGTCATATTGGTAAAACTTCTTGCCCATTTATACTTCCTCATAGTCCACCAATATTCATATTTTCTTCTACCATCACCGACACAAAGAAAATGACGAGACTAATTGTAACAAATCAGAATTTTTATCCAGCTTCCCCATAAAAAATAGTTACATGCTTATAGATCGCGAGATCAGGATGTTTTCAATCAAATTAAGACACGATTTAATTAAACTATGTAGGTTTTCGATACTCAGCGTAATTGTTGCGTCCACCATTCTCCGGCTACGCAAATCGCGAATAATAAGAACCCTTTACTGTGGCTCCTATCGTTAAATGCCACTTACACCCGAATACTGGAACGCCATTCAAATAATAAGTTGCTCTTAACAGCGCACGGCCCACTTAGCCAGTACATTTAATCGGGATTAACGTAGTTAAGCGCCATTTATATTTAAGTTGCGTTCCAGTATTTGGGCGTTAGTAGGTGATTTTAAGTCCAATTCACACTAAATAGACTCTGATAGATTATTACACAATATTACTTTATGTTGCAAGGAAAAGCCAGCATGATAATAAACCGACAACCGTATTGCGGTCTTATTACGGTGAGAGAGATTAATGGAAGCTCAATACACGAAAACTAATGAACAATAATACAAATCTCCCTGATAAACAATCTGCCTATTCATAAAAACCACATTAGTTAGGTATCTGTTCGGTAGTATTTAAATTTTGGTGTTGGGAATATTTATAACTCTCAGTGGGCTACTAGTTTTATCGTTTGTATAAAACTAAAGGCGTTCTTACATACCCATAGATTGTATAAAGCAGTGTGGTTAATTCATTTATTAATGGGGCCCTACTATATAAATCCGAAACGAAGTTCGAAACTTCGTGACGTTTTTCGTTTCGAAACCTACTCTGTAACACGAAATTCGTATCTTCGGATCGAAGAATGAATTATTCCAATATATCGGCAATACGAACATTTACAGAGTAGGTACATACGTATCGTCACAAACTTCGTTCGTCCGAAGTTTCGAACTTCATTTCGGATGAATATATTAAATAAAAATGTTAATGTTCGGATTGCTGATATATTCGAATCATTCATTCTTCAATCCGAAGTTTCGAATTTCGTGTTACAGAGTAGGTTTCGAAACGAAAAACGTCACGAAGATTCGAACTGCGGATTTATATAGTAGGTATGTAATGTACAGAATACTGTTATCATTAAATTTGATTTCGAATTGCATAGTCTAAAAGGTCCATAAACTAATAGCGAATACATTTCTAATGCTTGAAAGTTTCCGAAATCTGACGAGGCAGGCAATTAAATAGCAGCTATTGTAATTATTATTGCAGTTATAATTGGTCTTTGGTCATTTCTGTATTGTAAGGAGTTTCCATGTACCCCCACCAGCCAACTTGGAATAAATTATATAAGGAAGGCCCTCGGAAGAAACGGCCTATTTGCTCGTCATCACTCGTACTGTACGGAAGTTTGTGATAATCTGTGTCGACCGCGATTAAGGTCACGTAAGTCATTTTTTTTGTTTTGTTTCCTTTTTTATTTGTATTGAAGTTTGCAGTACTTGGGTTTTTGTAATTATTTTGTGTTGATTGTACTTGAATAGTTTGTAATTGGTCTAACATTGATTCAAATTGTAAATAAACGGATTTATTGTTAATTGAGTATTTTTTTAAATAAAATTCCACTTCTGGTGCTAAACGTATAATTTGGTTTCGTCTTCGTAAAATTAATATGCGATACGTGTATAATTGCGGTAAACCTTTTAAATTCCGCACTACTTTTGTCTATACTGCCTCGGGTTCGAATCCCAGGTCGAGCTAATTGATATTGGATTTTTCTATTAATTATCAGCCCAGAATCAGGAATTTGTACGCGATATGGCGAAACGCTCGTCCCCTATCTCATTATAGGACGGTGAGTTTATGTATGTTTGAATGTTATTTTGGTTTATAAATAAGAATCGAGTTTTTTATAGCTGACAGCGTTTTGCGATAATCGTTGCAGTAATCGATTATGTTGTCAATATAGTGAGACATATTAGCTGCATGTTCGTTTTGTCCGTCACCCTTTTGCTTCAGTTACCACTTGACATATGTAAATTGTTTTATAAGGTAAGAACTAGTTAGGTCCCTATCTTGTTCAAAGGAATGTGGCAAATTGATATGTATACCATACCTTTTATATAAGGAACAAAAATACTAATATGGTACGCATACAAAAAGCATAAACTTTAATACATAAAATATTATTAACAAAAAACACGCGCGTCCTACGTAAAAAGTTTCGGTCGTGGTTGGTAAAATTCAAAATTACATAAAACGTTGACGAGGTCATTAATAACGCCTTATTTACTATGACGTAGTGAGTAAATAATTATATTACCGCCGGTAACATTACTCTGTGCGGCAATTAGCTTTTAGTTTCCGCGAAGCGCGCAATATGTGCACAATAAAGACACATACGAGCTGAAATTGCGCATCGTAAGACTTTAATAGCAGCCGGTGGTAAGTAGGCATCGCACTTAATTTAGTCACACTTAAATGATTAGGGAACGCTGTAAGCCGCCTATTGCTACATAGCCTAATGACGTAATAATGAACGTAACCAAATATTTTCGTGCATACAGAAAATGTGTTTGAATTTAATTGCAGTATGAACATAGGTTTGTTTTGTTTATGATTTCAATTATATGGATTATTGAATTACATGGTTGGCTTATGCTTAATTTAAGAATAGAAATATAAAGATTACTTTTAAAAGTATGCTAGTAGGTAGAAATGACTGTACTTGGTGGTGTATATTAAATTCTATCTTTAATGACCAACGCAAATATGTCGCGTACCGGAGTTAACCTTAGTGCATATATCTGCTTTCACACAGACCGGCACATTTTTTTCTATTCACAAAATCTAGGCATTTCTCATAGTTGGATACTTTATTGCACGTGAATACAGTTATATTCCGATTCAATGCGCTTCCACGTGTTCCTATGTCATGCCGGCATAAACGTATTTGAATTTAGTTTGTAGTATTGTTTTGCGAATAAATTAAAATCAATAAGATTAGCAAAACAATAACGACTTTATTTATAGACAGACCTTATTCATAAACCTATTAAAGTTATCACATTTTTGCCCTACCGAACGACTTTTGAATTCAATTTAAGCGAAGAAAATAAATCCGATACCTAAAAAAGGTTTATAACTGTCTATGAATAAAGCTGGGACTTGATACATCGTTCATATTACACTTTTTAAATCAACCTGCTATTATTATAATCTGCTCCCCGGAGAGACAGAAATATTTTTAACTGATCTTAAAAAATCATTATGAAAATGTTTGGATCTAAATTCTAAAGGAATAATAAGGCCGTAAATAACCAAAACAATTTATTTAAAAACTTATACGACCAGAAGAGGTCGGTAAAGTACACTCGTGACTTGTGAAAAGGCGACTCGTGCCTGAGCACCTAATAAAGTGCTGAAGGCAAGTTAACTTACTGGCCGAATCATATTTGTCTTCATATGCCCGGCTGAGTATATAACAACCCAAATTTACAATGCACGTATCGAGTGTAGCGTAAATATTAATTTCAAGTTTTGCTTTAGCTATGAGTAACATGACGTTGAATTTATATTAATACTAGCGGCCCGGCCCGGCTTCGCCTGGGTGCAGATACTTTTTTATTTTACTCCACACCAAATACGTGTTATTTTTCGTATAAGCTCTTGTATACCTAAACATGAATTAGCTATCCTATTATCCTGCTCAATTCCGTCGCATCCCGTCTGTTCATTTACTTCCCGATACGTCGCGTCCTTTCTCTTAATTAACCATCCCGTCTTATACCGTGCATTTACATTTCGTCCTATTAAATCTGTCAGCTATCCCAGTCTTCTCCCCTACCTCCCACTCTATTATATCCAGTTTCTCTCTACTTTCTAAACACTTTATCGATTTTGATTATCCATGCAATATCCCATCCCTTATTTCACCCCCACTATGCTGTTTTTCCAAATAATAATAATAATAATAATAAATAACATCCAACAGTCACATACATAGTCCTGACCCCACACTAAGATCGAGTCTTGTGTCGTGGGTATCAGGAACTACGAGAGACTTTTCGGTCTCACAAACACCCAGACCCGGAAGAAATATTTGTGGGCCGCACAAACATTTCTTTCGGTGCGGGGATCGAACCCGCGGCCTCTCGTTTCACAGGCGGCGTCAAACCAACTGCGCCACGGAGGCTGTCAAATAGTAGAAATGCACTCACACACACACAATTAACGTAGAAACAATTATATTTAACTGGTTTTTGAAGACACAGGCAACGCCTAATTTGAGAATCCCTGCAATATTCTCCATAATTATATAAAATTTTTATTTTATTCAGTTCAGTTCAGTTTTTATTTTTATGTGTTATTTTATTAAAGATTTTTCATTTTCAAGTGAAATTCTATCTTGAAATGAAGTAAAACTTAATACATGTGAATATTATTTATTTAATTGTCCTATATTTATGTAGCATCATAATATACTCTTTAGTTTACAATAAATTCCTGAACGTATGCATAAATATTTGACAATCAATTTAAATGTCAACCACTTTTCATTACTGTCATTAATTTACATCTTTAAAATCTAAACATTTAAAGGAAATATTTTGAGAAAATATACGTAGATCACATGAATAATAAATTTACGCAGAAATGTCTGATTATTTCACAAAATTGCCTGTTTTCGTAGACAAAATGAGCTGAAATTATTTCTACACTGAAAAACCACTTCTTAACAATAATATATGAAATGGGTGCTTTAATGAAAAATAAATACTCACAACTAAAAATTCTTCTTTATCTGTCTTTATCTACAGTTACCATGAATAAAAGATTCGTAGGCTAAAAATTTTACGTTCAACGATCTGCCTGTATTATTGCAGGCTTATGGCCTTCCTGGTAGCGCGTAATCCTGAACATGTTTTTCGAATCGAAATATTCACAATTAACATAAAGTGGATTTCCCTACAAAAATAACTTCACAAACATAAATGTACGTATGAGGAAATTATTGGAAATGTCGAAACGAGATCATATATTATTATCTTTTGATCTAAAGATAATGTTGTTTTACACACGACCCGGAAATCTTTTAGATCAAATATCGTTATAGAATTATGTATGAATACGACTTATTTTATGTAAATAACAGCTCGAAATATTTGTATGACATCATTTTAACCGTGAACCAAATTGTCTTGCACTTTGTTAACAATTCGAGCCTTACCTGATATTGACAGGTACAGGCGTGTAGCTAGCTAGGTTGGATGAAGCCAGGGCGCCAACCAGTGGTATCGAACCTCGAACGATATGTTTTATGATCTACCTAAATAATCAGATTTATTTTTCATATAGATCATGATCATTATTATATTCAGCATTTGAATGTCCACTGCTGGATATAGGCCTCCTCCAAATTGCGCCATTTCAACCTGTCTTCAGCTTGTCGCAACTTCGATAACTGCTAGAAGACATCATGGACAGGACCTCTCGCTCCAGGGCCAAGGCACCGTTAGCGCTAAAACTGTGACTAACCCAGATTTAAATAAATATTCCAAGATTGAAAATTTTACTATTATTATTCTATTATTTAGTGCGTTTTAGCCTGTTAGTCCAGTCCAAATGCAACTGCCTACATGTTTATGGTGTGCGAGGATTTAAATCCTAAGGCACATCTTTGACTTTTTCGAGGTACGGGTGTATTGATAGTCAATCACCACGTGTTATGACGGTGAAGGAAAAGAATTACTATCATATATAAAGTCCACCAACCAGTAATAAGCCAATGGACTATATGGTCTAACCACTCTCAGTCATGCTTTTAATTGTAGAGGAAGGCTCGCGCCCTGCAGTGGAACGTACAAATATGTTCTGATGCAAATTATTTGATTGTTAATACTGCTGCGTAATGAAACTTATGATAACATTTTTGTTCAGCAAATAAAGCTGCCATAATTATTTTCCTTATTTATTAACATAGATCGCACTTGCACCGAGAAATAAGAAAACGAATGGCCTCCAAGCCGCAAGTGATACAAGCCTTTTCCCAACATAAATAAACTTATGATTTATACAAATGTGATAAAGCCTTAGATTTATTTCTGCACTGTATGAAAATGTGTGTTAAAGGGTTTGTTTTCTCTTTGTGTTTTTCTTCGTGTAAAAACATGAGAAGTTTTCTCCCGAATTTCCTTATTAAAAATACAACATAGTTTTGCGGACTTTTACAGATATCTAAATAACAATCTCTCTACTCATCATTCCTATTCATTTTACAAATAAAACGTACTATTTATACTAGCTATTTCAATTTTTATTTATCCAGTTATACAAGTAAAATACGAATTATAACCAGACTTAGGAATAGTACACAATTTAGCATTATTTAAAAATACAGGGTATATCCATCTGCTACCGAAAATGAAGCCAGGTAGTAGTTTTAGACTACAAACACAATGTTTTTTTTGTGATTTATAATAATTCTTTGACCCCTGCGAACCATAGCGTCTTTAAAAATAAAAGGGTATTGAACTTTGAAGTCACTAAAACTACCACCCGGTTTCGTTTTCGGTATCAGTCTTGATATACCCTGTATATTAATCAAAAAAAAATCTAGTACTATCCGTTTCATTATCTCCCATACCATTAACAAAATATAAATCGTTGAAAACTAAACATTTTTACCGTTAAGTAATCTTCGATTTTGTTCATACCCTATCATCAGGCACCGAGAAAGGAAATATTTCTGTGAGATTTAATGTAGGTTACGAGTGAGTTTTGTTTCAGTGGTTTTATTACGTCACGGAATGCTTGTCCGCGACCGAATATTATTATAATCTGGCGACCCATGAAATGAAAGACGCGCCCGGGGAAGCTGCCCTCTACTCTAGGGCTGTTGCGAGTCAAGTACCAACTCGTAAACAAAGGTAAGTGTAAGTACCAAACATAGCATAATTTTTAAGCTGGATTTCGTAATTTTGTTCGGAACAAAGTATTTGTATTGTAAGTGATACATATTCTGTGTAGGAAAGCTATTGAAGAGGTCTGAAAAATTGATGTTGCCATTTTTAATGCGAACATATTTTATTTTATAGCGTAGTTCGCCAAACGTTACCGTAACATATTTTATTTTATACCGTTCGGCGTCCCCCGCAAGCGACGTTATTGACACTCTGAGATTCGCTACGTGGAACTTAGGTTCCCTTACAGGTCGCACTAGCGAACTAAGCGAAGTCCTCAAACGAAGAAACATTGACGCATGCTGCTTACAGGAAACCAAGTGGAAGGGCTCCAAGTCTCGTGATATTGGACTAGGATTTAAACTTATATATACTGGTACATTAACGCATCGAAATGGTGTGGCCATAGCTTTAAACTCGTATCTAAAGGATAGAATTATTAGTGTAAACGGGAAATCCGACCGGCTTTTAGCCATAAAAATAGCGCTTGATAACCAGCCATCACTTAACATCATATCAGCATACGCTCCTCAAGTTGGATGCTCTAAACAGGAAAAACAAGATTTCTGGGAAGATTTTGATGAGGTAGTAGCCTCTATAGGAGTTGGTGAATTAAAACTTATAGGCGGCGACCTTAATGGGCACGTCGGTGATAAGACTCCAAACAGCAGTAAACATCATGGCGGTTATGGTTATGGCAAGCTAAATCCGGAAGGACATAGTATCTTAGATTTTGCAAGTAGACACAACTTTATGATCATTAACACATGTTTTAAGAAGAAGGAAGAGCACCTTATAACCTACAAAAGTGGAGGTAAACAGACGCAGGTTAAGGTTATCCCAGGGGAGGCATTAACAAGCCAACATCGGATACTTGTTACAAAGTTCAAATTGCCGAAACCGTTGAAACATATCAAAGACAAAACACCGAAAATCAAATGGACTAAGATTAACGGACCAGAAGAAAACCAATTGTTAGAATGTATTATAAACTATTTAAAATCTGACTTGGATAACGAATATCACGATGCCAACGAAATGTGGTCCAAATTCGAGGATCTAACGATCTCCGCAGCAGAAACCATACTAGGAGAGTCAAAAGGCATAATTGCAAATAAGGATCCTACTTGGTGGAACGACAAGGTCAAAGCAGCAGTGCGAACCAAGAAAGACCATTTCAAGGCTTGGCAAGATTCAAAAAGCCATGAGGACCTAAAGACATATAAAATGACCAAAGTCAACACTAAAATCATAGTTGCCCAAGAAAGACATAAAGCTAGAGAACATTTCTATAGAATTTTAGATGAGAACACAAACAATAATGACATATACAAAATTGCCAAGCAGCGTCAGCGCAGTACATTGGACATAAACAGGAATAAATATATCAAAGACGTTAATGGCATCCTCTTGACCTCAAATAATGATATCAACAAAAGATGGAAAGAGTACTACGACGAAATATCCAACGAGGAATTTCCAAGCGAAAACCTCCCGTCCGGGTGTGACATCCGGGCCCATCGAAGCCATAACAGAATCTGAAGTCAAAGTAGCGATACTAAAGATGAAGAACAAAAAGGCTACAGGGCCGGATCAGATACCTGCGGAGATATGGAAACGTGGAGGAAAGGTAGCTAGACAATGGCTTACGAAACTCCTAAATCTTGTCCTGACGATCGGTATAATGCCAGACTCCTGGCAGAAGAGCTACTTAATACCATTTTACAAGAATAAAGGAGACGTTTCACTTTGTGGAAATAACAGGGGTATAAAATTAACGTCACACACTTTTAAACTCTTCGAAAGAATTATTAATAATAGACTACTGCTGCTAACTACGGTCACGGAAAACCAATTTGGCTTCACTGCGGGTAAATCGACGTCAGACGCGATTCAAGCCATGAGAATTGTTATGGAGAAGCATAGATGCAATAAAGAAGACTTACATATTGTCTTCATTGACCTGGAAAAAGCCTTTGATAGAGTGCCAAGAAAACTTGTATGGCAAGCTCTCAGGTATCAAGGCCTTCCCGTCCCCAAACTATGTCTCCATAATCAAAGACATGTACTACAACTGCGCGACCCAGGTGAGGAGCCCAGCAGGACTAAGTGATCCGTTCGAAGTAACAGTTGGCGTTCATCAAGTTTAATCTTGTCATGAATTACCTAACAAAGGATATACAGAACGCCCTACCATGGTGCCTCTTATATGCGGATGATATTGTCCTTGCAAACAAATCAGCTCATGACATGCAGGGAGACCTGAACCTGTGGATTAGAGCGCTGGAATCAAACGGCCTCCGCATAAGTAGATCCAAAACGGAACACATGCACTGTGGATTTGCACCAACACCAACACAAGGCATTAGCGACCTGAACATCGGCGGCATTCCAATACCATCTGTTACTAAGTTCAAGTACCTTGGGTCAACCCTAACTACCGATGCAGACTCAACCGTTGATGTCAAGAGCAGGGTACAAGCTGCATGGATGAAGTGCAGGGAAGTGTCAGGCGTTCTATGTGATAACCGTATGCCCATTAGGACTAAGGGTAGAGTTTACAAAGCCGCAGTCAGACCAGCAATGCTCTACGGTTCGGAATGCTGGACTGTAACACAGATACACGAGCAAACACTTCATATCAACGAGATGAAAATGCTGAGATGGGCGGGTGGCGTCACCAGAATGGATAGAATACGGAATGAGTATATCCGAGGTTCGTTTAAGGTAGCTTCGATCCCCAATAAATTACAAGAAAATAGATTGCGATGGTATGGCCACATTCAACGAAGACCAGATGACCACGTGGTAAAAACAGCCTTAAATCTCACCGAACGCCCGAGAGGGAGAGGACGTCCAAAAGCTACGTGGTGGTCCAATATCAGGAAGGAACTGAAAACCCTTCATTTAGACGCGGAGACAACCCAGGACAAAGCGGCCTGGCGCAAATTGATAAGGAGACCCGACCCCAAATAAAGGGAAAAGGGAAGGAAGAAGAAGAGCGTAGTTCGCCAAACGAGCGAACAGTTCACCTGATGGTAAAGGTGAAAACACATTGTAGTATTTCGTATTACGCATAAAGTAAAGAGTGATAAGTACGGGGCCAACTGACCAATCAGGACAATGGAACGTACAAGGTTCTTTCTATGTAGTCTGTGGTCACGTCTTAAGCGTATGACCTATAATGTGCACATAACAAAAGGATCCATTGTCACATGCTCTAAGACGCGTTGCTCTGGTATTTTGGCCGCTTCTTTACTCTATGTGTTAGATGAAATACTATAATGTGTTTTCACCTTGAGTGATCAATGCAGCCCACGCACATCCACAGTGGTTGGAGTATCTATTGCCGGCCCATGCAATTGAGAGGAGAGCAGGCAGGAAAAAGGATGGGAAGACCAACAGGGTATAAGACTACCCTTCCGACTCAGCCGTATTAACGCATATGCACGTAAATACAAGTACATACATAAACTCATACATAAACTCACGCCTTTTTCCCAGAAAGGGTAGGCTGAGGTGTCAGGACACCCACATTTCGCCTTGTATGTTCCGTCCCACAATGTGATAGGTGGCGAACCTATCTCCATATCGGGCACAAATTCCTGACTCTGGGCTAATAATGAATAGGAGACTGTCCCACCCTCACACCCACCACTGTAACTCCTGTGAGCCAGGATCAACAGTGGCACGCAATGTAATGACACCGAGCATTGAAGCTCGGCGAGTCTCCGGGAATGTCTAACTTGTCTTTAACCCGCAACGAAATTAATCAGAAAGTTAAATTATTAGGAGGAGTTGGAAATAAATTATTGTCCACTTCCCTCCGTGCAAAGCGGGTGACAAAACATTGAACTGAAGAGGTAAATAACCTCGCAAAAAGACTCACAGCCGGAGAAGCCAGCTGTAAAGCACCACGGATCAAATTATCAAATTATTATTACATTTAAATGGGACCTATTATGTGAACTGTTATGCTTGATTCCAGTAATAGGTATGGCAAAAACGCCGGAAAGCACGGAAATTCTTTCTAGTCTCTACAAGGTCCATGTAGTATACAACTCCAGATGATATTTGCATACTATCTAGCATGGTTTTACGCTCATTATGCCAAAGACTACACTCCCAAAGTATATGATGCGCGGACTGCTCATACTCGCAATTAGGTGTTGAACATGGACACGCAGGCGACGCAACAAGCTTAAAAGAGTATAGTTTAGACTTAAAGTTACCATGGCCCGTGAGAAATTGTGATACGCAATAATCGACATCTAGCCATGTCTTTGTTAAACGATCTCGTACGCAAGGAAAAAATTGGTATAGATGCCGGCCCTTCAAAGATACCTCCCATCTATTTTGCCATTCATCTAATAGTTCGCTATATACCACTGAAACCGGTTTAAATAATCTGTCAACTTTTAAAAGTTCACGTGCGGTGAAAAAACTTTTATCCATATTCTCTCTATTAGAGTAATACATCGCGGCGCGACGTTGCACCTCCAGGTCGACTGGAAGTACACCCGCTAGGACAGGCAAAGCTTCGGTACTAACAGTTCTATATGCCTTGCACAAGAATATCAACGCCAAACGTTGGCTCTGGAGCAGTTTTCTTCGCACAGCACCGATAGTAGCCCTATCAGCCCATACGGGAGATCCATAACAGATACATCCTAAGTAAGTTGCTCCATAGATGATTTTTAGTGTATTGAAAGATAGCCCCCACGTTGATTTTGATACTCTTGTCAAAGCAAAAAAGTTCCTTTTCGACTTTTCCCCGACGTTCTTAATATGTTCAAGAAAGGAAAAATTCCTTTCTAAAGTTAAACCAAGATAACAAACCGATTCCTTTTTTTAACATTGATATTATTAAATTTAATTCGCGGCTGTGATTTTAAAGTTCCTTTCAGAAGTAATTGGAACGTTTTTTGTGGTGCAAAGGTTAAGCGATTTCGATGGCCCCAATCACATATTAGTTTTAAACAAGCGTCCGACATAATTTCTAATCCCGACCTACTATTTGACTCTATAAGCAAGAGGCCGTCGTCCGCATATCCGGTCAAAGAACACCCTGACGGCAAGGGAATTGCAAGAAAATCATCGAACCCTAAGTTCCACAAATAAGGACCTAAGACCGAACCTTGTGGACAGCCCATCGTAAGTGGTTTCGACACAGCATAATGTCCAAGTTTAAGTTTTGTTGTTCCGTGCGAGAAATACGAGTAAATAAGTGAATATATATTTTTAAAGCAACCTCGTAATTTCAACTTAAGAAGCAGCATTGGCCACCAAGCGTAGTCGAAAGCACCGGATATGTCCAGGAAAATACCGAGTACATATGATAGTCTATCTAATAATGAATAGAAAAATCCAATATCACTTTGCCCAACCCGGGATTCGAACCCGAGACCTGGACTTTGTAACCGTACCCTAGTACAACTACGCCACCCGGGCAGTCGTAATGTAAGTAATCATATTTATATCGATTTGAAAAAAAAAAAGAAAACAAATTATTACTTATTTTAACCAATAATTATTAATGGACTTCTCCTTCGACTTCTCTGATTTAAAACCAACTATTTAACATTTGTAGTTTTTGAAAAAGAGCAACACTAGTTTCTTGGCCGTTTTTTTCTAGTGTAAACCGGTTTCCGAACCGGGTGGTAGAAATTTTTTATATTTTATAGATTCAATAAATTATTTTCATTTTCAAAATTAAATAAAGATATAAAGTAACAGACTTAAGTGATTAATTCTAAATTTTACAAGAGCCCATTTAGGTGTCCTAATCAATTTATCATGGCTTAATTGAAGCCTATTTAATACGACTCAGGTCGACTTAGGTCAGGGATGCTCCTATCTAGTGGTCATGGCCTGTCCTAGTATAGGTGCTACGAGTACGCGACCTCTGCCCCCGAGCTACTGCAGTCACCTTAACTTCCCGTCCGTGACTGCAGTATCCACTCCCTCAGGCCATACTCTCCTTTCCTATAACATCCTCTACCCATAAATCCTATTTCCTTTCCCCGGTTAATGGCGGGCAGCAGCGTCATTAACGCCAGTCCCCTACTGCGCTCGCCAACCCGCCTGCCAAGCGTGGCGAGTAACGGCAAATACCCCCACAATGGCGACACAAATAGAGACCAGGCCCCCAGTCCCCGGCAGCCCCACTATTCCTGGCTATGGTAGCAGTCATGGTTACGGTGGGGCAGGGGGTGCTAAGAATCCCCGGGTTGGCCCCGGCTACCACCCCCGACGACGACTGGCCCTGGTAACACACAACGTACGCACATTGAGGACAGACGAGAAGATTGTCGAACTGGAAGAAGAATTGAGCAGGTTACACTGGGACATTCTGGGGTTATCGGAAGTCCGAAGAATCGGGGAGGATACGATAACCCTGAAGTCTGGTAACCTGCTCTTCTACCGGGGGGACGACCAACAGTCCCGAGGAGGTGTCGGATTTCTCGTCCACAAGTCTGTCATTAACAACATCGTATCCATCGAAAGTGTGTCGAGCAGGGTAGTATACCTTATACTCAGAATATCTAAAAGATATTCGTTGAAGGTCATACAGGTATACGCGCCGACCTCGACACACCTAGATGAAGAAGTAGAGGAAATGTATGAGGACATAAGTCGGGCCATACATAGTTCCAAAACCTACTTCAATGTTGTTATGGGAGACTTCAACGCAAAGTTGGGCAAGGGAAGCGATGCAGAGTTGAAAGTGGGGCAATTTGGACATGGGCAACGGAACCCCAGAGGTCAGAGGCTGGCCGACTTTCTGGAGAAAGAGGGACTCTTTGCGATGAACTCTTTTTTCCAGAAGCCGCCTCACAGGAAATGGACCTGGCTGAGTCCTGACGGTTCTACGAGAAACGAGATAGATTTCATCTTGACGACGAATAGACGGATATTCAGAGATGTCTCTGTGATCAACAGGGTGAAAACCGGCAGTGATCACCGAATGGTTAGGGGCACACTGAATATCAATGTCCAATCGGAAAGGCGTCGCTTGATGAAATCTACGCTCCGACCTACTCGCGCCCATATCCAAAACCCCGAGAGCTTTCAACTCGAGCTGACAAATCGCTTTGATTGTCTAGGAGAAAACCTTGCAGTGGACGAGCTAAACAGCGGTTTGGTAGAAGCTGTCCATACGGTGGGATCTAAGTATTTTAGACCTCGCCGTAGAGATAGACCACAAAAACTCTCGATCCACACTCTTGACCTCATGGCCGAACGTCGATCTTTAGCGCTGCAGTCTTCCGTTGACGCCGAAGCATATCGGCGGCTCAATAGACAGATCTGGAAGTCCTTGCGACACGATGTCCGTGCTCACAATACTGTGAGCATTAAGGAGACAATCGAGCGGAACGGAGGCTCCAAAGTGTTTGCAAGAGACTTGTCTATTGGGCAAAGCCAGTTGTCTAGGCTGAAGACGGAAGACGGCCGCGTAGTATCGACGAGGGCAGAGGTATTAAGGGAGATCGAGAGGTTCTACAGACAGCTTTACACCTCGGTTGCCAAACCTGCTGTTAGCTCGGCCGAAGACCCGAGAGCCGAGTTGATCTGACACTTTAGCGATGATATCCCGGACATCAGCCTGTGTGAGATTGAGATGGCCCTGAAGCAACTTAAAAACAACAAGGCGCCGGGCGAGGACGGAATAACTTCAGAGCTTCTGAAAGCAGGCGGAACGCCGATACTGAAAGTCCTTCAGGGGCTCTTCAATTCCATTCTCCTCGAGGGCTCAACGCCAGAGGCATGGAGCAGGAGCGTGGTGGTACTGTTCTTCAAAAAAGGTGATAACACTTTGCTGAAGAATTACAGGCCCATCTCGCTCCTGAGCCATGTCTATAAGTTGTTTTCGAGGGTCATCACAAATCGTCTCGAACGCAGGTTTGATGACTTCCAGCCTCCCGAACAAGCCGGTTTCCGAAAAGGCTTTAGTACCATAGACCACATCCATGCGCTTCGGCAAGTTATACAAAAAACCGAGGAATATAACTTGCCGCTTTGTTTAGCGTTTGTGGACTATGAGAAAGCCTTTGATTCGATCGAGACTTGGGCTGTGCTACAGTCTCTCCAGCGGTGCCATATAGACTATCGGTACATCGAAGTGTTGAAGTGTATATACAACAACGCCACCATGTCGGTCCGAGTACAAGATCAGAGTACGAAGGCTATTCCACTACAGAGAGGCGTGAGACAGGGAGATGTCATATCTCCGAAACTGTTCACTGCCGCGCTGGAAAACGCCTTCAAGCTCTTGCGATGGAAAGGATTCGGCATCAACATCAACGGCGAGTATATCACTCACCTTCGGTTTGCCGACGATATTGTAGTCTTGGCAGAATCGCTGGAAGACCTTAGCACTATGCTCGAAGACCTCAATCGAGTCTCCCAACAGGTGGGTCTTAAAATGAACATGGACAAAACGAAGATCATGTCGAATGTCCATGTTGTGCCCACCCCCATCGGTGTTGGGGGCTCGACTCTTGAAGTTGTTGACGAATATGTCTATTTAGGACAAGTGGTCCGGTTAGGCAGGTCCAACTTCGAGAGAGAGGTCAATCGTCGAATCCAACTCGGTTGGGCAGCGTTCGGGAAACTACGCGACGTCTTCTCGTCCAAAATACCTCAGTGCCTTAAATCGAAAGTCTTCGATAGTTGTGTGTTGCCAGTGATGACTTACGGCACCGAGACGTGGCCTCTCACTATGGGCCTTATTAGGAAGCTCAAAGTCACTCAACGAGCTATGGAGAGGGCTATGCTCGGGGTTTCCCTACGAGATCGAATCAGAAATGAGGAGATCCGTAGGAGAACTAAAATAACCGACATAGCCCACCGGACTAGCAAGTTGAAGTGGCAATGGGCAGGGCACATAGCGCGGAGATCTGATGACCGATGGGGTCGGAAAGTGCTCGAATGGAGGCCGCGTAGTGGAAAGCGCAGCGTAGGACGTCCACCCACACGATGGTCCGACGACCTGGTAAAGGTCGCGGGACGTCGCTGGATGCAGGCTGCCTCCAACAGGTCTCTGTGGAAATCATTGGGGGAGGCCTATGTTCAGCAGTGGACTTCCTTTGGCTGATGGATGGATAATACGACTCGAAATAAATTCAATTTGAAGTTGCTTCTACTTAACATAACTAAATGAGACAAAAGCGATATTCGGACTTAATGTCTTACTTAATATCCCATGGTATTATCTATATAATTTATGTTAAGGCGTAGTGCACACTAACGCGTTCTGTCAATTACTCAGAACCACATTGAGCGCTAACAATGAAGAACGCGCTCATTGCTCTGGGGTATCAATCATCAGACAATGAATATCCAACATTGCACTTAATGCTAATATGTACGTATTTTATTGTGACAATAAATACTACTTCAAACTTAATGAATGAAACAATCAATCAAACAAGCCAAGGACAAATTAAGAAAAGAAGACAAGTTCTTATGAGGGAGCAATGCTGTTCAATAATTTACCAAATAATATTTAAAATGTTGCGAGAAAAAAATATAGTTATATGTACATATTATGTTGTAACGATGAGTATCTGTTACTAACTTAGTTTATACTTTATGTTTACTTACCTAATTTGTTTCACATTGTAAGTGAAATGTAAATCTCTTATGAGAATGTCTTTAAACCGAAACCGAAAAATATAACTACAAAGTCATAGTACCCTGCTATAAATACTATTTTATTGATATATAAGTAAGGAGAAATGGCAAAGTGAAAGTACTTTTTTTTAAAGCATCCTTAATATATTTATGTAATGTTTTGACCCTTTCGAAAGACTTTTGGATTCAGTTTGAGCGAGGAAGAATTACTAAAATGTTTCTATGAATAAGGCCCGCACTAGTTAGCACTTCGAACAATACGGAGAACCAAAACAAACGCACCATAACACTCTACTGCAAAATCAAAAATAAAACCCCTGCTCCTTTCAATTTATTGTCTTTTATAGAGCAAATTGGAACAAATTAAAAAAAGGTAAAAAAAACATGTTTCGTTTTCGAACATTGCAACAGCGCTATTTCACGAGAAACTTTAACTTTTTCATTTTAAAAATAAACTGGTTTATAGGACATTTTATAAAATAAAGTTGTACTTTTAAAAGTTTGCTCTCAAATTGAAGAGTTGTTATGACAATAGCAGGATGCGGCTTTAGTCATCAGGTAATTGTTCTATCTTGGTTAAAATACTAGGAATCCTGGAACAAATAATTCATCCATCTTTTTCATATTTGAGCCTTCTGCACTTCCATAACTTATACAAATTGATGTCGCGTTTTATTCACAATATATTAGTGAGCTAATTGACAAATGGATTGGGAATATCATTTTAAAGCCTCTCATACAAGACTTGAAACTTTTCACTTGTCAAGTGTTAATGCTGATAAATTAAGATAAAGTTAGATTAGATATTTCAGGTAACAAACACGATGATTTTGATGTTACAACCAATTTTACGAGGTGATATCCACAGAATATCTTAGCACCAATGCCTTAAAATTTAAATCAAATATAAATGTTTCACCGCATATAACCCACGACCTACCTCGATAGGAGAACAATTGAGCCCCTATTTCTATTGAAATAGACGGACATAAACTGAAATTCTCTTTCTTTTGTAATTTAAAATATAAAAAAACGTTTGTTCAATACAGTATGTTTGGATTTTGAAATAACTTTTAAATAAATACAATATATTATTATACGCCTTTTAAACTATATAGGAATTTCAGAGAATTACATCACTGTCAAATGATTAACCGTTAAGCGCTTAGAGTTAAGCGTACCTGAGAATTATTGATAACCTCAAACTGGAGTAATTAATACGTATAAGCCTATTGGATGTAGTACAAGGCGGCCACAGAATCTTGCTTACATAGTACCTATTTTACAGCCTTTTATCTTCACTGAACTAATGGTATTTAAAACAATCACTGTTTTATTCGTTTCACTATCGTTATATTTAATTTTTTATAAAACAATCTGGTGGCCTATTGGAGAGTGAAAACCGTTTCCAATATCCACGTAGGTAACCGAAGCTCTAATGGTGTAAATGTTATGGGCCAAGTGTTAAGGCTGGGCATTATTCATACTGCCCGGGCATTATGAATAATGCCCAGCCTTATCGGGCCAAGTGATTAATTACAATCTAAACTCACCTATTTATCACATTGCCCGGGCATTATGAATATGGCTACATGATGATCGGGTAATGTGATTAATAGGTAATTTTTTACGTGGTGCGCTGCTGCATTGTCGCATCTGCGATAGGTTGAATTGATCTGCTTATGTTTAGTTGTTTTTTAACGTCTGAAACATGATCTCCAGAAGGAAATTAGTGTACCCACTTTATGGATCAGTTAGGTCGTCTGTGCCCCAAAACCGACTCGGGACACCCCGACTTCACGTAGTCTTTTGGCTACCGACCCTAGAGTGTATATAAAAAGCCGGAGGCGCGGAGGGAGAGCTGCGAGAGAGAGCGACCGGCAAGCCGAAGCTGCGGAGGTGAGCATGTGTGCCTATCTTTTGTTACGCAAGGGCGAAGGGGCTGAACTTCCCGTAGCGCCGGAGACGTTATAGAAGCAAATTTGTATTGACAACAAGTGTTTTGAGGTTAGGTTACTATAATTGATATTTCTCAGGGATGGTGCGTTACCTTTTCCTGGGAGTGGTACCAGAGGAGGTACGTGACCTTGCAATAGCCGCACGATGCCACTTCGGCTCATTGTTTTGATTTCGATTCGCTTTACATCACTCTGCCCATAACATAAACATGACTTTTTAAATAACAAGATAATCCATCCATCCATCCATCCATCAGCCAAAGGAAGTCCACTGCTGAACATAGGCCTCCCCCAATGATTTCCACAGAGACCTGTTGGAGGCAGCCTGCATCCAGCGAACAAGATAATACTATACCTAATTTTATTGCCACATATTCGTGTAGGATCTATATTGTAAAAGCAATATACTGTATCAGTGCTTATTATGACACATTTTTCGTATACGAATTCACAAGCTAAAAAGTTTCAAAACCACAACCAATACATAAAATATGTCGACGGAAGCGTATAAAACATTTTTGACGTTTCCATACACATTGTAGTATCTTCTTCGTGAAAGCGGCATGAAAACGCTCTCGCCGCTTGAATAAAATAAAATCAAATACGTGCAGTTTTAAACGTTCGCGACCCATGAGCTGCGGAAATGCCTCTAGCACCAAACTTCAAATAATTTTCCTTTCAATTTATACCTCGTGATATATTTTATAGAAAGAGTCAAGAGATATGAATTACAACTTCGCTCTTCCTGCTGCAGTTTTAAAAGGCGTATCTTTATTTCAAAAACAATTAATAATAATTATTATTATTTAATTCTTTATTGTACACAATAATAAGGAATAACAGTTCAGAGATGATAAAAAACAACAAAGTACAAATGGCGGTCTTATCGCTCTAAGGCAATTTCTACCAGACAACCATGGGATGGATATATGAGCAGGAAAAACGATAGGGCAGTGTAAAATAAAGATAACGAAAGCATGGAAACATAAATAAAATCATAAAAAAAAAACATATAAATACATTATACAGGGTATATCAAGACTGCTACCGAAAACGAAGCCGGGTGGTAGTTTAAGCGACTTCAGACACAATGCAACAGAAAAAGTTGCAAAAAAAAAGCGACAATTTGTTTTTTGTTATTTTTTTTCCTATGGCCATATTTGGGTGGTAAATTCATTTTTTCCTAAAATAATTGTGTATGCCCTTTTATTTATAAATACTCTAAGGTATAAAAGAGTTTAAATTATTATTTTAGCAAAAACTATGGATTTACCACCCAAAAACGACGATATTTAAAAAATTATTAAAAATAATTGTCGCGTTTCTAAGCGAAATTTTTAGTTGCATTGTGTTTGTAGCCACTAAAACTACCACCAGTCTTCGTTTTCGGTAGCAGTCTTGAGATACCCGGTATATATATACATACCACATATACATACATATTATATATACATACATAAGTATTATACATATACATACTTATATAAATTTATAGACGAATAAACATACGTACATACATATATATGCATATACATATATACATATATATTACCAATATAATCAATAAGAGGAAATAGTCCTAATCGGTTTATCTGTTTATAGAGAAAGGTAGTATTCTTTTAATCGTTTTTTAAATGATGACAGTGTTTGAGCCTGCCTCACCACAACAGGAAGTGCGTTCCACAAACGAACAGCATGAACACTGAAAGATTTATCCATAAATGTCGTGGTGTGGACGGGCATTCTCAACTTCAGGTTCTCAGACGACCTCAAGGACCTTGTATGTGACTCGTGAAGAAAAAGAAATCGTTCTTTGAGATAAGAAGGAGTGATAGGATTGAACAAAATATTGTATAGAAGAGACAGTATATGAGTATTCCGACGAAGTCATATAGGTAACCACTTGAGCTTAGCACGAAACTCAGAAACATGATCATATTTGCGTAAACCAAATATAAATCTTATGCAGAAATTTTGAAGGCGCTCAAGTTTATTTAGTTGGTCCTCGGTGAGATCTAGATAGCTAACATCGGCATAATCAAGGATGGGGAGTAGGAGTGTTTGCGCAAGCGAAATCTTCGTGGCAACGGGTAGAAAGTTGTGTAACCGTCGCAAGGACTTAGCCGAGGTAAAGAGTTTCCGACTGACTTCTCGAATTTGCGGACCCCATGTGAGGCATTTATCTATGTACAGACCCAAATTTTTCACAGTATCGCTGTAAGGGATAATAACACCTTCGCAAACAACGCTTGGCAATTGGGCCCAGTCCAGTTTAGAGATTAATCTGGGGCTGCCGACAATAATGTTTTGGGTTTTACTAGGATTAACCGTCAAACCATGAGCTTTGCTCCAATTGCATATGTGCTCTATATCGAGGTTAATCTCTGAAATAGCTTCTGCCATTCTGTCCAGCGGTGCCTGGGTGTAGATTTGGAGATCATCAGCGTAGAGGTGGTAGGATGAACGAAGATTATTAGTGATGGAATTAATGAAAATAGCGAAAAGTAGAGGAGAAAGCACGCCGCCTTGTGGTACGCCAGCAGACACGGAACACCAGGAGGAAAACTTATCCTCAACACAGATGCGTTGCCGGCGCCCATACAAGTAACTTTGAAACCAATCAAGTGCCGTTGGAGATATGTTAAGAGAACACATTACGCTCAGTAGGACATCGAAATCAACGGTGTTGAAAGCATTGCTGAAGTCTAGCAATGCCAGGACTGTCAGCATACCTTCTTCCATGCCCGACCTAATGCCATCCGTAATATGAGTTAGAGTGGTGGTTGTGCTATGCCCAGTACGAAATCCCGATTGGAAAGGATTAAGGAGATTACTCTTGGAAAGGAAATGATTCAGTTGGGAATGGATTAAACGTTCAAGAACTTTGGAAAGGAATGGGAGAATTGAAATGGGTCGAAATTCAGAAAGTACAGAGGCATTAGGCTTTTTAGGAATAGGGATGATGTGTGCTTCTTTCCAAGCGGTAGGAAATATGCCCATGGACACGGAATGGTTTAGGATGTGGGTAATGACGGGAAGGATTTCGTCTAGGATAGGGAGAATCATATTACGGCTAACATGGTCACTCCCCACGGCATTGGAAGACATGAGCGTAATGGCTTTCCTAACATCACAACTAGCAAATTGTTTGAAGACAAAAACAGGACAATTAGGAGTTTTGCGGGTAGAAAGATTTTTAATTGTGTTATTTTTGACCATCGTGTTGAAATACGTTGGTGACGAGAAATGATGATTCAAGGAATTTAAGTCTGTAGTTCTAGGAATGGAATTTTGACGAGATTTACCCACTCCTAGAGTTTTAAGGAATTTCCAGACTTTAGCTGAGTCTCCATTATCAACTGAGCTGTGAATATGTCGGCGTTGAGCATTCCTACACACCTTACTGCAGTGATTCCGAATGGTTATGTACTTGAGCCAATTTAACTCGCTAGGACGGCGATTGTACCTAGACTTGGCTGAAGCTTTCCTAGCAAGCAGTTCCTTAATTTCGGCTGTGAGCCAAGGTGCTGGAAGGTGTTTCACCCTGACTGGCCGAACTGGTGCGTGGATGTCGTAAATATTCAGAATGTTACGTGTAAATATTTGAACTTTTTCGTCAATATCGTCAGTGAGAAACATCGAACTCCAGTCTATCGTGTCGGCATCCCTACGAAGATCAACAAGGTTCATACCTCGGAAGTTCCGCTGCAACAAGATTTTAGGAGAAGGTTTAGGTGGATGGATACGATAGGACAGGAATAGAAGGTCGTGAAAAGAAAAGGCGTCAGCGGGACATTGCCCATGTTTTGCAACATGGTTTAAGGAGGATACAAGGACAAGGTCAAGAAGCGAGGATGTGTAGTGGGGAGGGTGGTGAGTGGCACTGAGAGGAAGAACAGAAAGATTACAGGAACGGACAGAGTTCAGAAAGGAAGAAGAACGTCGGTCGTTCTTAAGGAGACAGGTGTTGAAGTCACCCATGATTATGGTTTGACTGTACAAAGGGACTAGATTTTCAAGAATGACCTCAAGAGAAGGAAAGAAATCAATTCGAAGCGAGGGGCAATAATAGACACCGAGTAATACTTTCTTATGGGAGAATTCCACCTCCAAGAAAAGATGTTCGCCAGCATTTGGCGGTGGAGGTTGGGGTGATACACTCACTACAGTATAAGGTAGATGTGTACGGAGATATATGGCAACACCGCCTCCACCACGAGCCGTGCGATCATTTCTGATGAGGTGGAACCCCGGGAGTGAGAAAGTGGTAGAAGAGAGAGAAGGTTTTAACCAGGATTCAGAAACGAGGATGGCATGGATATTGGTACAGTCAAAACTGGCTAGCATATCTGTAAAATGGGCCGGAATACTCTGGGAATTCAAGTGGACTACATTGAAGTTCTTGGGAACGTCAAAGAACTGAAAAGAGAGGGTATCAGCAATAGAGGGAATACTCGCAAAGCTGTCATCACTACACGCTGAAAAGAACTCATCGCTGTTACTATCGTCGTGCACAGACATTTTGATAATATAATAAAGCTTTTTAGAATAATATTGGTAAAAATTAAACTAAAAATACAAAAATAATTATATGACCAGTTAAAAATATAAATATAATAATAGTATTAAATTAAAATTCTAATCATCCATCTGCCGGTTCTACATTAAATATTAACAAGAACAATAAAGTACATGACAAAAGATTAACTATACCTATGTATATCACAACAATAAAAAAAATAAAGTAGTAAAAGAATAAAAAAAATATATATATAAAAATTATGTAAACAACAAAAACTTATTCTTAATACTATGAAAGTAAAAATGCAATAATAATATAGTCCAGGCAATTTAGAAAGATATAAAATCATTAACAATCAATGTTAAAAATGATAAAAATTAGTCGTTGGTGTTCACTACACACACTATAATGTTCACTTTTAAGGTAGGTTTTTGTCCTATCATTAAATAAAATACTATTATCCTCATGGATGACTACTAAGGCGTTATTAATGTTAAAACATATATCTGTAATTGGCAATGTACATATCTGTTTTTTTTTTCTAATGTATTAATTTCAATAGAAATCGATTTTCATTTTCGTCATTTTTAATAATAGGTACAATCGAATTCTATAATGACGCATTTTTGAAATTTTTAGTAGCATCGTGTCTTAAGTAACAAAACTACAACGTAAACTACCACCTGGCCTGATTTCGGTCTGGATATACCCGGACTAATGTGAGGCAGTAAACCCCGGAAAGTACACGGTCGTCTTGCTTAACAAAGAATAACAGTTTTTCTTTGAATGACAGCGCAGCCGGGCACTTTTGGGCAACTATTCAACCGCGCACACCTATCACTACAAAAGCAATTTCCTCCAAGGATCCTTACAAAACAGAGAGCTGTCAAATAAACGACAATAGTGATGGGGGATCGATCCACCCGACTAGCTACTTGCGAAGGTGGTACATTTTTTCACATTTTCAATATGCCACATGTTATGATTATGAATCAGAATATATATTTTATAAGGGGCAAACGAGCATGCGGTTCATCTGATGGTAAGTGATCCCTGCCGCCCATGAACGTCTGCAATACCGTAAGGCATGGAGATGCATTGCCGGCCTTTAAGATGGAAATATGCTCGTTTTTTGAAGGTCGCTAGGTCGTATTAGTGCGAAAATGCTGCCGCTGTCAACTGGTTCCACAATTGGAGGTTTGGTTGTAGTACGTGGGAGAAAGTGTAGAAAAACGTACTATGTAAAACATGAATGATTATGAGAGCGAATAATATTTTACTTTAGCGAAATCATATAACAAATCAACACCAATTCTTCTGCTCTACATGATAATGACATGTTAAAGAAAATCATCAAAGTTGCACGTGTTTCGGCTAGTTCCGAGAAGCACTATCTTTTCCCCACTAGTAGTTCATAGTTAATTTAATCCCGTTTACATAATTCTAGGAAAAATGTACAGTTTTAAAATATTCTGAAAGTTTCGTGAAGCTCTCAGGCGCTCTTTATATTTAACGCATTATACATTCTTAGCAACGCAAGAAGGTTTTTCCTAATTAGCCTTTAACTGCTTTTATCCATTAGTGAAGCTGTACTCACTGGTAATACTTTATTTCATTTTTATAAAGGAATCTCACAATCTCAAAAAACATTAATAAAAAGCGAACATATTAATTAAGATAGCCCTGGAAGGAATATGTTATAAAGTATTACTTAAGTGCCTCGGTGGCGTAATCGTACTACGGTACGGTTACAAAGATGAGGTCTCGAGTCCCGAGATTCGGGCAAAGTGACATTGGATTTTTCTATTCATTATTAGTCCGGAGTCAGGAATTTGTGCCCGATATGGCGAAAGGTTCACCCACTATCACATTGTTCGACAAATGATACAAGGCGACATGTGGGCCTCCTGGTTGCACCTCTGCCTGCCTTTGTCCCAGAGGCGTGAGTTTATGAATGTATTATGTGTGTATTACGTGAGTGTGACTTTCTTTAAAAAAATTACAATGAATTCCTAATTTAAATATTTAAAAATATAATACCTTCACTGGTACTGTGTTTGGTTTAGAGACTTTCCCGCTCTCACACCCGCCACTGCAACTCCTGTCAGCCAGGATCAACAGTGGCACACAAAGATATGACACCGAGCTCCGGAGCTCGGCGAGTCTCTCAGGGACACTAGTTTGTCTTTAACCCGCATCGAAATTAATCTGAAAGAAAAAAAACAAAAGGAGGAGTTGGAAACAAATAGTTGTTCACTTCCCTCCGCAGCAAAGCGGGTGACAAAAAATATTGAGTCGAGAGGTATGTATCCTCTTATATAAAGATATACAACTGGAGAAGCCAGATGTATTAAGCACCACGGGATAAACAAATTACATGGGTCCTATAGTTTGAGCTGCTAAATTTGGGTCCAATAATAGGTATGGCAAAAGCGCCGGAAAGCACGGAAGTTCCTCCTAGATTCCACGAGGTCCGTATAGTATGCAACACCAGAAGTTATTTGCATATTGTTCAACATTATGCCGCGTTCATCGGACCAGCGATCACACTCCCAAAGTATATGATGTGCAGTTTGTTCGTACTCACAGTCAGATGTAGAGCATTGACACGCAGGCGATTCAACCAGCTTAAAAGTGAATAGTTTGCTCTTAAAGTTGCCATGTCCAGTTAGGAACTGTGATACACAGTGATCAATTTCTAGCCACGACTTTCTTAAGCGATCGCGAACGGACGGAAAGTATTGATATAAGTGACGCCCCTGCGTTACTGTGTTTGGTTGCTTACCATCATGAGTGCTACGAGATCCTCTTCGAATATACCACCACAAGTTATAGATAGTCTGTGTCAACCCATATACGTACCACTGCAGAGAACGAACCTGAATCAAAATTAATACAATCTAATTAATACAATCGTGAGCACGATTGGTAGAGGCTAGGTCATATACTCCACCACGCTCGCTTAGTGCGGGGTAGCGGACTTTACATACCATAGATTTTTGTTGCAAATCGCTATAATATGCAAGTTTCTTCACGATGTTTTCTTTTACTATTATAGTACATAGTGACTGACTATCAATACACAAATGACTCTGAAAGTTCTGACGTGTACACTGGAATTTGAACCTACAACCATAATGAACACTGGGAGCGGCGTATTGTCCATTTACCCACAGGCCACCGCACTTATAAACACACACAATAACACAATTTTTTGTTCCATAGTGACTCTAGTGACTAGTCAATAAAACTACAACCTAGCTTCGTTTCCGGTAGCATTATGGATATACCCTGTATGTCTTCAATAGAAGGGTTGTATTTCATTATAAAATCTGTTACAGCAATATATTATATACTGCTACAATCATAGCCAGCCAGTAGCCTCTCGTATGCAAATCCGTAAAAATGCATGAAATTTTAAAATGTGTGCGAAATTCACTCGCTCGACTGAACGAACCATAATATTAAATGTATCAAGTTGTAACGTAGCTCTACCTGTCGTACGGCTTTCCGTACAAATCTTTTGCGAGCGGAATTCTAAAATTAATTTTAGGTTATATATTTGAGCCATTTTGGTAATTATTGCAATAATAAAAATGCAAGTTTTTTTATTACGATTGAATCAATTAAACTTCAATAAAAAAGCTAATAGTGGAAAATTGTAGAAACGTATCTAATTTAGAATTAATCTTATACGGCTTCATTCATAGTCTCAAATCTATTTTAATTGTCGAATGATGTGACCCTTCGAAGGACTATTGAATTTAGTTTGTTCGAAAAAGACATAACATTCTATAACTAAAATTGTTTTATAAACTGACTATGAATAAGCCCGTAAGTAATAAATATATGTACTTTCTATACTCAGAATAAAAACCGACTTTCAAAAAACCACTACAAAGTAAAAAATAAATCTTATGTGAATAAGTTAATCGGAACTACCATTTATAGTTGTAGAACTGTTGTAGAACCTGTAGAAGTTTAAGTATTACTATAAAATATCTATATTGGCATACAAACAACACCTCCAATTCAATGTTTTCGGAAAAGTATTGAACACATCGACCGACTAAGCCCATTCGTCTATTCGGGAATGTAAATAAGTTTTTTTTATGCATAGATTTTTATCTTCCTTGTTAAATCAAAGTTGTAGCACATTCTGTTCCATCGAATTTCCTTTACCACTAAAATCAATTGTCTGAAGGCAAACCAAAAGAAAAGTTAGTTTTTCTAGTTTAGTTAAACATTTTGCGATATAACTACCCATGTTGAACCTTTGTTTTTACACAAATATTTCTAACTTGTGTGCTTATATATGAAGGCTTCTTATGATACAATACATGTTGATTAGAAAAAAGTAATCGCAAGATTTAACTCAATCTTGACTGTTCTAGTATAATTTCCTAAATAATAACTTTACTTTTAAAATTAAATCTATTTTTTAGTTTTTTGCTGCTTTTCAGTGTAATTTCACTAATATTTTTTACAAACATACCTTAAAACAGAATACAATTACTTTTGTGTAATTCAAGCAATGATATGTATGGGAGCACAGAACAGATTAATATGGTTCTGGGAAGTAAAACTATCGATCAAAGAAAACCGTATCAAAGTACAATAAATTACTTTCTTTATAACAAAATATATGGAAGAAGCAGCTACCTATTTTTTATGTCGAATAAAATGACGAGCCTTGTCCAATTAGTTGCGTAGATAATACGTGCTCATATATCATGGTCGTTAAAGACATCCCTAATTGGGACACGTGATTAATATCCTTAATTATTGAAACATATGTACCTGAGTCGGGATAAACTATTTACGAGTATCCACTATTAGTAAATAATATGTATATGATAAGCAAAAAATAGGATATAATTTGAAACTATCCCGAAGAAGTTGTGGCACAGGATAAAGGAACCTAATATCACTTTTTTTGATAATATTATAAGCCGAACTTATTGCCAGTAGTGGTGGTAACCACCGATACCTATTTAAGCGAGCGCTCGACAAAGTGCGGGCCTCTTTTCTACTCAGCCGTCGGTCGGTAAGGTTGCCTACTACTTGCAGTAAGTCCGTTCTATTTCTTGTTTTGGTGGTTTCTCTATTGTGTACCTATGTTTTATTTCGAATATTAACGGTTGCTTGCTATTGCTCGATTTTTGATATTAAAGTGAATTATTGTTCAAATTAAGTTGTATTTTGTAATAAAATACTTTAGGTTACTAAGTGGTTGTTATTTTTTTATTGTTTTCCTCTTCTGATTGATAAAATCAGAAGTGGGATCTGGATTCATTTTGCTCACAAATATAAGCCTTGATACCTACGCAAACAACCGTTGATTTCGAATAAGTATGCCACGACCATCAAGGTCACGCGTGGGGCTGGTTGCGACGCCGCCTCGCTCTGGAACTAAGCGTGACTGTCGTAGCGGGCTTCGGCGAGACCATAGGAATGATTCCCGACGCGTCAGAACACGTCCGCGTTCCTGTAGTGATAATAGCCGCGCGCGTCGAAGTGTAACTCGTTCACGTTCTCGTTGCGATAAG
The DNA here is from genome assembly GCA_009982885.2 of Hyles vespertilio. Taxonomy (NCBI): domain Eukaryota; kingdom Metazoa; phylum Arthropoda; class Insecta; order Lepidoptera; family Sphingidae; genus Hyles; species Hyles vespertilio. The sequence goes on from CM042818.1 coordinate 11,275,435, forward strand.
AGTCGTACGCACCGCAGTGTGTCTCGTTCGCGTTCGCGCGGTGATAAACCTCACTCGCGTAGGAGTCGCTCCCGTTCACGTCGTAGTAAAGGTCGTGTGCGTAATTGTGACAACCACTGCTCCCGCAATAGATCTAGGTCACGTTCTGCCGATTCACATAGCAACAACAATAGATCGCGAATCTACCCTCATGACCTTTTAACGAAAAATGTTTTGGATACAATCATGTCGCGACTTACCGCTATTGAGGAGGGCACCGCTAGTGGCTCGCGTATTACGTCATCCATTCGTGACAGCACACCCCCATTAAATAAAGACAATACCTGTATGACTCAAGCGCTTGTTGACGCGTTAGGAACGTTAACAAAGAACAAGTCTAGCAATTATTATGTAGAAGTTTATGATCCAGCCGTAAATAATTTTGAGGTGTGGTGTAATGAAGTGGATAGGGCTAGGAAAGTAAATCGCTGGGATGACCTGGAATGTTTTTCGCGTGTGGCTCACTGTTTGAAAGGGGATGCGAAAACCTGGTTAAATGAATGGGCTACAAATGATCGATCCTGGTCCAGTTTTGTTAAGGAATTTAAAGCGTTGTGTCCGCAAAAAATTAATTACGCTCAGACACTTCATGAGGTTATAAACACTACTTCGGATGAGTTCTCGTCCTACGCAGAATATGCCCGTCGTATGTTATTAAAATTACGTGTAATAAAAGGGCTGAGTGAAGAACTTATGGCTCAAATAGTTGTTCACGGTATCAGCAACGTACAGGTACGCGCAGCAGCCACCAACGCTGATCTCACAACTGAAAATCTTGTCTCATTCTTAGCCACTTATGTTAAACCTACCCGCAAGGTTGACAACCGTAATTTCGATAAATCTTCCTCGAGTAATACGAATAAGAAACGTAATTATAACGGTCCTAAGTCGGAAAGTAAGTGTTTTAATTGCGGTCAAACTGGTCATCACCGGGATAAGTGCCTCAAAAAACGGAATGATAAAGGTGATAGCGGTACTAAACTCGTCTGTTCTTTCTGTAATAAGGCAGGACATAAAGAAAGCGAGTGTTTTGCTAAAGCGCGATCTGAATCCCAGAATAACAGCAACAATCAACGCAAAGTTAACCTATGTCGCGAACTAAACGGGAACCTGAACGACGACGTTAGTACAGCTGTAATACAGGGCATACCGGTAGACATTTTGATAGATAGTGGTGCGCTTAACGTGTCTTTAATGTCGTCAGCAGTAGTTAATTACTTTTCCGGTCCGCGTAAACAAATTAAATGTTTATTGGTAAAGGTATAAGTGACAAAGAGATTATTGCTCACGAATGCATCACGCTCACGGTCGAGTTCAGTAATATTGCGCTAGAAGTAGACTTTGTTATAGTACCTGCGTCTTGTATGAATACGCCAATTATTATTGGAACTGACGTGCTCAATCGCGACGGTGTTACGTATATTCGTACAAAACACGGACAGTACTTGTCGCATACACAGGACAAAACACTTAAGGTAAACGCTGTGAGCGTAAGCGAACCGGAGAAAATAAACACACCTCTCGAAGGTGCGGAACTTGCTGAGTTGATGGTGGTGATAGAAAATTTTTCCTCTTTTCTGATATCTGGTACAGCCACAACGACCGTGAACACGGGTAAAATGCACATCAACCTAGTAAGTGACGTACCTGTGGTATACCATCCCTACCGTCTGTCGTATCAAGAGAAACTCAAAGTCCGCGAGATATGTCAGGATCTGTTAGACAAAAAGATTATCAGGGAGTCAGACTCCGAGTATGCAAGCCCGGTCATCTTAGTCAAGAAAAAGGATGGCTCAGATCGAATGTGCGTAGACTTTCGCAGTTATGCGACAGACTTTGACAGTTATGCGCTAAATCGCATAACTGTCAGGGATAGATATCCTCTGCCCTTGATCGATGACCATATTGACCGGCTTGGAGGCTCGAAGTTCTTTACGTCCCTAGATATGGCATCGGGGTTTCATCAAATACCTATTGATGAGGGTTCCATTCACAAAACCGGCTTTGTAACCACGGAGGCTCATTACGAGTATTTAAAAATGCCTTATGGCCTATGTAACTCTCCCACTGTATACCAGCGTATCATCAACAATACGTTGCGTACATTTATAGAAGCCGGACACGTTCTGGTATATATTGATGACGTGCTCATCATGAGTTTATCAGTTCGTGATGGCATCGCCTTGTTACACGACGTTTTGAAAACTTTGACTGAGGCCGGGTTCTCAATTAACGTGCGGAAGTGTTCGTTCCTTACAACTAAAGTAGAATACCTAGGTCGTGTTATTAGTCACGGTCAGGTTAGGCCGAGTCCGTGCAAAATTGAAGCGCTAGCTAACGCACCTACCCCTAAGAACGTCAAACAGGTTAGACAGTTTTTAGGCCTGGCGGGCTATTTTAGGCGTTATATCGAAGGTTTCGCGACAAAAACCGCATGTATCTCGCACCTTACAAAGAAAAGCGTTAAATTTGAATGGGGACCAGACCAAGATCGAGTCCGACAAGATCTTATAACTCGGTTGACGAGCGAGCCTATACTAGCGATTTTTGACCCGAACCTCTCTACAGAGCTGCATACTGACGCTAGTAGCGCAGGATACGGGGCTGTACTCATGCAGATTCATGGGGACGGTGGCAAACGGGTGGTAGCATATTTTAGTAGAGTTACGCAGGGCGCGGAGGCAAAGTACCACTCGTATGAACTCGAAACGTTGGCGGTCGTCAAGGCACTGCAACATTTTCGCCATTATTTAATTGGGATAAATTTCAAAATTGTAACCGATTGTAATGCTTTGAAGGCCACCGAGCATAAGAAGGATCTCCTTCCACGGGTTGCTCGCTGGTGGATCTATTTACAAGATTTTAACTTTGTAATTGAGTATCGAAAGGGCGTGTTGATGGGTCACGCAGATTATCTAAGTAGAAATCCACCAGCGATGCAAGTTAATAACATTGAGAGACCATTAAATTGGGCTCAAATGGCCCAATCGGCTGATTCAGAGACATTTGACATTATCCAAAAATTGAGAGACGGTGTCTTGGATTCAAGTCGATATGTGTGTCAGAATGATGTGCTTTATTATCGGTATTCGCCTGTTGGCGAGGAATCACGCTTACTATGTTATATCCCTAAAGGCCATAGACTTAGTCTATTACGTGCTTTTCACGATGAGCACGAGCACATCGGAGCTGATAAAACTTATGACCTTATCCTTAAACATTTTTGGTTCCCTGGACTTAAGCAATTTGTGCGAAAGTATACCTCTCATTGTTTAATTTGCATTTCCAAAAAGCGAGTGCCAAGAGCTCCTCGCCAGCCCATCACGTCATGGGAAAAATCTGATATCCCTTTTAACACAGTTCACGTAGAATACATCTACGTGAACTTTCCTTCCTTCCGGGTCCTTTACCCGAGTCCAACGGATACAAGTTTGTACTTGTTTTGGTCGATTCATTTACAAAATTTTGTTTACTCTTTCCGATGTACAGACAAGACACAAATGAATTAAAGCGAGTTTTTAACAGTGCCATTTCTCTGTTTGGGACACCCAAACTGATAGTTTGCGACCGTGGTCGTATGTTTGAAGCATCAGCTTTTACTAGTTGGGTAACTGATATGGGTTGTGAAATTCACTACATAACGCCCGAAATGCACCATTCCAATGGGCAGGCCGAGCGGTACATAAGGACAGTCCTTAATATGATTCGTGTCGAAAGTAGTAATAAAAGTTCAACTTGGTCTGATTGTTTATGTAAAATTCAATTAGTTTTAAATATTACAAAACAAAAAACCACACAGTACTCAGCTTTGTATTTGTTAATTGGTACTTATGCGACCACTCCCGTGATTCGTGCACTGATCCGCGACATTGCAGTCGAGAACTCCAGTCCAAATCGTGAAGCCATGAGGGAGCTCAGCAGAAGCTCCGCTAAAGCATCTCTTGACAAGAATCAAAACAGTCAAGATGATCGGGTAAATCGTCAGAGACACCCGCCGAGAGTTTTCCAGGTTAACGATCAGGTGTTTGTGATAAAGTACTCACAGTCCGCAGGTAAGCTTGACCCTGGTATAAGGGGTCCGTACCGCGTGATGAAAAAGTTACCAAGTGATCGTTATGAACTAAAGTTGATAAGTGGAGCCAGAGGCAAGACGACTCAGGCTGCCGCACAGTATATGGTACCCTGGAAAGGCGAGTGGTGTCCTGAGAGCTGTGCTGCATTTTTTGAGGGTAAGCTCCACCTGCACTTTAATGTTGTTCTATGTTACAGAAGCACGTATGGTGTATGCGTGCGTGCGGATGTGTAACGTATGACTGCCTTACTGGCAGAAGCAGGCGGCTGGTGCAGCCCACCCCTTAGGCTGACGTCCTGGTGCCGGACTGCCTGGTTCTGACAGGCGCAGAAGACGTCCTGGAAGTCGTGTACTTGGTATACGCATCGGGTGCTGTCCCGGAAGTCGTGTTCTATGAATGCGCATCGGGTGCTGTCCCGGAAGTCGTGTTCTATGAATGCGCATCGGGTGCTGTCCCGGAAGTCACGTACTACGTATGCGCATCAGGTGTTGTCCTGGCAGGCTCAGTCCTGGGTAGCACGTTTTTAACGTGTGAACTTGTACAAGTTCAAGTATGAGTATGAGTGAGACATGTATATGAAGACGTGTGAATACTTATGAAAGCGAAGCGCTTTAACTTGGTTTGAGAGATGGTATTTCTGTATGAGGACCTTGAACGTGTGAGGAACGAGAGAATAGGCAAAGTGTGTGTCGTCATAATTACTCTATAACGATTTTTGTCATACAGATTGCAATAACGACAACCCGGACGATGCTGGCAGGCCTTCTGGTACTCCTGCCGGTTCTGCTGATGCTTCAAGTGCAGGCAGAGCCCATTCAAATGAAGATGGCGAGCAAGAGTGCGACCAAGATCCCGTCGCGCTCTCCGGTGCTTCCGCATAAGATGACCCTGGTGCAGCCGAGGACGGTGCACGATCAGGAGAGGCCGTATAAGCCGAACTTATTGCCAGTAGTGGTGGTAACCACCGATACCTATTTAAGCGAGCGCTCGACAAAGTGCGGGCCTCTTTTCTACTCAGCCGTCGGTCAGTAAGGTTGCCTACTACTTGCAGTAAGTCCGTTCTATTTCTTGTTTTGGTGGTTTCTCTATTGTGTACCTATGTTTTATTTCGAATATTAACGGTTGCTTGCTATTGCTCGATTTTTGATATTAAAGTGAATTATTGTTCAAATTAAGTTGTATTTTGTAATAAAATACTTTAGGTTACTAAGTGGTTGTTATTTTTTTATTGTTTTCCTCTTCTGATTGATAAAAATATTATATTCAATGTTTTTTTCATTGACATAATACGTGAAGTCCAATCCAATTCAATCTTTAAATATTGCGAGTATTAATCAGGACACAAATACTAATACCTATATATTATGTCTTATGTACGTGGTCGTGTAAATAACAGCCTTTCAAACGACTTTTGAATTCTGTTTGATCGAAAACACAAAATATTGAATTATAAATAAGCCCGTAAGTACATAATATTTTCAAAACCAAGAATAAAAACTGGATTCAGAAAACCAACAAAACAACAAAAAACACTATAAAGTTAGAAGTGAAAATATCACTGCAAACTAAAAGAATATACATATATTATTGCACTTTTACCTGTTGATTAATTTACTGATTGACTTGTATATGAATATAAAGAAATTTAGATTAATATGAGGCACCCCTCCTTAAAACAAAAAAAGAATTTTCCAAATCGATTCATGCGTCTTCCGGTAATCGGTGTAGCTCCATACGTAAAAAAAAAGATTCCGACGAATTGAAAACCTCCTCCTTTTTTAAGTCGGTTCAAAATGAGATCACAGATGCACTGTTTGCATTACAACTGAAACACGAACAAAATTAATGTACAGTCAACGACAAAAGTCGTTGAACACATTCAAAACGCTAAAATTCTTGCACACATGAAGCAGCAGAAGTGGTTGACCAGGGTTGGCCACAAAAATTCGTGAACACCTTAAGATTACAAAAGTTTCTGAACAACAAAAGCAACAAAATTCCTAAACACCCAAATCATAAGTCGCTAAACTCTTTTTAAAAGTAAAATTGCTGTAGATGTGTTCATTTACTTTTGTTGCTTTGTTATGCATTCATTGTAAAATGTTATTTCTCAGTTTATATTTTTTTGGTTTTCATTATTTTTGAAGTTCTACTTCTTTTGGGACATTTGGAAATTTATTTGGGTAATTTATTTAATATCTTTGTATTGCGCACGCCCACCGGCTTCGATATGAACAAGTTAGCTGTTAACTGTCTGACGAATTTCCGTGGCAACTCATTACTATATTAAAATTAGTTTCTCAAAAATTAATAAAGCCACAACGCGTGTTTTATATCAGTGGAGACAATAAAAATATATTATTATTAGTCAGAATGGAAAATAGGTTTTCAAATGTTTCTGAGCAACAAAATAACTGAACACACCAATGGTACATAAGTTTCTGAACACCTACAAAAAGCAAGTTTGCCACAGATGTGGTCACCGTCGTTCTGTTATGCATTCATTGTAAAATGTTATTTCATAAATTATATTTTTTGCTTTTGCTCTGCATTGACTTATAGTTATCTGATTTTGTGAAATAACATTTATTTATGAGTTTTTAGCATGTGTTATATCAGTGGAGATATTCAATAATAATAATTATTTATTAGTCAGAATGAAGATAGTGGCCGCAATTATGAACTTTTTAGATATTGGTCAATTGGTCTCAATTTTTATTTCACGGTTTATATTTTTTGCTTTCCTTTGCATTGACTTATTGTTTTTTTTGTTTTTGTGAAATAATATTTATTATGAGAAGTTTAAATGTCTTGTTCGTCTGTTATGGGCACGTGGTATTAATCAATAAATTGTTAAGGTTAAAAAATATTTACATCAAAATATTTTTTTAAATTTCCCTTCATGAGATACAATATTTTTATAGGTAAAATTAGGCTAGTATCGGACAGTACTAATCTATAATTTAATAACGTGGGTAAAACAGTTACAATTTGATTATATTGGAACAATAACAAAATAAAATACCCACATGTCAATTCACAAACCAAGGCTTGCTGCCAGGGCCGCATTCAAAGCTTTGATTTTTGTTTGTATCTGTATCTGTATCAGCCCATATACGTCCCACTGCAGGGCACGGGCCTACTCTACAATCGAGAATACGATTGAGAGTGGTTAGGCCATATAATCCACCACGCTGGCCTAGTGCGGGTTGGCGGACTTACCATAGAAATTCTTATAAATCGCTATGGTATACAGATTTCCTCACGATGTTTTCCTTCACCGTTTTAGTGCGTGCTGATTGATTATCAATACACACATAACTCCGAAAAGTCAGAGGTGTGCCCTGGGACTCGAACCCGCGACCACCGTGAACATGTAGGCAGCCGCGTCTAGTCCGTTTACCAATAGGCCACCACGCACTATACTATGTAGTGATGAAATAACATTTTACAATGAATGCATAACAAAGCAACAAAGGTAAATGAACACATCTACAGCAATTTTACTTTTCAAAAGTGTTCAGCAACTTATGTACGATTTGCGTGTTTAGGAATTTTGTTGCTTTTGTTGTTCAGAAACTTTTGTAACCTTAAGGTGCTCAGGATTTTTTGTGGCCGACCCTTATCAACCACTTCTGTTGCTTCATGTGTGTAAGACATTTGGCGTTTTGAATGTGTTCAACGACTTTTGTCGCTGACTGTACCTAGAAGTACCCGCGTGAAATGCGAACAAAACGTACTTGTGGTTTTCGATACCTGTACCGTGACATCCGACGGCATGTAGGCAACTTTTGGGTTATACAAATTTACTTAGCACTCCGCCTTAAGAAAGTTTGGAAACTTCAGGATTTCTGCGGTGAAGCCATCAATAACGGGCACTTGTGCCCTGATTTCGCTTCACATATGCATAAGTTATCAATTCAACCACAACCACACAGACACTAGAATAACATATTGTACCCAAAGAACTACAAAATTAAAGTTGATTTTCTTCGTATTTTAAAGTAATCTCTATCTAAAATAGTTTTAATATAAAGGCATTGAAAAATTTTATAAGCATGCTTAACTTTTATCGACGGATAGCTAGTGAGTTTCATCCCAATGGTGTACGGAGAGCTCGGCAAGATGTTTACAATTCAAGATCGTCTAGATAGAGCATACCGCCGTCTTTGCTGACTGGCAAAGTGGAAGCACAAGCGCACTCGACTTGTTTCAGATATCTCGCGCTCCTTCGTCAAAATTGAAAACGTGAAGCCTCAACAGTCTACATAATACCTTCTTGTAAAGGATCTAAGGTTTCTTCCGTATTTTCAGAGTTACGAACGCATCATTAGGCATTTCATAAAGGAATATTGTGCCAAACATCTTGTCATTGTCAAATTCGCTTGTTGACATTATTTTCTGAAAAATCTATCTTTTATAATGTATTAATATCAATTCAATATCAAATGTATCTTTGGTAGCTGCTATGATCCTGACATGGTACCAAATGAAAATAACCGCTGTCTTATTTACCTTGTGTGTACTGATTCGATCGGAAGAAAGGTATCACCCGCCACACTGGAAAGTGATAGAACATCTTGCCGAAACACGTCCATACATTGTGGGATTATTAAACGAAAATAAAAACTACACATGCACTGGTACTGTCCTCGACAAGCAAACGGTGCTCACATCGGGAAGTTGTTTAATCCCAGAGCCGAAGTACATCGTTGTGGGAGTTGCAATATATTGCAGCAAAGTGCATGATAGTAATATATTCGCCGTCGCGTATACGATATTGCATGGAGACTATACGTTTGAACTGAAGGCTTCAAATCCAAATGTCACCAAGATGCACAGCAACATTGGTCTCGCATTTCCGAAACGACCCATTTTAGATATTTTCATTCCATTACCAATAATCGGAAACTATTTTGCATCTGAATTGAAAAATAAGAAGCTTATTGTAACCGGTTTTGGCAACACAAGGGATTTGGACGTTGTAGTGTTGCAACAACAAGCATATCATCAGACACCATGCGCAAATCCCAAATGGTATTACTGCGTTTGCGGAATCGAATACTCTGCCTACACGAAAGCCTACAACAAAGAATTTGGGAAAGGCGCGCCAGTGACGATAGATGCTGGAGTTATTGGACTTACTGCCACTCCGTGCGGTCTATTGGTCCTTAAGTCCGTAGGGATTAAATACAATATTTTTACAGTAATCGGTCCCTACTTGCCATGGATACAAAAAAATAAAATAAATTCAACGGTGTCATTCCGAGCCCTCCTTAATGGTGTTCCTGCAAAAGACAATTTATTGAAATATTATGTTTTTGTTGTTTCAGTTAGTAAAGTTTTTAATTAAAGAATGTATCACTAAATAGATTGTGTGCATTGGTACTTTTAGTGGACGATGAATTGCGCGTTTATATACTAAATGGATTAAATAAACAAGTCGACAAATAGCCGGAAAAAATATCACATGAAAAATACGCTCGCTAATTTTTCATTGCTAATTAGCATTACATTGAAAGTGTAAATTAATACCGAATGAATGAAACATGAAGTAACGCATCGCATGTATTTGTCTCAGTCGCGAAGCATATATTGGCATAAAGGGTGAATCAATGGTGCCTTTTATTTCTGCTGATATACTAGTCCTTATTCGTACATTTTCTTTATATTTTCTCAATTTTCCTCACTTATGGTGTGTAGTTCAATTTGTACGGAAGACAGATTCATATTGCGTACACAAGTTATTTTCTGTTAGTTGGTAAGTAAAACAATAATTTATCGTTGTTTATACTATAAAAAAAAACATATAAAATTCTAAATCGTTCATTTCAAAGAGACTATAGACCGCCACTCTGCTCGATCCTGACATATTACAGATTTCTTTCGCTTCATCCTCTTTCATCAACCTTTTCATGCATTCTCGTCGCTTCACGGTACTTTAGACCTGACCCTTGTTGAGGTATATAGTTTACATACATACAGGATAGAGGCGTGACGATTATGTATGTAATTTCAAATTTTAATACATAAAATATCGATATAATTTTTTCCTAAATGTTTTAATCAATCGCGACTATCTTCTTGGAGCCGGCCAGGTTTCGCCAGACTGCAAACATTTTTTGAGTCCAGTCCTCATCAGCAATATATCATGTCGCATACTATTATATTTTATTTAAACTAATTGTGACTGCTGTCCTCGATACTGCTTTTTCCGTCTCTACTCCTTATATCCCGCCTTGTTATTAGTTATTATTCTGTTTCATAACTAAATGCATGTAATACTGACCTCTCCTGTCCCATTCAATCCCTTTGAGTTTTAATAAGTAACACATACATATATCTGAACTCCTTGGTCATCCAAAAAATACATTACCTTTTTCAGGACAAAAATAGCAAGTAGGTATTCCAGGATGTCGGCTACCCCCAAACCGAATGTAATCAATATCCGTCTGAATTAAGTATGCAAAACTGCACAAACAAACCGACAAAAATTATATACTATTTCTAAAATTATATAGTCCCCGGATAATAGTATTTTTCAAATATCTTCTATTTACGTTATTAAATGTATGGATTATTTCATTTACAACTTTATGATGTAATACTGTGTTATAATATTCAGTGAGATTCACCTCCGACCCCATGACGGGTAAGATAACGAATTTATATTTTAGTCTCACAACACATTATCTCGCGTCGCCTCGTCTAAATACGTTTATGTGTTTCTGTGAATATTGAAAGTGAAAATAATAAATAATGAATGTTGTTAGGACGTTTCTGAGAAACATGAGCCAAGGGAAGAAATGGAAGCCATTACGGAAAGTAGGGATCATTGGGGTGCCGTTTGAGAAGGGACAGAAAAAGTACGGCGTGAGCTTTGCTCCGGCGGCGATGCGGGCCGCTGGTCTGATCGACCACCTCAAGGAAATAGGTAATAAATAAATAATATAATACCTAGATATTAATAAAATATTTACTTTGTATAATTCATTTAAATTCTTTTAAAAGCCTATTAATGAATTCGATTGAATATATTTGACATCAAAAATTATGATGAAAAGGTTTTAAATACCTATCCTGGAACATAGAACGAATTCTAATATTAATATGTATTTACAGGCTATTTAATAACTATAATTGTCTTATATTATGAATAATAATATTTAGTAATAAGTTGTCACGGTGTTATAAATATTATCGATGTCATAAACATTTCATCTCTGTGCCTTAGCTTGTAGTTTTCAGTAATAAATATGAGCACCAATTTATGTTGAGGGCTGAAAATCAAAATGTGACTTACTCTAAAATTGACAATTTTATATCTACTGTAACCTGGTACCTAAAACCTGTATTTTGTTTTTAGACGGCCTTGATATAAAAGACTACGGCGACATAGAAACAGTTGTAGGCAATGAATTAGTTAATGTAGACAACATGGCACACCTTCAATCTGTATCGGCTTGCAACAAAAAACTGTCGGAGCAAGTGTCACAAGTATTGAGGGACGGCAGAGTAGCTCTCACTATTGGCGGAGATCATTCTATCGGAGTTGGTATGATCTTATTTTTTTTTATTAGATGTTAATTACAAAAGCATTCATGTAGGTTTAACGTCCACACTCAGAGTTATCTAATATCCATTAAATCGTTCCTTATGCCAGTCACGGTTATACCACGGTAACACATAATACAATACCTTATTCATAATACAGCGGAAGGATACAGGATTGGAAAACTTTTCCGCAGCTTTATGGTGAGGTAGTAATATGCCATGTCAGCACTATCAGGAATTTGTTTGGTAATAAATTAAGTACAAACCACTAGGGGCTGATTAAATCATTTTGAATTATATCTACTTATTAATCGTTCAAATCTCCGACAAGAAATGCCGCTGTCTGTGGCGCAGTTGGTTAGACGTCGGCTGTGAAACGTGAGGCCACGAGTTCGATCCCTGCTCTGAGACAATTATTTGTGAGACCATAAAAGTCTCTCTTAGTGCCTGATACCCCACCCTGATACAAGACTCAAGCTTAGTGTGGGGATCAGGAATATGTATATGACTGTACAATACATTTATTTATTTATATGACTACTTTTAGGCACGGTCGACGGTCATTACAACGTTAATGAAGACATGATCCTCATATGGGTAGATGCCCACGCAGACATTAACACAAATAAAACATCAGGATCTGGTTCTGTGCATGGCATGCCAGTCGCTTTACTAGTCAAAGAACTCTCCGATTACTGGCCTTATCTACCCACCATGGACTGGCAAGTTCCGAAGTAAGACAGCAAATTTATTCACGCTAAATTGGTAATATAAATGTAACAAAGGATCCTTGAAATAAACTGAAAGAGGCTTCAAGTAAATATTAGGTTTATTTGTGCTCATTTCCATTACTTAGTTTTATTTGGATAATTTAATTAATCGCGCTCAATTGCTCTGCTAAGCTTGCAATAATCTCATAATTTATGGACGAATTAACACAACCGAGTCTTACTGTTAATAACTTGCTTTTGAACAATTGTGTTACTTTTAAAGCCATCCTATAATAATAAGTGGTATAATAATTTACAGATTTTCGATAAAAAATTTGGGATACGTTGGCCTTCGATCAGTCGATCATTACGAAAGGTTGGCCATCGAAAAATATGACGTACCAACTTTCGCGATGGAAGACGTTGAAAAGTAAGTAAGAATTTGAATAATAAGGAGCTAAAATTGATGAAATTCAATATTTTACTTGCATTTATTATTAATTAATTTCAGACACGGCATACAAAATTCTATAAAACACATACTACAAGTATTAGACCCTAACAATGAGAAACCGATCCATGTTAGTTTTGACATTGACTCGTTAGACGCTATAGAGGCACCCAGCACTGGAACACCAGGTATTTTATAAAATTCTCAATGACAAAAGAAAATATTCTTGTCTCATTCCAATGTAAGAGACAAAGAAAAACTATGAGCATGACTATGAGCTATACATGTGTTTGGGCAGATGACGAGTACCAGGGTAATCACGCCCAAGGACATAGATCAAAGTGAGGCCGCTGTGTATTTTATTTACTCGTACATGACATAGAATGATTTCAGTTTTGATTTTATTTTCTGCCGCCTTGTATAGAAAAACATTTCAGAATCATATGAAGTCATGTATGAAGTCAAGATGACGCATAATATTTTTACAATGGCAGGCTATGTTAAACATTTTCTTTAATAGACATTTGTTATTTTTTTTCGATAATATAGTACGCGGAGGCCTTACACTTCGAGAAGCCATTAACCTTATGGAAATTATACATTCGACGGGTCGGTTGCGAGCCTTGGATCTGGTTGAAATAAACCCGGCTATAGGCAATGAAGATGATAGAAAACGAACGATTGAAGCTGGACTTTGTGTACTACGTGCGGCTTTGGGCTTTTCGAGGAGAGGAACAGCGCCCCGAGGCGTACTGGATTTACCTGTACAAACACACCACCATCAATAGTTTAAAGAAGGTGAGTATAATTACTGGCTATACAGAATGTATCAAGATCGCTACCGAAAACGAAGGTGGTTTTAGTGACGTCAGACACAATGCAACTAGAAAATTTGCAAAAAAAGATACTTTTTTATTTTTCTAACGTCATATTTGGGTGTTAAAATCATAGTGTTTTTAAATACTTAATAGTGTACACCTTTTTATTTTTAAAGACGCTATAGTATGCAAGGATTTCAATTACTATTTTAGAAATAACTATGGATTTACCCCCCCCCCCCCCCCCCAAACACGATGATATATAAAAAATCATCTAGATATTTTAATTGCATTTTGTTTTTAGTCACTATAATAAACACCGGCTTCATGTTCGGTAGCAGTCTGGAAATTCCCTGATTATTTTAGATTATGGGAACTAAACTCAAAAGTTTAACAAAGCCTGTATTCCATCACAATGAGTGGAAACGTCAATCAACATTTCGCCCAAGTTAATTCCGACCAATCACAATAAAATTTCTAAATCAATATACAAGATTAATTAGCGTAACTAACAAGTCTTGATTTTATGACTTCTTTGAATCATAAAACCATATTGTTCGAACATGTGTAGGATATGAAAACAACATGATCAAATTAATGGTGAGTGATTGATTACGTACCTATGCAATATGTATGCAATATGAAGTTCACTCGGAACTTCTTTTGTTTGCCCTTATTCTACACCATAATTCAGTCTCTCAACTCAACTCTTAACTCAATTCAAAATCCTTTCAAAATACTACATACAGGGTATATCAAGACTGCTACCGAAAACGAAGCCGGGTGGTAGTTTTAGTGGCTACAAACACAATGCAATTAAAAATTTCGCCTAGAAACGCGACAATTTTTTTTATGATTTACTCTAAGGTATAAAAGAGTTTAAATTATTATTTTAGCAAAAACTATGGATTTACCACCCAAAAATGACGATATTTAAAAAATCATAAAAAAAAATTGTCGCGTTTCTAGGCGAAATTTTTAATTGCATTGTGTTTGTAGCCACTAAAACTACCACCCGGCTTCGTTTTCGGTAGCAGTCTTGAGATACCCGGTATATATTTTTTTGTTCATAATGTTCGTAGCGCTGCTATATTAGTGAAAAAAGAACTAATTTAACTGAAAATTACTCTAAATTTCATTTGAAACCAAAAGCAAGTACCTATATTTACTTATTGGCCCTTTAAAACCAGTTTAAGTGGAAATCATTAGTTCTCAATTTTCAAAAATATTTTGTTTTCAAATATTTCGTACATGTTGGACAACTTGTCTAATGTCAGTCAATAGGAGGGCAGGTAAAGGTGGCCCGAAAACAACCATTCCTATTTTCGTTTTTGAAATACCAGCACTGCCTATAAATTATAAATACTCCAAGTTCTATACTTATATGTGACCGAAGCAACATAACTTCGCAGGCATGTTAAAGAAGAATGATTTTTTAATAATTTTATGAAGGTATAGGGTAGGTATTTGTCATACATTCATCCATTCGACAGTAGGACTTTAATTTACCACGGAGGTGTTTGACAGATTTTACAAATCTACCTTTGAAATTATTGTAAGGAACTAGATTTCATAACAATGTTTTTCCTCGCCGTAAGAGTAATCTAAGAAGTTTCAAGTAATTATGTTCAAAAAGTAAGTACCTAGTATGTGTCCAAACATAAAATTGTTGAATATCCAGACGGTACTTATAGAGCAAGCAATTAATGCGTGATGGTAACAAATTGTAAAAAGTACTGACATTTGCCGTACGTTGAAAGCATGTGTGAGTTGCCAGTTTCGGAGACGATACGCAACAATGGTCAATGGTAATTACTAAACGGATAGCACTACTCTCCATAGCACTCTCGATTGTAGAGGAAGCCTGTGTACTGCAGTGGGACGTACTATATGGATGTATACAGTAACCGAAAAGTAACTGCCACAGTAAGAATTCTATGGCAAACACGCGCACGTTGATATAACAATAATTTACGTTGCTGCGCCAGCGGCGACTTTAGTGCTTCATCCGCATGGGGGCGGTAGGTGCGCGATACGTGATTGGCGCGACGATTGCCGAATACCACGGCGGCATTAACGGATTGACTAGTCGGCGACAGTGTATACGAATTTTTTATTCGTTGCTATTTTACACTTATTATGCAACCATCATACATGCAATTTAATTATATATAAAATCGCTCACGAAACATGTTTAGTTATTCATTATCATCATCATCAGCCTATACTGTTGTCCGCAGCTGGACATAGGTGTCCTCCAAATTGCACCTTTACTGTGTCTGCGGCTTCTTGCATCCAGCATCTGCCAGCAACCTTTCACAAATCGTCACCCCACCTAGCTGAAGAGTGTCTTACACTATGATTTTCGCAAACGCGGGTCTCCACTCAAAAACACATTAGCCCCAGCGGTTTTCGGACTTGGACAGATGTGACCAGCCCACTGCCACTTCAGCTACCTAATCCTATGTCTACGACTTAGGTTCTCCGTCGTACAAGATCTTTAGTTATTACTTAAAACAATATTAAATTAAGTAGGTAATTTTTATCACTCTATAAGGCGGAATCGATGATGAACCGTCGAAAAACCAGAAGTTACGAGTTCCATTCCTAATGCCGCAAAAAATATATATATTATATGTTTTGCAGATCATCCTGTCAGTCGCCGTAGCGATTGCTCTTGAGGTCAAGAAGGAAAACAAAGATACAGAAATAAAGAATATTGTAGCAAAATATCTAAGTAAGATCAATGATGTAGAATCGCAATATGTCATCAATGAAGGTCTGTCTAAAGCCATATCGCATTATTTTAATGGGAAGATTAACACTTTTCCCTTGTACAAAATCAGTTTGAAGATTGACAGAAATCCAGTGAAAATACCCTGGACATTGGGTGAAGTCAACAAGGACCCAAGTATTAAAAAAAGAGTTTACAAATATGTACCACCAAAGAATAAAGTAACAAATAAAAACACCTGAAGTCGTGTATTAATTAATTTATTACCCTTTTTTACTTTTTAATATACATCGGAGAATTTACATACATTTCTTATGTGCAATCACCATCGGAACAGAAAAAGACGGCTAAGTATAATTTTTAAGAAAACAGTAAGAGCACAACCAGATTTTATTTTAATACTACTGTTTTTTTAAAACTGTATAGGTGTTTAAATCCGAAGGAAATTTACATTTTGTATGTGGTGCATAATGCCACCACTTACGAACAATGAGTAATATTAAGTTTGTCGTAACAACAGTAAAGGAGCATGTTAAAATCATACCAAAAAAAATGGAATTGATATAACAAATACCCAAATTTAAAAACCAATCTTTACACATTAGCTATATTTTACAATGATAACAAAGGTATATGTTCTATATATCTACGAACATGTGGATATAATTCCTCTATATTGCAATAGATACAGAAATATACAGCAACAATTTAGAAGTTGACTTGAGGTCGGTAATGTTTCTGAAACTTGTTGTTTTTGAGTGACATCTTCATTTGCCATTTAGCCTGGACTCGCTTCATGAAATGTATGTCTCGTGCTTTTCTGAAGTAAGAAATAC
The DNA here is from genome assembly GCA_009982885.2 of Hyles vespertilio. Classification (NCBI taxonomy): domain Eukaryota; kingdom Metazoa; phylum Arthropoda; class Insecta; order Lepidoptera; family Sphingidae; genus Hyles; species Hyles vespertilio. The sequence continues at coordinate 11,292,650 of CM042818.1, forward strand.
ACATTATTATTGCCATGCATTTAAATCGTCAGCAAAATCGCATTCAGAAGATAGAAGTACAAAAAAAAAACACATTTTTTATTATTTTGTTTAATATAATGATATGGTTCTTGCACCATCTACAAATATCGTATTTTAAAAACATTTGAATTAAAAAAAAAGAACATTTTTCTCTTATGAAAAATACTTTCATCATCTCACCCACAGAAAGTCCACTGCTGATCATAGGCCTCCCCCAACAATACTTTACAAAATACAAAAGTCATGGACCTCCATGACCATCGATGGTAAGTTTTGCTAGCTGTTTGTCTCCCGCCAAACAGCAGTGTAAATGCACTATTGTGCGGTATGAAGGACATTGCAGCCAGAGTAACCATATTGAGACTTAACATCTTATGTGTCAGGATGGAGAGCGCAGTGGAATGCCAAGCATTGCTTTGTAATTCAAGGTGTTCATGAGCGGTCGTATCGCTACCATCAGGCGAACGGCATGCTCGTCTCACCCCTCAATGCAATAAAAAAAAACTTTTAAATATCACTTCCATAACTATCATACTATTTATCATAGAGAATATTAAAACCATCAAAACTCTTACCTGGCAGCCAATGCTTGTTCTTTAGGTGACCAACCAAGAGCCTTGTACATGCCGAGAAGCCTGTGCAGTTTACGATCAGATTTCTTCACAAGAGCCTGGGCCTTGTTGGGGTTCAAGCTCTGTTTGTAATACCTGAAAATAATAACTGAACATTAGCTTTTTTCAATTTTTAGGTTTATACAAGTAAGTGCTACTTTTGTGTAATATTTGAGTGGATCATACAAAAGGATTACTTTATCTAATTCATTTGATGAGGAGTTAGTAGTCCTGTTAGACCATGGAACAATAGCAAACAGTATTACCGGGAAGTTACCAGCATTTTTACATACTTCACAAATATAAAGAAAAGTCATGGAAACAAAAATCCTTAAAATGTGCAATAGCTTAATATATAAACCACATTAATTACTTATGAGATATTATACAATATTCTTCAATATGCAATGTATTTATTACCTCATAAGGGAGCGATGGCCCACAACAACTCCCGAAGGCAATACCAGCTGGAAGTCATCTCCATCAAGTGTAGCTGGGCCCTCCACCTCTTCGTCTACATCCATGTCATCTTCACCTTCCTTGTGGTCAGGGTATGATGCACTAGAAAAAAGATTATGTAAATTATCAACACATTCAAATAAAACTGTCATTATCATTGTAAATCATATAATGTTTATTGGTGAATAGACCTTAGTGATATTGTCATATATTTGTTAAAATTATTAATGCTAATGTGGGTAATTGCTAATAGTTGGTTAATAAATCAGTTTGTAGCTTATGAGTTAACATGTTGTTTCTTTTATTGGCGACTGCGGAAAATTAATGTAATTGTGTGGAAAATGGCGTCAAAAATTGCGAACATAGTATTTCCTGGAGAATTTAACCCTAAAACTGATAAGTGGAGTGATTACAAAGAACAATTATTGTGTGCTCTCGATGCCGCCGGTTATAACAAAGACAACATCGACAAAGCACGTTCTGTATTTTTGTCTCAATGCGGAAAACAGACATTTTCATTGATTGCAGCGCTTCTGATTCCAAACCGGCCAAGTGATGTGGAATTTAAAGAAATTCTACGTATTTTATTGATTCATTTCCACTGCCTAAATCCATTGAAGCTTTCGCTAAATTAAGTGGTGGTTGTATTTTTAGTAAGCTGGATTTGAAACAGGCTTATACCCAGTTGAAAGTAGATGATAAGACAGCTATGCTTTTAACACTAAATACGCCAATTGAATTAATGAAAATGAATCGACTAGCATTTGGTGTAAATGCAGCACCAGCAATTTTTCAGCGGGTAATGTCTACAGCTTTTGCAGATATGGAGGGTGTTGCTTGTCTTTTGGATGATATTGCAATTATGGGACGGAACAAAGCCGAGCATGAAAAACGTCTCTATGAAGTTCTGCATAAATTAAATAATATGGGATTTCGCCTGAATGTTTCAAAATGTATTTTTGGTGCTGAATGTATTACTTTTCTTGGTCATATGATTGATGCAAACGGTTTGCATCCTGCACCAGCCAAAGTCAAGGAGATTCGTGAAAAGCCAGCTCCAACTGTAACGTAGGTTACATGTAAGTTACTATTATAAAACATTAAACTCAATCGCGGTCACTATAAATGTTACGTCCGATCGTTCGGAAAACTTCGGGTCGACTCGGTTCGCGACGGAGGGGGTTCGGTATTAGCGGTCAGTCAGCCGATGAACTTACTGGAAGACACGGGTGTACTCTCATAGTTTCGGAGTGATAAAACCGTGCAAACTACTATTTTGCAAACTACTATTTCTATTTTCTAAGTGTTACTTTAAAACATTCATTTTGTTCCCACCTTGGGAACTCAGTTGGGAGTGAGAGAAGCTCCGTTTCGACGTTGTGCTGCTATTCCCGTTCACGCCTGAACGGTAAGAAGAGGGTTTAAATAGAGAAACATTAAGAGCCTTTCTGGGTTTATACAACTTCTATGAAAAGTTTTTGCCAGATAGAGCCACATTATTAGAACCACTATATCGGTTGCTGGATACTAAAGCACCTTGGAGATGGGGCAAATCAGAACAGGTGGCTTTTGATACTGCCAAGAACTTGCTGTCTTCAGATTTGACTTTAGTGGGATATGAACTTGAGAGAGAATTGCTTCTCATATGTGACTCCTCAGATTATGGCTTGGGAGCAATTATAGCTCATGTTATGGACGATGGTTCTGAGAAACCAATAATGATGGCATCAAGGACATTACAAAAGCATGAAAGACGTTATGGCCAAATAGATAAAGAGGCTTTAGCTATAATATTCGGCCTATCAAAATTCCACGAATATTTAGCGGGACGTCGCTTTTGTATTATTACAGACCATAAGCCGTTAATTGGATTATTCAATCCGGCTAAACCTATTCCAGATCAAATATCTCCAAGAATGTTACGTTGGTCATTAAAATTAAGTTGCTACCAGTACTCTATTAAGAATAGGGCAGGAAAACTAATTGGCAATGCCGACGCTTTGAGTAGATGGACGGCCCCCACAGGAACTACATTGGAAAAACCTCTCAAAGATGTATTGTTATTGGATGAGGCACCACCGGGACCTTGGATGCTAATAAAGTAGCTTCGGAGACGAAATCAGATCCTACTCTACAGAAGGTGATGTTCCACCTGCTTCATGGATGGCCTCGTATGAATACTGATCCAATCTTGAAACCATTTTATCTGCGTAAAGAGGCTCTTTCACACAGTAAAGATTGTTTATTGTGGTGCAATAGAGTCATAATTCCAGCATCGCTACAAAAGGAAGTGCTAAAATTATTACATGCTCCACATGCTGGAATAGAGCAAACGAAAGCATATGCGAGGGGATATGTATGGTGGGTCGGAATGGATAAACAGATAGAGAATGTTGTATCAGAATGTGAACGTTGCCAAATGGTGAGGAATAATCCACCTAAAACTCCACAGTCATGGATAGTGTCTGATAAGCCATGGAAAAGACTGCATATCGATTTTGCTGGCCCTTTTCAGGGCAAAACCTTCCTGTTGCTAATAGACAGCTATAGTAGATGGCTTGAAGCAGAGATAATTCCGTCACTGAACAAGTACCATAGTGATAAATGTTCACAGAATTTTTTTTGCCTCTCAGGGATTACCAGATACGATAGTTTCTGACAATGGAAAAACTTTTATTTCAAGTGAATTTAATATGTTTTTAAAAAAGAATGGAATCCAGCATTTGTATTCTCCACCATACCATCCTGCTATAAATGGTCAGATTGAAAGAGCTGTACAATCTTTTAAGAATAAATTAAAGAAAATGTCAGATTCTAATTTGTCTTGGAATGAGAAACTTTCTAAAGTTTTATATTATCTTCGCACAGTGCCATGTTCTAGTACTGGTAAGAGTTCTGCTGAATTGTTGAATGGCCGTAAATTCAGGACAGCTATATCTATTTGCTATATCTATTGTGCGTGGTGGCCTGTTGGTAAACGGACTAGACGCGACTGCCAACATGTTCACGGTGGTCGCGGGTTCGAATCCCAGCGCACACCTCTGACTTTTCGGAGTCATGTGTGTATTGATAGTCAATCACCACGCACTAAAACGGTGAAGGAAAACATCGTGAGGAAACCTGCATACCATAGCGATTTATAAAAAGATTCTATGGTATGTAAGTCCGCCAACCCGCACTAGGCCAGCGTGGTGGACTATATGGCCTAACCACTCTCAATCGTACTCTCGATTGTAGAGGAGGCCCGTGCCCTGCAGTGGGACGTATATGGGCTGATACAGACAGATATCTATTTTACATCCAGATGCTGTACCAAGTCGCTCTGACATTCAATTAGATAGTGAAGCACAAGGCTCACCAAAGAGATAATTTAAAGTTGATCAACCAGTACTGATTCGAATGTATGGGCCTGGTGAGAAATGGAAAAAGGCTGTAGTAGAGGTGGTAGAAGGTCCCAGTTCATATATGGTGAGGACGGAAGATGGTGAGTTGCAACGGAGGCATGTGGACCAAATGTTGTCACAGAGAGTGAATCAACCTGCGGAACTAAATACTGCACCAAGCCGTAGATCACCAGAAATAGATTTAGATTCAGAACCACTGATAGATATTCCTCCTCCTGAAATGTGGCCTGAAATCATTGGCATACCAAATGAATCTTGATGACATGATTGTTAAATTGTTATGGTGTATAATTGTAATTAACTAACCTAAGTTTAAGAAAGAAAGATATGTCATATATTTGTTAAAATTATTAATGCTAATGTGGGTAATTGCTAATAGTTGGTTAATAAATCAGTTTGTAGCTTATGAGTTAACATGTTGTTTCTTTTAGATATATAGACCTTTCTAAAAAAAATTCACAGAGATCTGCAGGAACCAGCTTACTTTCCGCATCATTTATTTTTAGGTTTGTCCAATTACTTTGTATATAGAATTAAAAAGGTGTGTCATTTGTTTTTCAAAATAGTCACATACATCCTTAGTTTTCAACATGTATATGTTATGGGCCAAGTGATTAATGCGGGCAGTATTCATAATGCCCGGGCAGTATGAATATTGCCGAGCCATATCGGGCCAAGTGATAAATTGCAATCTAAACTCACCTATTTATCACATTGCCAGGGCATTATGAATATGGCTACATGATGATCGGGCAATGTGATTAATAGGTGATTTTTTACGTGGTGCGCTGCCGCTTTGTCGCATCTGCGATAGATCCATAAATTAGAAAGGTTGAATTGATCTGCTTATGTTTAGTTGTTATTTAACGTCCGAAACATTATCTTCAGAAGAAAATTAGTGTACCTACCCACTTTATGGATCAGTTAGGTCGACTGTGCCCCAAAACCGACTCGGAAAACCCCAACTTGATGTAGTCTTTTGGCTACCGACCCTAGAGTGTATATAAAAAGCCGGAGGCGCGGAGAGCATGGTTGCCTATCTTTTGTTACGCAAGGGCGAAGGGGCTGAACTTCCCGTAGCACCGCAGACGATGCAGAAGCTAATTTGTATTGACAACAAGTTTGAAGGGTTAGGTTGCTATAATAGATATTTCTCAGGAATGGTGCGTTACCTTTTCATGGGAGTGGTACCAAGGGAGGTGCGACACTCCCCCTTCCCCTCCACTCCTCCCAACCCACCCCCTCGTGGGGACATATTCTAAATTCTACCAATTCGGCTCATTTTGATTCGCTTTACATCACTCTGCCCAATAGGCACTTGGCATTATTCATAATGCCCGGGCAATGTGGTAAATTGATTGGTTATAATCACAATGCCCGCTCTTATTGGGCATTATTCATATTTCCCGGGCATTATGAATAATGCTCGATTAATCACTTGGCCCATAACATATATATTAAAATAAATGTTTATACCTGTAATCATAAAAGTCTGCATATTCAGCCAGTGCAAGGCCCTCGTGTAACATTTTGCAGTGCCCCTTGTCAATCATGTGCGCCTGTGCTGCTTCCATAGAGTAGAAAGTTCTACCAGTATCATTGCACCATAAACACATGAAGCCTTGTGATATCTGTAATAAAAAAAAATTATGAATAGTCTTTTTGAAATGGAAATGGATAGCTAAAAGAAACAAAATTTGGTCATATGGGGCATGTTTGTACTTTAAGATAAGAACATGTTCATATTGTGATATTTTTTCAAATTTAGGTTTAGTTTATAAGATATAGGATTCCAATGCATATTTGATGGAAGGTTTTCTTTGAAATGTTTTTTATATTTTACATTTCTAAAAACAGTTTTTTTTTCTGATGTAATACAATGTATTTCCATATAATTCTTTAAAAAAAATGTATGTGAGAAAAAATAGTTTTTACAAAGTTTAATAATATGTTGTGTCTTAAAAATGATGATTGACAATATATTTTAAATATATCATGATGCAATAGCTATTGACAACAAATGTGACTCATTTATTTACCTTTTCACCCAAGTAAAGGAGTAATTCTTTGATATTCACACAGTATTCAACATCAGGGATGAAAAATGAGTGAACAGTGGACATGTGCTTAAGGTTCTTAACCATGGTTTTGCTGTGATGTCCGCAGAACAAACAATCCCGAGGCTTGATGAGAGAGTCACTTCCTTTGATTCTACACTCATCCCACTCATCGGAATCCAACTGAAAGAAATAACCATTCTTTTAGTACAATATTTATGTATTCATTTGTAATTTGCTACCATATTGTTTAACTTCAATGACATTTTTGAAGGTTAAGTTAGGTTATGTTGACAACATGGAAAAATGTCATTCTATACTTTTTTTCATGAAATTTTTTACTAAAATAACACTTTCAATAATTGATGGTATGATTTCACGTGTGCAACGAGATTACACAACTATATGCAATAAAAATATTACGCTGTAATCACTCAATTCTATCTAAATTCTAATTTTGTTTACAAAACATACCTCTTCAATTTCCGAATCTGTTTCAATATCATCATCGCAGGAGTCGTCAGCGGTGACCACCACAAATTTCGTTTGGTCTTTTGATACATTTGGTGATGGTTCAACTTTTACAAAACTGTCTGTGTCTGAATGTCCACTGTTGTCTTCGTCCTTATGGCTTTCAACGAATTTCTCTTCAGCAAGCTTATGTTTCTTGCTATTTAAGTGGTTGTTGAAAGCATTTTTGGTATTGAACAACTTTGAACAACATTTACAGTACTGTGATTCGTCTTGGATCGCATTTTCCCTCTCCCTATGCTCTTTTGCTCGTTGTTCAAATTCTTCTAACTTCACTGGAGGTAAATTTGCTACTTTTCTTTTTAAATTATACCTATGCCAGTCCAATCTGTAGTGTTCACGTTGCTGCTCAGCAGTTTCATACCTCACACAGCATGTAATACACGTAAAAGTATCGACCATTTTAATAATTTAATAAACGAGTTAACTTAGCACAAATTATACAATGCCAACAACGTAAGTCACAACTTTAAAATATAAAAAATAATCACAGTGGACTAGACTGCTGCAGTACGATTTCCTAGTTACTAAATTACTATACCCTTGAGATCCTAAGAATAATTGAACGCAATAATTGAATGCAGGCACCAGAAGCTGTTGGATGGTATAGCAACTAGATAACGAAAAATGATACGCAAATTGAGCTGATAATGAGTAGGTATTTGAAACGTGTGTTCGAATCTTTAATACAAAATTATAAGTGATTATAAGTGATCTTTTTTGATTAGCTGACACTCAGAACATATGGTTATTGTTCTGAGAGCTGACACACACAAGAGCACAGTAGATATGGGTCGTTCGCGATTGAACGGGTCAAATAAACCAGCTCGCAAGAACCACGCGATCGATTCGATCTTTATGTACAATAAAACTCGTTCATTCGATCGATCGCGATAGGAGAATCGCGTCGGTTCAAACCATGGACGTAGTATCAAATGGACTCGACATTCGAGTTCCACCGTAAGGGACAGACATAAAGTAAAAAAAAAAAGCATTTTTATTTTTTATGCAAATATAATCCTATTTTTCAATGTATTCTATGAAATACTAATTGCAGATGTTAGTAATAATGAACGTCTACATTTATTTTTACCAATATACTAAATAAAATGCACTTACCAGTGAGAGGTTATATTTTCATATTATCGTTTAGATCGGCTATCACAGCCAATAATAAAGCAGCACACCATACCTTTTGTCTTATAATCAGTTTCAACACTCTTTTACATACATTTTTGACCGCAAATATTCGTAAAATACTCAGTAATTCAAGTTTATAACAAACCGCACGTCTTATTTGTTTGGGTACACTCAGTGTTCCCCTACAAAATTATGTGAAACTATGACAAGGGCCGCAAATTGTGTTTTGTCACTTTCATTTTTTAAGGTTTATGCATAAGTCTGTGTAAGTGAGATGGACTATATATGTCAAATGCATGTCAAATCTATTGATACTACGTCTATGCAAAATCCATACATTTTATCTGTCAACCATGATACACTAAGATTTTTCTTCTAAGTTGCGCCAGGCTGCAGTGTATTATTATACTCTATGCTGTCCACAGACCAAGTAGTACTAGTTCTGTCCAATGCATGGACGTAGTATATAAACAGGACTGCGCACTGTCATCGGAAAAACGAACCGAGCGAGAGGTGTAGGAAGGGGGGGGGTGTCCCGTTCCTATAGGGTGACCATATTTTTTGGGAAATACAGGAATTTTAATCAAATTGGCTAATATAAAGTCGAATAAAGCATTTTGTTTTTGAGGTAACAAACGTGATATTGTCTAACCGTGTAAAAAAATATTTGACCAAACCAAAATATTGGACCATTAGGACCTAGCAAAAAAGTTCAAAATCATAGTTTTATACGTATACTTTTCATAGGTAAAATGAAAAATGAAAATAATAATAATAAACCTTTATTGACATCAAAATTCAGTTAACAATCTTCTCGTCTGTTCACAAAGTGCGTATGTTGTGTGTTATCAGTGCCAGTCGTCGTCGGGGGTGGTAGCTGGGGTCAACCCAGAGATTCTTACCACCCTCTGCCCCGCCGTTACCGTGGCCGCTACCATAACCAGGAATAGCGGGGCTGCCGGGGACTGGAGTCCTGGTCCTGGTTTTAACAACTATTAGGCTTTTTTATTGTTTATGCCAATACTAACCACGCTTGGCAGGCGGGTTCGCGAGCGCAGGAGGGTTCGCGTTGATGACGCTGCTGTCCGTTTTCAACTGAGGAAAGGAAATAGAGTTTGCGGCTAGAAGATGTTGTTGGAAAGGAAAGTATGGAATATAAAGATGGATACTACAGCCACGGAGGGGAAAGTTGGTAGTGATTGCAGTAGTTCGGGAGCCGAGGTCGTATACTCGTAGCACCTATTTTAGGACAGGCCAGGACCACTAGCTAGGAGCATCGCTGACCTACTAAATACCAGATACACGTTATTATTCATACCAAATCTTGTAAAACTTAACGGCAACGTAGTTGTCCTACCATCTCATACCTAACAAATATCTTAATCAAATCATTAACAAAGTTCAAAATGGCGGCGATAACTATAATTCTGAATCTCAATTTAAAGGGGAGGTTTAAATTTCGAATTTCAGACCAATCGGATCAATAACAAAAGAGTTTCTTCCTTTCTGCCATATTATTAGTGATATTTAAAAAAAAATGATTTTATGTATAATATTTCATCGCTTATTTCGACCCCATAATACTATTTTTCTAATATTATTCATTATTTTTCATTTGGAATAAGATTTCCATAACTGTAACGGCGTAAATTTTTATGTAACATTTCAACCCCTTTATGGTTAACTTTAAGAACATAAAGTGTGCAGTTATTTTTGTTCATAAATGAGTAAAGTTTGACATCTGTAACTTCAACAGTTTAGCTTTTCCCATACATACTGCCATCTCTTTGTTCAACCCCTTCAAGCGTTGTCTATATAATAAAAGGTAACCTTTTGCCCTTACCCAAGGTCTAATCTATCTCTGTATCAAATTCTATCAAAATCGGTTCAATGGCTTAGGCGTGAAAATGTAGCAGACAGTGGACCAGTTAGTGTGATACGTTCGTGCCGAAATCTTACATCACTCAGTAAATAAAAACTATCGCAAGAAATAAATATTTTTTAATCATACTTAATTCATGATCAATTGTATTAGAAAAACTTTTATCGTGTTTATTTTCACTTAAAACATAGTAGGATGCAAATTAACGTGTATAAACTAAACATTACTTTAATAATAAAATTGTAAAGAAAAAAGAACTGCTTTTAATATTCAAGCAGATTAAAAGTTATTCAATAATTCATCTGAACTTTGAATTGTCGATCAGAAAAGTTCTAAGGCGGGTTTTATTATGGTCACCGTAGCGAATTTTTGTAAACAAAAATGGTAAATCTCATGAAACCACTCACTTTTGAATCGATATACAACAACCACTATATTATTTATTCACTTATACAAATCATTTTGCAACACTTTTTAACCAATTTCCGTTAATAAATATCGAAAATAATTTGAAATTGTACACCTGTGACATTTCGTATACGCCATGACATATTTTATTTTTATTATCAAGTGGCCAGAGTTATAATTACAAATTCTCCTATCATGCATTTAACCTTCTATTGTAATGCCATGAATTCGTTTATGGACCCATAAATAAAGTTAAATAATAATATTTTTCTATATATTACTATAGATATTCTGTGTTTATTTTTTTATCGAACTAATTACCTTTTTGCGAATGTAAAATAATCTACTAGATAAAATACTTTTTATCTTTAGAGTGACAATGAATGAAAATGACTTTTTGTTCATTCATTGTCACTCGAAAGAAAAGGATAGCAGGCAGTAGCAACGTCATTCAAGGTCAAATTTTTGTGCTTCACTTTTATATACGGAATGCAATCTCCATTTGGGTATAAGCTTCTTGGATCCAACTATGAAATGACCCGGTTCAAATGACTCGATCAATTGAACGATTGGTTCCGTTTAAGTCATTGATATAAATGAATAGGCCCTTAGTAGAAGTATAGGTAGGACAACACGTTTTAAAGTTCATATTACCTATTATTTTACACAAAAATATCACTTTTACAACTGAAACACGTGAAAAACAATTTTACAACAAACGTAATAGGCAAAATATTAGGACAATGGGATACTAATTACGAAAAACGAACAAAAAGGAGTTATTACTTGATGACAATATTTTCAATTCAATTCAATTAATCATAAATCAAGACGTAACTAACTTCAACTCACTCAAAAAGACAAAACTATAAAATTGTAACGCAAAATAAACTTTAAAGCCTACCACTCAAAGCATATATTAACCTTGTCATTTACATTCTAACGATTTAGTGTCTGTATTCGTCTCTAAAACCGATGATATCCGAATGTTTGTTTGGCTTGATTCGGCTCGACTCGGGTCGGGACGCACTTCACAGGACGTTAACGGCTCGCGAACCGTTGTTCACGGGTTTTGGTTCTCGGCTCTCGGCTCTCGGTTCGTTTGAACCATAGACGTAGTATCAATAGACTTGACATGCATTTGACATATACAGGGTGGACAAGAAAACGGCGCACCTGCCAATATACATTACAGTATATGGTGAAGGAATCTTAATTAAGACGGATTTGTATGGCGCTAGCGAATATTAAGAAAGATGACATGATGACATGAAAAAAAAACTAACCTTACACATGCTACCCCTTAACATGTTATGCTAAAGTGATTGAACCTTACAACTGAACGGTAGACATTCAACAATAAATAAGCAGAGCTCATTATTTACTTATAAGTCGATTGTGTACATCACGCTCAGGGTACATAAAAAAGATATTAAATTAATACTGCCAACAGTCACATACATGGGTACTAACCCCACACTAAGATACAAATCTTGTGTCGCGGGTATTAGAAAAATAATTATGGTTCACGGAAATTATTTGTCTCGGGGCGGGAACCGAACCCGCGGTCTCTCATTTCACAGGCGGTTCTTACCAACTGCGCCACGGAGGCCGTCGGTGACTCATATGGGCTGGTTAGTTGTCATTAATGACCACCAAAATAGTTAACTGACCTTGTAATGTAAACCGTAATGACCTTGATAGGCAAAGCTGGAAGCGCAGGATCCGCCAAAACCCGCACGAAAACACTGTCACAGTTTGGTAGCACAAATCACTTTTTCTTTTACATTTCACATAACACAAGTTACATCAAAAGCTATCAAATTGGGTAATGTTCAAAGCATAGTGAAATTAATAAAATTTACTCAAAATAACTGAAAACGAATTTACAATAATATGCACACGACTAATACATGCACACGCGATCGCAATCCGAATTCAACTAATAAAGAATACATTATTATTTTGATTCTTGAAAGATAAAGGCCTGTTCACATTAGATACAAAGCTTTCCTATTTGAGTTCATAATAATTCATCTGAACAATTAGTATTACTACTGTATCAGACCATATACGTGCCACTGCAGGGCACGGGGTCTCCAGTGCAGTAAATTAGTAGTTAGTGTTTATTGATTTCACTAATTTTATCTCAAATAAGTCTCATATGCAAATTCTATGCTATAATGGTAGACAACATTTCTCTAGGTATAAGAATTTAGAAGAAATTTTATCACTTTAAAGTAACATTATTTTCAAAATACATTAAAATAATGTTAAATACAATAATAAGCAAAGTAAATAGGCAATTTGTAATTGACTGGATCGGCTGATGACATATTTAAATAACATTATAAGCTCTTGAGCAAGTATCAGTATCAGTCCAATAAGATCTTTTTTTTAACGTAACTTTTATATCGGAGTACTTAATCCAATTAAGTTATATCAAGTGTGTAGTGTGAACACACCTCAAGATGTCGGTCTTCTTTTGCAAAATGCTAAAAGTTACCGACAAAGAAATCGCCGCCTTTCGGCACGCACTCACAAACGGCGGCGGCGACCTCAAAGGAAGAATAATCGAGCCGCGTTGGATCCGACAAAGTACACTATGACCGGCGGCTTCCTTTGACTAATAGGGCCGAATTGGGCCATCATTTTAAAAATATTATTTTTTATTAATCAGTGTCATCAGATTATTTTTTCAATGAATCTAAATTATTTAGAAAATTTAAATGTTATGTAGGTATTACCAAAACTTTTCTAATTATAATTAAATTCGCAATCTTACATGATTTAAGCGATGACCAGTGTGATTTCTTGGTATCTTTCAGTTTGGATTTGTGACACTAAGGAAAATAATGACAAACAAAATAGTCAATCCATTCACGATGCAACTGCACCTAAAGTTATTATGTTGTTAATTTATTGACGCTTAAATCTAAGTACGTCCCTGTTTAACTGATTGATTTATTTGAAATGAAACAAAAAATATCCTTTTTTGAAGTTAGAGAAGGATAAATTATACAGCTAAGAGTTCATGACCTTACTCATGTGTAAACAGCTGTTAAAGCGAAGTTTAAGAAAGTTTTGATGCTGTTAAAAATGGTTTTTGTGGTATATTTCGTTAACCGTTCAATTAACGACGAAACGAAAAAATACGTATGTGTTTAAATCTTGTTCTTCATCCATTCCAACTGATTTTATGCGAAAAAGTGGTGATTAAACTTAAAACTTTAAACGGTCATAACTTTAAAACGGATAGGTATTTTCCAAATATTATTTTTTTATTACGATATTAATATTATGCCCTTGTACCCAACTGAGCAAGTGCGCCATTTATTTGCGCTCCCTGTATAGTCCATCTCACTTAGACTTATGCATAAACCTTAAAAAATGAAAGTGACAAAACACAATTTGCGGTCCTTGTCATAGTTTCACATAATTTTGTAGGGGAACACTGAGTGTACCCAAACAAATAAGACGTGCGGTTTGTTATAAACTTGAATTACTGAGTATTTTACGAATATTTGCGGTCAAAAATGTATGTAAAAGAGTGTTGAAACTGATTATAAGACAAAAGGTATGGTGTGCTGCTTTATTATTGGCTGTGATAGCCGATCTAAACGATAATATGAAAACATAACCTCTCACTGGTAAGTGCATTTTATTTAGTATATTGGTAAAAATAAATGTAGACGTTCATTATTACTAACATCTGCAATTAGTATTTCATAGAATACATTGAAAAATAGGATTATATTTGCATAAAAAATACGTATTTTAAAAGTATTATCCGACCAAATTATCTTGACTTTGTATATTATGACAATCTGTATACTACTCGAAGAGGACGCCATTTTGTACATGATTTTAAATTAGTTGGATTATATTATGTTTCGGGATACCAGCTTATAACAATTTGCATTTCCTGGCTTTATGGTAAATTAAACCATCATTCATTTTATTTCAGCTTTTCAAAAGGTTTACCTTCGCGTGTTTTGTGGATCAAATTAATAGGATGTGACGGAAAATTAGACAGCTGGGTAAATACTCGTTCAAAAATTGCATTCAGAAGACTAAGCATATTATAACTTTCTTAAAACCGTTTTCTCTCCCGCCACTCGAAATAAAGGTAAACTATAATCTATTTAATCTAAATAATAAAAATCCAGAGTATTCATCCTTGAGACGAAAATGAATGAAACCTCTTCTATAATCAGTCTCCCGGCAGCCTGTCTTCATAAATTGTCCTCCTGTTTATTAAGTGAAGCTACAACATGCATAATCTATAAATTATAAAATGTAGTTTCGAAGTCAGTTAAGTTGTATTTTTCAAATTTGAAGTCTGTATTCGAAAAAATTACAAAAATGCACCCAATCCACCAAGTTTAATACTTCTTTATTTTTTATTTATTTTATTTTAGACACAAACAGTCGTGTTCATCAACAAAAACAAAGATTTTATGTTTACAACTTACAGACTTTGAGTGCCAAAACTTAAAGTCAATGCAATAAATACCCAATCCACACACGCCTTGACCCGAGGCGTCACGTTACCTTACGTTATTTCAATTTATATTTTGTTCTGCACATATTAATTACATATATTTTATTCTTTAATTAATTAGATTTAATTTTAACAGATGACAGAATCCGAAACTTTGGGGAATAACAAAGAGTGCTGAAAGGACACATGAGCCTGATATGGATGAAAACAAAAAGTGCATAAATTTATTTTTGAAAAATCAATATTCCAGGAAAAAAAAGCCAGATAATTAAAAAAATGTACAAGCGCTGTATTATTACACATTCGATACTTTGCTATATCATTTTATTTTAATTAAGATATAGAAAAGAAAAAAATATGTAGGTATATTTTTTTCCATTTTGTTACATTTGAGAAATGTTTAGGTCTATATCAATAGGTTTTCTGTACCTTTGTTATTTACGATTCGTTTGTAGAAACTTGTTATTAGGAACTTAATTTATGGAAATATTAAGTATATTGTAAACACTTGTTTGTAAGCTTTCTTAAAATAAATAAATAAAATAAAGTAGGATGTTATTTTATCCTTAGTAGTTACGTTACTATGAATTCTCTGATCTTCTATAATTTATAGAACACTCGCCAGGTTTTGTTTCTATGTATATATTAGGGATGTTGCGGATGTCGATTTTTTCACATCCGCGGATGCGGATGCGGATGCGGATTTTCAAAGGTTCACATCCGCGGATGCGGATGCGGATGCGGATGTTTAACATCTTATATAAATATAGTATATGAATGAATATTGAAATTAAACTATTATTTACGGATTTTATCGCTAATATTTATCGATTTATCTATGTTAATTTTTTAACTTCCCGATATTTCGATTACTTTAAAGGATTTATGGTCACGGGGCGGAATTTAATTACCCGTGATTTACAATTATTAAATAAAAAAAATGGTTGCCTGTAAAGTCGGTTTTACGGGCGAAGATTTTACGTGACAACGTCTTTTTCTCGGTAGAATATTTATTGATATGAATATAATTAAATTGCACAATAGGAACAAGGAATTGAATGAAAATAAGAATTGCACAAATTTTAACTATAGAAATATATTTTGTTTACTAAAACATTGTACATGTAATGACGAATCTAAGCACTCCATATTTTCACTACAGACACAGCTGACGATACTTTAACCACACGTGTGAACTTGTATTGTGACGCTTTCTTGTTTTTCCAACGCCAAGAACGTTCGAGAAAGACAAAGACAGAGACACAAGCATGCGCCGATTCAATGCGCCTAATTCTCTAGTGCTGCGCGCGCACCGTTACGTTACCGGGCGTTACACTTTTTCATAAGTGACTCCCAGCCGCAACCTAATTTAAGACGTTGTCACGTCAATAAGAAAAATCGTATTTTGCCTGCTCTCGATTGTCGAGCTCGTCAAGACGATTCCTCTGACTCCAAACACGGGGGGTTTACTTTAAGAAATGACGGAGTTATGCCTGGACAAATATTTTAGGGGAGAGAGGGAGGAATTTGGGGATTTGGTTGGGGCCAATCTGTAGAGCTCACCGAGCCGGTTCCAAAGATACCAAACTCGGTGGGTCTACGATCTATATTGGCCGAGATAGGATTGGGGGGGGTGAGGTAAATTTTCGGGGTGGGGGTAAGGGAGGGGGGGGGGAGGAAGGTTTCGTGGGGAGACTAACTTAAATTAATTTTTTGGAGGTAAAATATTTTTTTTTGGGTGGGTAATTTTTTGCGTAATTTGGGATTTCTGGCGGGGTCAATTTGTAGCCCTCACCAAGACGGTTCCGAGGATACCAAACTCGGTGGGTCTACGACCTATGTTGGCCGAGATAGGATTGGGGGGGGGTGAGGTAAATTTTCGGGGTGGGGGTAGGGGAGGGGGGGTGTAGGTTTCGTGGGGAGGCTAATAGGCACTATTTCGGAATAAGGGTGGGGGAAGGCAGGGGGGGGGCTATGGGACAATTTTGGAAAAAGTGGGTGAAACTGAAAAATAATTCTCTAGTGCTGCGCGCGCACCGTTACGTTACCGGGCGTTACACTTTTTCATAAGTGACTCCCAGCCGCAACCTAATTTAAGACGTTGTCACGTCAAAAAGTTAATTTAAAACGTTAATCTGTTTTTAAATGGTTTTATTTAGCTCACCCCGTTTGTTTGGGTCAAATTTAGTAATTGAAATTTAACCCTCTTCCCGTTAACCGATTGATCTGAAATTTGGTATACGCCTTTGTTTCTGGTGACAATACAATTATCCATATTCAATATTATTGTGAATCCAAGATGGCCGCCACTACAAGATGGCGGACAACTTAGTTTTTTTCAATCCCATCAATATGGGTATCAAATGAAAGGGCTTGTCAAGTAGAATTCAGTGCACTATACAAAATCAAAATCAAAGATGGCCACTGCTACAAAATGGCGGATAATGTATTTTTCAATCCCATCAATATGGGTATCAAAATAAAGGGCTTGGTAAGTATAATATAGTATTCTATACAAAATTACAATATGAATCTCCCACCCAAGTCAAGAACTCAACGAATTGAATAGAATAAGAAATAAAAACTAAAAACTTAAAAATAAAAAAGTAAAAAAAAATATTTTAAGTTAAACGGTTTTATATTGCAGATAAATGTACTAAAAGCTAAAAAATAATTTTAAACATATGCATTGATGAAACTAAAATAAAATCGTGGGGCACGTCCACTTTACATGAATTTTAACCACTTTAAATATTGGACGTGCCCCACAATTTTATTTTAGTTTCATCAATGCATATGTTTAAAATTATTTTTTAGCTTTTAGTACATTTATCTGCAATATAAAACCGTTTAACTTAAAATATTTTTTTTTACTTTTTTTGCATTTCAGTCTACGCAGAAGAAGCTAACTTTGTCTTGATGTCGGGCAGTTGGTCTTTTGGGTTCCGATATAATTAAGTGTAGAATTCGATCCCACGCTTGTGCAAGGTTTTAGCAATCTTCTTTATTGATAATTAAATGCATTACCTTCGTTTTGAGTAGCCCCAAGAGCTCGCAATAGAACACTTTTTCATTTATTAAGTATAACGCCGGTCCGCCTTTTCTGATAGCAAGGCGTTTAGGAAGAAGTTGGTAAATTAAACCCACGCTGCAAATAATTGTTCGGTAGGATTACTACTTAGTGGAGTGGATAAAAATCTTTGTGCTATCGTCAATAATATCTTTAATTCGTCTCGGTAAACACCACTTAAGAGGATTTTCATCCACATAGAATCTTTTTTTATTGGGGTAAGAAAGAAATCTTTTTGGAGTACAGCTTCAGTGCTATCATTTTCTGGTATTTTTCGACTCTCATTTTCACTAGAAGAATCTAACATCATAGCAACAACAAACGCGTCGGATCATGTCACTATTTATTTTGCTCCCATTGGTCAATGTCACGTCCGAATAGCGTTGCCAGGTTTAGTTTTTGAAAATTCGGGACAGGACATTAAAATAAGCGGGATTTTGAGTTCTTCAGCGGGACGCCTATTAAAGAAGAGACAATTATATATTTTTCGCTTTCACAAATTATTACCCACCTCTTTCTAGCAGCATATACTTATTTCATAGAAAAACGTCGCGTCTTTGGAGGCTCTCAAAGACAATAGCCGTTTTTGGTTATTAGTATAATAATGAAAGCGCAGCTCAATCAGACCAAGTACTATATCTCTCGAGGCTTCAATTCATAAGGCGCAATGGTTTTTTTGCATGCATACATACATAAACTCACGCCTTTTTTCCAGAAGGGATAGGCAGAGGTTTCTTACCTTACTCCAAATATTTCAAAAAAATTTACACAAAACGATTTAGATTTTTCCTCTAGCGTTTACTATGGGTGTACATCAAGTTATTCCTTAAATTCTCAGACTAAAACTATTCGATTTACCAGAGCGATCTTTATCGCCAAGATAAAAAATTATATTTTCCGACACGTTCTTGCATATGAATTTTGACAAATTATGCTCGCTATAATGATCGAAGGGAATTATGTGAAGTTAAGATGCGTTTTTCTTTTGAATTACATCTACATATACATGTCGTAAAAAAAATCGCCAGTAATGCTCTCTAAGCCGTATGAAACTTGATATTGTTACGAAGGAATTTTCATTGGAGCTAGCTAATATTCACTAAGACATAAGTTCACTAACAGTATTTCCTTGCACATGTTTTACCATCATCTGTTGGGTGTATTTATTATTTATATTATTTAAAAGCCCTATATTTTTTTGGAATTAGACTATCGAAACTACATACTTTAGAATCGAAATAGATACTAAGTAGGTAAATAATTGTAGGAAAACGCGAAATACAGTACGGATTATAAATAAAAGTGTGTAAGATTTCGTTTTTTATTCGTTCTGAGAACGGTGGTCAAAAAGGCGTCCCGCCGAAGGTTCAATCGGGACGCGTTACCAAACCCCTGAAAACCGGGACACCTGGCAACACTACGTCCGAACAGCACGCGCCATTAGCCGGCACCGCCAAATTTCTGTCTTGTCTCATTTTGTATTACATCCGCATCCGCATAAAACATCCGCATCGATTATTGCGGATGCGGATGCGGATGCAGATGTCAAAATTTATGCGGAAGCTCCGCATTTGCGGATGCGGATGCGAATATTCGCAACATCCCTGGTATATATTATCATTACTAGCTGTGTATTATTCGAGTTACGTAAATGATATAAGTATTAATAATTATACAAGGCCAACTTTCCTTTTTTGCTTTCTAACCTTTGTGAAAATATTGCAAAACGTCACGTTGTTTAATACTGACGCCCTTCATCCGCATCATTCATCGCAGCTGGTTAGACACCAGATGTAAAAGTGAGGCCGCGGTTTCGATACCAGCTCAAGAAGAGACAAATATTTGAGTGACTTGATATTTTTTTCAAATCGGGGTGTTAGTGAGACCAAAAAGTCTCTCGTAGTTTCTAATACCCACGACATAAGATTATCATTTGTAGGGTCAGGACTATGAATTTGAATGTTGCGTCTATTTATTTATTTAGTTAAAATATTTATGGGAAAATATATGACCTGGTATCCCTGCTTTTTTCTTTACTTTATGTCTGTCCCTTACGGTGGAACTCGAATGTCGAGTCCATTTGATGCTACGTCCATGGGATTTTGCATGGCTTACTGTCATAAATAAGTTTATTATCTATGGATTATTGCTATTGCATTCATTCGGCGAGCTTCTCTTTCTAATTGCAGATGTCAGTACTTGTCAGTTGTCACTCTTTGTTGTCAGCAATTTTATTTGTAATATTTATTTTTGTACGAGTTTGTATTTATTCCATAAAATAATTATAAAAGAAGTGTGAAGTGCTTAAAACAGTTCTTTGATAGATTTTCTTAAAATGACACCGAAAAAAACGGTTTATAACATGTGAAATTTGTGGTTTTCGTACTAGTAGCAAAAAAACAAGAAAAAAGGAAGTTTATGGCTAAATATCCTTTGAATGAGGCTTGCTAAGCAAATTTCATGATAATATTTACTGTTAGGTAGGGACAGCAGGCTGTATTCAACCAAAATTTTATAATTGTATGTTGTATACTATAAACTAGGGATGTTACATACTGTGATTATCGATAACTTTAAAAACATAATTAATTTAAATAATCCCATATGCTTAATAAGTTGATTCCTGGCCAACTCATTTCGGCATAGGTTTTTGCATAATATGTTGAAATTATAAATCATTTATAAACTGCTCTGAATTAAACCAAGCTGCGACTCTTGTATAATCACTGTATTATCTAACTCGGTCGTTATTCTCCTTTGTTTTGCAGATGCAAGCAGTGGGTTGAATTTGTGTTAAAAGAAGAAGAAGAAGAAGTTTTTATTGAAAATACTTTACTTCATAATTCATACTTTGAAATATGTTTGTGGAAACTACTTTGAGAGGACATCTTTTAATTGGAAACGAAATCACCTTAAGAAATCTGCAGTAGCATTACAAAACTTAAAAGCTGATCCACTTCCTTTGTTCATTCATTCCACTTCTGTAAGAAATCGCTTTGTTTCAATTACTGAAACAAAACTATTATTTACGGATATCGCGGATTCGGACTTCGGACTTTGGACTCCGTCCGCCCCGCGACCACGAAAGCTGACATAAAGTAATTGAAACGTCGCGTCGGGAAGTAAAAAAATGTAAAAAGTAAACCAAATCCGCGATAAAATCCATAAATAATAATTTTATTTTAATGTATAACATTCGCGTAAATCTAAGAAGCCATTGTATTTCAGCTATTATTATTTTTCTTATGTATTTGTTTCGGTTCAGGTAAATGTTTAGCATGTTTGGCAGTATACATTTGTCGAGAAGCGAGTAAAAGAATACAAATTTCCCTTAGTGCGACGGAAATGGCTATATTTAATGGAATTCTAATGCATTCAAACGCGCCACTCTATGTCAACTACTAGTTGACACGGGCACTTTCAGTGTCAAAACTCTACGTGTCAACTAGTAGTTGACAAACTACCAGTTGACACGGGCATAGCTCAGCTTTTTCCCATGTCAACTACTGGTTGACATGAATCACCATACGGGTAAGAGACTATTGTTAAAATGTTCTAATTGTAAGCTTAACTTCCATACTACTTGTATAGAACCAAGTAAACCAGATTTTACTCCTGATGCTGACTTCAAATCCTCATGGGTTTGTTCTAGCTGTACGTTGACTGACGCTCTATCTACACGCAGCAATTTACAAACTCCGTCTCCTGATGACTTTGGAGATAGTCTAACTAGTTTTCAGCCTCCTACTACAGTATTTCTAAATCAAGAAGTTCCATTTGACAGTGTCTAAACGTTCGAGGACTACGTACTAAAACCAATTTGTTCTATCGAAATGTATTATCAATTGATTATGATATAATATGCCTGAGTGAAACTTGGTTAACTCCCAGTATTTTTAATTCGGAACTATTTAGTTAATCTTTTGTTGTATATCGATGTGATCGGGAGAGAATCAATGCTCCGTTATCCTGATGAGGATGTAGTTATTTTAGTTATTGTTACTTTTGAATATACAGGGTATATCTGCTACCGACAAAGAAGCAGGGTGGGAGTTTTACTGACTACAAACGCAATGCAACTAAAATTTTCGGTTAAAAACGCGACATTTTTTTAAATGATTATTTTAATATTATCTGTTTTGGATGATAAATCCATAGTTAAAATAATAATGTGCTAAAATAATAATGTATACCCTTTTATTTTTAACCGACTTCAAAAAAATGAGGAGGTTCTCAATTCGACTGTATGTTGCTTTTTTTATGTTTGTTACCTCTTTTCTCTATACTGTGTGAACCGATTTCAACCATTCTTTCTTTGATTGAAAGCTGATGCTTGTCATTTGGTCCCATAAAAATATGGTGAAAATCTGATGACTATCTTCCGACCTGGAGAGGGGAACTCCTTAAACATATAGGACCTATACCCTTATATTAATTTAAATATCTATATGTTTGGTACTAGGCGACCCGCCTTCGATATGTTATGCATATATTTTGATTTGTTGGCTAGTCAAGTCATTAAGCAAATTAATCAACAATAACAAGTTCCATGAAATAAATATTATATGTTTGCTTTGCAGTGGTACTTATTACTTTGTTTTTAGGTTTTTAGTGTTTTTTGTTTTGAAGTCGGTTTTTTTTATGTATACAGACTCTAAGGTATAAAGGAGTTTGAATCATTATTTTTTTGTTACTGAAGCACAGCACTAGCGTGATTTAATTATCTTGTCTTTAATTCTTATACGTACACTTTCTTTGTTTATGTTTAAGTAATTAGTGGAAGCTTCGTTGGATTTAGTATTAATATTTTAAACGTGTTAATATTTACTATTGTTATGTTTGTTTCCCAAAGGTTAATAAAAAAGATATTCAATAAAAATAAACATTTCATAAAGGTCGTTTTTATTTTGTTTAGGGTACTTTTAAGCATAATATTGTATTAGGACTGTCTCCAATGGACAAGTTTGTGGCAATGTAATGTGGAATTTAGTAATTCATAAAAAAATGTTCTAAAATAGGCTTCATTAAGATTCCGTAAATTTTATCAATATCGATAAAATCAGGCGCACTGCACGCACGAGCAGACCAGCACTATTCACTCCGTTAGTTTGGCACTATTGACGTAATGACAGACGTTGCTGGCCTAATGTTGGCAATAGAATGCCATGTAAATGGATAAAAAAAAATATGTATGGAGTCCCGTCTCTTAACGTAGTGATTTATATTCTCTTTGATACACTGGGTTATGCACTGGGTAGTGGGTAGTGGTCAGTGGTGAATGGTATTTTTAGTCGTCTGTGGTGAGTGGACAGTACTACTTGGTCTGTTGTCTGTGGACTGTGTTTGACATTGGTTTGACAAGAAAGAATCAAAAATGAAAATATTAGACATGGGTAACTCAGCGAAAATCCTTGCGTTAACTCAGTAACTCAGGCGCAGTTAACTGCGCTGGCTCACTGAGTTAACTCAAAATTGCGCCATGGCGCAACAAAATGAAAACGCTTGTCGCCGAGTGAGCAACGAAATGCGTTATGCGCGTCATCTGCGCGGCGTACGGGGCATGCCACGCTCACAAGTCTGTTTATTAGTTTGTGGCAGTGATGTGCCAACTCGGGATAAACCCGACTCGAGTTACAGAATTCGACTTGGAAGGAAGAAACTGAGTGTTGAACTTTGTAGGTAGGATTGAATTAGATAGGTTTTTATAGTTTTTACTGGTATGCATAGAGTATATTTGCTGGTATGAGACTGTACTGTTATGTGTGTCTCATATGTAAGAGGCCGCGATGAGTCTGTTACTTTAAAATTTAAAGCAATTTTGATGAAAATGAAGATACCTTGATATATTGCATAGGATACTATGTATCCCGAAAATGTAATGTTCCCATAAATATGCATATTTGCTACTCTTTCTTACCAACTTGCGTTCACCTACCGCGATTTTCAAACTCGAGTTAGAAAGAATTTAATTCGAGTTAGTAAATCGAGTTGACACTTCTTGGCTCAAGCTCATTATGATCATTGTTCACTTATATTGTTATTAAGTAAAATGAATTATAATTCATTAGAATTCTATAGAAAATAAAGATAACGTGGGTATAACTCCTTTTTGCGCCAACACATTTTGAACAAGTGAGTTAACACATCCGGCGCAGTGAACTGAGTTGGCGCAATTGCGCGGCGTAGCGCAGTGTTACACATCTCTAGAAAATATGAATATTGGGCAGTAACCAGCAGAAATAAAATTAATAAAGTTACGAAATACAAGCATTAACGCTCAATTTTCCGGGTCACCAGGAAGCAGATCTTATCATAATGTTAGAAACAGATGACGTAGACGACGATTTTTTCACTCCTGTGGCATCGTAAGTTGTTTTTATTACTCTTCAAAATCCTTATGACCACAGTAGACACTGGGTATTATTTACTATGAGTAGTATAGTATAGTAAATTTAACAAGCGGATCAAACATGCAAATAAATGTGCCACTATGCATTCCCTTCATTGGCACTGGTTTCTAAAAGAGTCATTTTGAAATTAAAGTTATTCATACTGATTTTCTTATGTTGATGGAAGTCTCATAGATCAGGCAACTCAATTTCAATGATATTATTATCATACTGGAAATTATTGATTAAACATATTAAGGTGATTATATTTTATTTATTTCAGCACATCCTTAGCAAACATTTTTGGTACAAGCTCAAAGAAACAAGAGAGACAAGAAAATGAATCGTTAAAGTATACACCTCCTAAACAGCAGAGTAGTACACAAAATCAAGATGATTCTAAATTAACTCAGTGTATTTTTGCTACAGTTGGGATTGGATATGAATGGTAAATATAAATAAATAAATAAATAAATAACACCCAACAGTAAAATGGTAATAAAAACAGCTTTGCCATTTACATAAGCTTGTTGCAGCTCTTGTTAAAAGAATCTTGTTTATTATCATCATGAGCATATTCCTATAGCAGTACACTGTTGAATGTGGCATATATTTCAATTCTTCTACTTAACTTACATTTTTTTATTAGCATTAATTTTGTATTTCTTCCAGGTGTGATAATGTTTATACATGTAGAGGAAATCTCGGTTTTGCCATATTAAAAATCATTAAAAGTGGATTGCATAATATAATTCTGTATGATTCAAGAAAAACCACATTATCAAGCACAGCCATAACACCCGCATTGGAAATCTCTGTTAATAATAATCAAAGCTTATCATATTATGACAGCCTTAGAAAGTATTGGTCCATGTCTGTAAATGAAGATACTGTCAAAACTATTGTATCATTACTCAAGCCATTTAATGTCCAAATTAAATATGGGTCACAACAGACTAATAACCCACCAGTTATAGAACAGAAAGTTGAATCATTCAGGATTGAATCTGATGAATCTAAAAGAAAAGATATAGGCAGTGATACAGATTCTTCCATTAATAGAAAAACAAAAATGACAATTTTAAATCGAATGGCCAATATGGGTCACTCAGTACTACCAACAAATACAAATGTTAAAGATAAATCAAGTGACTCATCTGATACAAGTGAGCATTTATCTCACACTAAGGCAATGAGACATAAACCAATGAAAAATCTTATGAAAATAATCAACACTGAAAAAACTACTGCATTATGTACTCCACAGAAAATGTATGAGCCTGAGTCAAGTCAAATAGCACTGAGTTCTGAGAAAGTATCTGATAACCCAGCACTTTACACATATGTTAATGGAGTACTGGTTCCTGTAACAAGTACAAGTTTAATAAGTACTCCAATTGATAAAAGTATAAATAATATGGACTATTTTGTCAATGAACAAAGAATGAATAATACTGAAATGCGAATAAATGTAAATAGAATCACAGATAAGGTAGACCATATTATTCAGAAACTTAACAATATAGAACAAAAAAGTGGAAATGGAAGTAACACAAATTTACACACAGACATCTACCAAAAACTGCTTGTGGAATATGAAAACAAAATTAAGATGTATGAAGATTTACTAAAAACAAAAAGTTCAGAAACTAATATTACTAATGAAGGAAACACTCAAATACATAGTGAGATGGAAAATAAAATACAAGAATTAAAAATGAATATAATAAGGCTGGAACTAGAAAACCAAGAAAAAGTCAGTAAAATTCGTAGCCTGGAAGAGGAATTAAGTAGGTTACAACAAAAAATGAATATTTTTTCATTACCTAATGAAAACAATGAAGAGTTGAAAAATTTAGAAGTGAAATTATTGGATAAGGAAGCTCAGTTGAAAGATGCCATAAAGAAGTATGACAGCTTACTAGAAAGTAATAAAAATATCAGTGATATTGAAGAAAAAATTAAAAATATTATGAACAATACTTATCAAACTATATCTGGAAATTTTGAAAATGATGTATCATATTCTGGTGAAGCAATAAAAAAGATAATAGCAGTTGTTATCAGAAATATTACATTGAACTCATTAAATACCATTGTTTAATTTAGTAAAAGATAATAATGTAATCTACAATATCTTCCATGTTGTATCAATTTTCTATTTGTATATTTTGAGTTGTGGTTTATTAAATTAAGTGGAAATCTATGTAAGATATACTGCTGTATTGTAAGTGATACTAATTATATAAAATATAAGAATGCTGTAAATCATTTATTAATTGCTTTACAAAAAAGGATGGTTAAAGAACATTACTCTCTGGCTGAATGAGGACATTAGTAATTGTATACTTTTACCTTTGTGTATTATACTTAATTATATGACCTTTATGTTGTGTAGATATGTATGTGTATATATATATATATATATATATATATATATATATGTATATATTGTATGTATGTATGTTGGTATGTATATGTGTATATTGTGTAAGTATATTTACATGGGATATTTACTTATGTATGTATGTTTATTTATATATGTTGAATATAGACACTAATATCTACAGGTATTATTCGTACACCTGATGCTGCCCCAATTTTCGTCCTTTTCTCTTATATCCATCAAATGGTTGTCTGTCAGAAATTGCCTTGTGCGATAAGACCGCCAATTGCACTTTTTTTTCTAGTTTGTATTGTTTCCTTTTGTATTTATTTATGGTGTACAATAAAGCTTATATAAATAAAAATAAATAAAAAAGGCCCTTTTTTAATTTAGACACATATTATACAAATACAATTTAAGCGGGTTTTTACATCGACATAAACATAATTGTGGACATGCCGGAGGGCGCGAAATGAGTTTCAACGCGTTATTGATTTTAGAAGTCGCTTGCAACGACTTAGAAAATGTCTGCTTGTTTTACGGTAGAAAGCTTAGAAAAAAACAGTAACAATTGTTATCACCTGGGCCAAGCATCAAACGGCGCGGCGGCCCAATGCCATTCGATACAAATATGTACCCAGGATTATAGGAAGAAGAAACGCGTGTGACGGCAGACTAGTCTAAAGCTTAACGGTGCGGCATAATTGACCAACTTTTTGGTTCGTTCCGAGATGTTTATGACCATCAAGCTATGGCTTTGCAAGCCAGCACAGTTTGGTTTTGTTTAGGAAGGGAAAGGAGGCGATTAAACTATTTCTTATAGCATGTGCCATAATACAGACGGCAAGACGCGCTTAGATAGGCGAAGTCCCGCCGCACTTGTAGCGATTCCACGTCGCTCGTAACGAAAGCATCATGTGCAGTGTGGACGACACGCTTTATAGACACCCATAATCTTATTGTCTAAGCTTCAAATAAAGACGTGGTTCCTAACCTTTTTAGGTCCGTTACCCCTATGATCTAAGGGTGACTTAATTTAAACATTGTGTTTATTCATCAGCCTTTTTTGTGCACTGCTGGACATAGGCCTCTTCCAAATTGCGCCATTTCTCCCTCGTCTTACCGCATCCAACTTCTGCCAGCGACCTTTTGCAAACCGCCACTCTATAGCCCTGTACTACGTTAGAAAAGACGCGATCTCCACCCTCCACTCAAGAACACGTTTAATCCAAAGGTTTATAGGTGGTCGGTTCTTCGACAGATGTGGCCAACGCAATGCCTCATCAGCTAACTAATCATGTTTTCTATGTCTATAACTTTGGTTTTCTTTCGGATAAGCTTATCCCATCAAAAACATCCTGTAAAAAAATTCCAAGTCTCGCAGCTCAGGTTTTCTACCGCAAAAAGTTGTGAGATGCATGTAATACCAAGTCGATTAATTTATTTAGTCCTTAAGGGACCTTCTATATAAAGTTATTACGTTAGTTATTACCATATCAATATTAAAAATTCTTTACGTTTTAAATAAATGTGATATGGTAATAACTAACGTAATCTACACTAATATTATAAAGAGGAAAACTTTGTTTGTTTGTTTGTTTGGTTGTAATGAATAGGCTCAAAAACTACTGGACCGATTTTAAAAATTCTTTCACCATTCGAAAGCTACATTATCCACGAGTAACATAGGCTATATTTTATTTTGGAAAAAAATAGGGTTCCGTAAGATATTTGGATTTTAAGGACACAAACTGAAAAAAATCAACCAAAGAAGTTACTTATTTTGCGTACGCTGCCTAAACTACAAAAGATAGAACCATAAAATGTTATAATTAATTGTAGATCTTATAAATATCTATAAAAAAGTCCGCGACACACTATACCTATCTATGTCGAGTGAGGCACAACAACCACATTTTTATTTAAAAATCTTGAATTTTTTTTTGCACTACATTTAAACGCATTTATTTTACTCATGCTATTAATCCTTATCAAAATATATTATTTCATCAATAAGTACAGTTTATGTTGATAATATTTGGTCTTTGAATGATTAAAATTGGACGTTTGGTTTTGAAGTTGTGGTAAAATTAAAATAATACGATTTCTGCTGCACAAAAATTTCATAAGGCAATCTTTATATGTACATGTATACGGAGAGACTTGATATAATAGAGTGGAAGGTACGGGAGAAGGCTGGAATAGCTGACAGATTTGATAGGACGAAATATAAATGCACGTTATAAGACGGGATGGATAATAAAGAGAAAGGACGGGATGGATTGGGAAGAGACTGAACAGACGGATGAGACGGGATTGAGCCGGACAGTAGGACAGCTACGTCAAGTTTAGGTATACAAGAGTTTATACGAAAAATAACATGTATTTGGTGTGGAGTGGAATCAAAAAATATATGCACCCAGACGAAGCTGGGCCGGGCCGCTAGTAACTTTATATAGAAGGTCCCTTAAGGACTAAATAAATTAATCGACTTGGTATTACATGCATCTCACAACTTTTTGCGGTAGAAAACCTGAGCTGCGAGACTTGGAATTTTTTTACAGGATGTTTTTGATGGAATCTCACGTCTTTTTGTAGAGTCCTACTTTTTTCCTTTTCGGTACTTCTTACTTCTAGAATATCACTAACGATTTTTCTTAAAGCCTCTGTCTTATGGATTTTTCTTATTTTTGTAGGTATCAATTTATCACAAATATAGCGGATTTGATTATTAATGTTCTTTCTTTCATTGTAATTGATATTTTCGAGTTATTTAATCTATTTATTTGCAAGTTTTTCTTCGTCATGTTTTTCTAGAGGAATGTTGTACAATTTCATGGGCTGAATACACCATTTCCCTCTCTATATCCCCTCCTGTTACGCCTCATGTATATAGATATCTATCTACAACTTTTATTCCATTATATACGGGTACAATGATTCATTAACTGCAAATGTAACTTTGTAATGCTATACATTTATATGGGATTACAAAGTTATTCACGCAGTTGGTCTATCTAGAAAACTAGACACAAATTATGAAATGTTTGAATTTTCCCTTACTTTAGACACTGAAGGTTCTATGTCTGCTAGAAGTGCCTTAGACTTTTGATGATCGGTGTCAGTGAGTGACAAAATTAAGAAAGTTTGACTAGTTACAATTCTTAAAATACTGGTTCAAATTGAATGAAATTTTAAATATACCGTGTTTACACAATGCCTGCTTAGTAACTGAAAATTCAGGCTTCATGCTTTAGCCACAACGAAGTTATAGGGGGTTGAAAATGGTCTGAATTGCTTCGAGAAAAGGATGTTACGGCCTATAGCTCGACTTGGAGGGGGCTCGGCCGCGCCCCCAGATTACAGATCCTTATCCTAAAAAGAGATACCGAGCATAGCACGCTCTATAGCTCACTGAGCAATATGAACTAGTGGACCAGTCGTACTGTGAGTGTCCAAGTCTAAGCACCACAGGTCGTGACAGGACTGGAAGACACGTAGCCTCTTACTCAAATTGTTTCTACCTTGTAAAAAGGTCTGCCCCAGGAAGGTGTATTTGGAAACAACTTCGAGCTGATAGCCACACACAGTGACAAGTCTTGGATCAAGGTGTTGATTGATCATTATTTTGGCTTCTTTAAGTTAGTTATAATAATAATAATAATAATAATACCCTCCCAAAGTCCAACCTTAACGTCCGAACGACCACCAGTTCCACGTGGGAGGGGGATCCTTGTACAATAAAAACTTACAAGCTAAAAGGTAATGGCAAACCCAATTATATGGAGATATGAGTATAAACGATGTACGTATAGGGCCGCTACCTGGGGATCACCAGGGCACGTCTGGAGCTGGTGCTAGACGTCGCAGCATGCGAACCACCAGCGGCAGTCAGTCACTTCGGCGGGCTGATGCCGAACAAAATGCTACCGCCGACCCCACTAATAACAACCCAGCTGCAAATGCTTTGCAGGAGATGTTGCCTACAACCACTGCAGCTGGTCGAAGTAGGCAACGGATGAAATGGACAGATAGTATAAACCATCAGTTACTACTCCGTTGCTACTATGAAGTCACGGATCTTGAATCCAATCTCACCGGATATAGGTCACAACTACATCAAAAATTCACTGAACACTTCCCTGAACTCAATTTTATTTCAGAACAGAGACTATCCAATCAAATTAGAGTTATTCACAGGAACAATAGAGTATCACTACAGAAAAGACAACAAATAAAAGAAGAAACAGAATGTTTAATGAATATAGCTCGCAACTTTTCACCCGAACGTGGAGAGAATGTAAATCAAAATAATAATATTCAAGGCATAGTTAGCGAAGTAGTAGTCAACAGAAATAATATATCATCGACAGAAAACGTTACAACATTACACAATACACAACAAACAAACCAAGTTCCAAACACACAAGACAGACAACAACCAGAAAATGCCTTAGTTACACAAATACAAGAAGAAGTAGAAGTATAAGGATCAATTCCCACCTATAATATAACCGAAAGTATACTAAACATAGAAAATATATTCCTTGAAATTGTAATAAAATACAAAGATACGGACCCTTCTTGCAGACCCGGAATACCTAAATTACAACAAACGAACCTAACAAAAACTAAAACTACAATAGATTCCATAAATTTAGTCGTAGATAAGTACATCAAAGCGAACAATATAACAACATTAGAAGAAATACACGCAATTATTTACAGTGCTGCTATGACTACAACTATGGTACTTAATATAAAACCCATAAAACCAACAAACGATAGAATAGTCAGTAGACAAGAAAGAAAACCCCCATGGGAAAGGCGGCTAGAAATGAAAATAAAAAAGCTCAGAATAGATGTAGGACAAATCACACAGCATTTAAAAGGAAATCTGTCTATACGAAAACAACGCAAACATAATTTAAATAATAGAGATGAAACGAGTATAGTAGAAGAATTAGATACAAAAAAACAAAAGCTACAATCTTTGGCAAAAAGGCTAAAACGATACAGAAAATCTAATCAAAGACAAAAAGAAAACAAGATGTTTAATACGAATCCAAAAAGATTTTACAGAAGTTTAAATAATGAACAAATAATAAGGGACCCGCCAAACTTATCAGATGTTACTCGATTTTGGAAAGATATTTGGTCAGTACCCGTTGATCATTCTCCGCATGCCCCATGGATTGAGCTAGAAGAAGAATAATCAAGTAATATAGAAGATATGCCAGAATTCAATATAGATAAAACAGATATAACAGAAACTGTAAAGAAACTACAAAACTGGAAAGCACCCGGACCTGATAAAATACAAAATTATTGGTTAAAATACATCACAGCCACGCATAAACCCCTAGCAACAATCTTAAATCAATTAATTAGAGATCCAATAGCTATTCCTTCGTTTCTTACACAAGGAGTAACATATCTGAAACCTAAAGATACTGACACTACTAACCCCGCAAAATATAGACCTATCACATGTTTACCCACCCTATATAAATTATTAACACCTATAATAGCAAATAAAATAACGATACATGTAACTACATTTAATATTATACCTGAAGAACAGAAAGGTTGTTGCAAGGGATCCATGGGTTGCAAAGAACAACTTGTAATTGATACAGAAATAAATAATCAAGTAAAACAAAAACATCGGAACCTCTTTTATGCATATTATATAGATTATCAAAAGGCTTTTGATAGTGTGCCACACTCATGGTTATTGCATATCCTAAAAATATACAAGATAAATAAACATATTATAGCTTTATTAACTTCTTTAATGAATATATGGAGAACTGTATTAAACATAAAATCTGACACAGGATATAAAAAATCGGAACCTATCAAAATAGCACGCGGTATTTTTCCAGGGGACTCTTTAAGTCCACTTTGGTTTTGTTTAGCAATAAATCCCTTATCAAAAATTTTAAACAGAACTGGTTTTGGGTACAGGATAGATCGATCAAATAAAATACATATTAGCCATTTGTTATATATGGACGATATCAAGCTATATGCTGCAAACAGGGAACAAATAGATTGCTTACTTAACGCTACGGAGGCCTTCAGCCATGACATCAAAATGAAGTTCGGAATTGAGAAATGTAAAATAAATAGCATTATTAAAGGAAAACATACAGAAACACATGCATATAAACTTACTTTAGACGGTAATAATATAGATGGGATGCAATTTAGAGACACATATAGATATTTAGGTTTTTCGCAAAGTACAACAATTAATCATCAAGAAATAAAAAAGAGCTCAAGGAAAAATATATAAACAGATTAAATAAAATATTTAAAACACAATTATCAGCCCGAAATAAAGTAAAAGCCGTAAACACATATGCTGTCCCTATCCTAACCTACTCGTTTGGGATAATTCAATGGACAGACACAGATTTAGATGCACTGAATATAGCCACCAGATCAATAGCTAATAAAAATAACAATCACCATATTCACTCAGCAATAGAAAGATTTACACTGAAACGCAATATAGGAGGACGCGGTTTTATAGACCTTAAAAACTTAAATTATTCTCAGATAAGCAATCTTCGAAATTACTTTGTAACTAAATCTAACAATAGTTTACTTCATAAGGCAATAACGAGCATGACAACATCCGGAACACCACTACAATTTAATAAAACAGATTATAATCCTACACAAAAAATTATAGCTGATGAAGAAAAAATAACGAAATGGAAACAAAAAGCACTACACGGGAAACATATTAACCAATTAAACCAAGACCACGTAGACAAGATAGCATCCAATAAATGGCTCACTACAGGAAATATTTTTGGTGAAACGGAAGGCTTCATGCTCGCCATCCAAGACCATGTCATTAAACATTAAGAAATTATGCTAAATACATTATGAAAGACACCACAATAGGAAACGATAACTGCAGATTATACCACCAAACCAAATAAACAATAGAACATATAACTGGCGGGTGCCACATACTAGCCAGTAAAGAATATACTAATAGACATGATAACGTAGCTAAACAAATACATCAACAAATTGCTCTTAAATATAAACTTGCAAACGAATACATACCATATTATAAATATAAACCAAAAAGTGTCATAGAAAATAGTCAAGTTAAACTGTATTGGGACCGCGATATAATCTATAATATAAAAACATCGATATCAATGTTTAAGTCAATGTATAAAAATGAATCGCAAAATGTGTGGTAACCGCATAATTCAACAACGCCTGGACCAATTTGGCTGATTTTGGTCTTGAAATATTCGTGGAAGTCCTGGGAAGTTTTTAGGGGTGAGAAAAATAGGAAAATTTCTGAGGAAGATACTAAAAACCTTTTTTTGGGTATCGTTCAAGCGTGATGCGTCCAGCCAAATTAGGATGATCTTTGTTTATTTGACGGGAGACGTAAAAGACGGTCCAGCTTCAACTACCATCCAACGTAAAATGATCTATCTTTCCATTGTCTTTCATTGACGGCTGACGAAATAGAACAAAATTCAAAAAATGTGTACATCGTGTATATAATATTATCTAGATACGGCGTCGTGCGCGTAATTTTGTTAAATGTAAAATAAAACGATGTCCATATCTACCAAAATAGCCCATTGTTTTTTGAGATTATTGCAACAGTTTTAAACAAGGTATACTCTATCGAATCGTTTTTGCCGGAGTACACCAAAATATATCTAATTATAATTTTTCGTTTTCATAAAAGACATTGTTTTTGAATTGATACTTTTAGATGCGCTGGGGGACATATTTAAATTTCGCATTAATATTGTTTTTAGACTCAAGAATAAAAAGAATATTGGTACGTTGATGCCGTATCTAGACATTATAACGAAACGATATGCAGTTTTATATTTTTAAATATTTGTTCTATTACTTACGTCACCTGCAGTATGAAGGTTTTATTAATTTGTATATGGTAACGTACTAGACGCGACTGCCAACAAGCTAACGATGGTCACGGGTTCAAATCCCAGGGCACACCTCTGACTTTTCGGATTAAATTCTACGTGAAATAAAATCCGCCAACCCGCACTAAGCCAGCAGGGTGGACTATAATATCTTCTTCTATAATATAAAAATGAATCGCAAAATGTGTTGGTAAGCGCATAACTCAACAACGCCTGGACCAATTTGGCCAATTCTTTTTTTAAATTGTTATTATTACTTTATTACTAACAAAAAGTAATGGCGTGCAATATTATTAGGAAAAACAGCATTTTGGTGATGAAATAAGGGACGGAATATTGGATGGACAATAAAAAACGCTAAAGTTTTTAATGTCAAAATTTCATAAGGCAATCTTTATATGTACATGTATATGGAGAGACGGGATATAATAGAGTGGAAGGTACGGGAGAGGACTGGGATAGCTGACAGATTTGATAGGACCAAATGTAAATGCACGTTATAAGACGGGATGGATAATAAAGAGAAAGGACGGGACGGATCGGGAAGAGATTGAACAGACGGATGAGACGGGATTGAGCCGGACAGTAGGACAGCTACGTCAAGTTTAGGTATACAAGAGTTTATAGGAAAAATAACATGTATTTGGTGTGGAGTGGAATCAAAAAATATATGCACCCAGGCGAAGCTGGGCCGGGCCGCTAGTAACTGATAAAACTATTGCTTGTATCAGACCTGACATCACACTTACATTAAAAGAATCCAAAATCACTTACTTAATAGATATAACAGTACCTAATAGTGAAAACTTAAAGAAAAAACATAACGAGAAATTACAAAAATATATACCGCTCGCAGACGAAGTTAAAGATATGTGGCACCAAGAAAAAGTAATAGTTATCCCCATTGTAATATCGTCAACTGGAATAGTGCCCAAGTCTCTCCACAATTCGATTAAAAAATTAGACATTAATAAAAATATTTACATCCAACTACAAAAATCAGTAATTCTCGATACATGTAGTATTGTCAGACGCTTCCTAAATGCCCCTGCTGATTTCCAATAGAGGTCTAAAGTGCTTGGTACCCACCCGCACTTTAACCTCTTTAAAACTTACCAGCTTTGCTGAGAAATCAAAATCAAACCGGATAATAATAATAATAATATAAGCCTTTATTTCAGACAAATAACACTTTTACAATTATTAACTTAACCTAATGACTCTTGCGAGTCAGTAACATCGACAACTTGGTCTGTTTGCCCTATTTTGGCAAAGGCCTCCTCCATCTCTTTCCACTTCGTTCTATTTAGCGCCGTCCTTGTCCATGTTTTTCCTGCTGTCTTTTTAATTTCATCTTCCCACCTTCGGAACTGCCTGCCTCTATTTCTTTTACTGTTTCTTGGGTACCAAGACTATGACCAAGACATTATATTTTTGGTCCACTTATCAGTGCCTCTTATTATGTGACCGGTCCACTTCCATTTTAGTTTCCTAATTCTTGTTGTTACGTCTTCGATTTTTGTGCGTTTTCTAATTGTTTTGTTTCGTATTCTATCAGATTTCCTTATATTTAACATGCTTCGTTCCATTGCTGTCTGACAGGTTCTCAGTTTATTATTTTGTTCTTTGTTGAGTGCCCAAGTTTGGCAACCGTATGTCAAGACTGGGAGTACACAGGTATTGTATAGCTTAGTTTGACATTCATCTTAGTTTCGGTATTCTTCATTAAGTTCTTGAACCCCCAGTAGCATTTCCAAGCTTGCGCAATTCTTGTGTCTATTTCTTTGACATCATATCGGTTACTGATATTTGTTGACCCAGGTAAGTGTATTCTTTGACAAACTCAATCTGATTTCCGTTAATAATGATGTTTCCTTCTGATGCGTTTGTCATGGCTTTTGTTTTTGTCGCGTTCATTGTCAGGCCTACCTTGCTGCTTTCTCTTTCTAGGTCTATGAGCATGCTTTGTAGATGGTCTTTTGTAATGGTGAATAATATGATGTCGTCAGCGAATCTTAAGTGTGATAGTAGTTCCCCGTTTATATTTAGTCCATACTGGTCCCAATTTAGTTTTCGGAAGATTCCTTCTAACACAGCAGTGAACAGTTTAGGCGAAAGCGGGTCTCCCTGTCTTACTCCTCTATTTATTTTTATTTCTTTCCCCTCTTTTTCTAGTTTGATTTTAGCTGTACTATTGGTGTATATATTTTTTATGATTCTGATGTACCTACTTGTGTTCGACTCCTTGTTTCTTCAAACAATTCCAAATGTTTTCGTGCTCTATTGAGTCGAATGCCTTGTTATAATCGATGAAGCAGCAGTAAAATGGCATATTAAATTCTTTAGTCTTCTTTAAGTTAGTTGATCTATTCTAAATATCTATTCGCTGTGAAGTTGAAGCCAGGCCATCCAATATCTATTGCAGCTCCACCAGTGATTCCATCATCAAGACTATACAGGGTATATCAAGACTGCTACCGAAAACAAAGCCGGGTGGTAGTTTAAGCGACTTCAGACACAATGCAACAGAAAAAGTTGCAAAAAAAGCGACAATATTTTTTTTGTTATTTTTTTCCTATGGCCATATTTGGGTGGTAAATAATTTTTTCCTAAATAATAGTGTATACCCTTTTATTTATAAATACTCCAAGGTATAAAAGAGTTTAAATTATTATTTTAGCAAAAACTATAGATTTACCACCCAAAAATGACGATATTTAAAAATCATAAAAAAAATGGTTGCCTGTAAAGTCGGTTTTACGGGCGAAGATTTTACGTGACAACGTCTTTTTCTCGGTAGAATATTTATTGATATGAATATAATTAAATTGCACAATAGGAACAAGGAATTGAATGAAAATAAGAATTGCACAAATTTTAACTATAGAAATATATTTTGTTTACTAAAACATTGTACATGTAATGACGAATCTAAGCACTCCATATTTTCACTACAGACACAGCTGACGATACTTAACCACACGTGTGAACTTGTATTGTGACGCTTTCTTGTTTTTCCAACGCCAAGAACGTTCGAGAAAGACAAAGACAGAGACACAAGCATGCGCCGATTCAATGCGCCTAATTCTCTAGTGCTGCGCGCGCACCGTTACGTTACCGGGCGTTACACTTTTTCATAAGTGACTCCCAGCCGCAACCTAATTTAAGACGTGTCACGTCAAAATAAGAAAAATCGTATTTTGCCTGCTCTCGATTGTCGAGCTCGTCAAGACGATTCCTCTGACTCCAAACACGGGGGGTTTACTTTAAGAAATGACGGAGTTATGCCTGGACAAATATTTTAGGGGAGAGAGGGAGGAATTTGGGGATTTGGTTGGGGCCAATCTGTAGAGCTCACCGAGCCGGTTCCAAAGATACCAAACTCGGTGGGTCTACGATCTATATTGGCCGAGATAGGATTGGGGGGGGTGAGGTAAATTTTCGGGGTGGGGGTAAGGGAGGGGGGGGGGAGGAAGGTTTCGTGGGGAGGCTAACTTAAATTAATTTTTTGGAGGTAAAATATTTTTTTTTGGTGGGGTAATTTTTTGCGTAATTTGGGATTTCTGGCGGGGTCAATTTGTAGCCCTCACCAAGACGGTTCCGAGGATACCAAACTCGGTGGGTCTACGACCTATGTTGGCCGAGATAGGATTGGGGGGGTGAGGTAAATTTTCGGGGTGGGGGTAGGGGAGGGGGGGGGTAGGTTTCGTGGGGAGGCTAATAGGCACTATTTCGGAATAAGGGTGGGGGAAGGCAGGGGGGGGGCTATGGGACAATTTTGGAAAAAGTGGGTGAAACTGAAAAATAATTCTCTAGTGCTGCGCGCGCACCGTTACGTTACCGGGCGTTACACTTTTTCATAAGTGACTCCCAGCCGCAACCTAATTTAAGACGTTGTCACGAGTTACGTACGCTCAGCCCTTAGTTTTAAGCCATTTAGATAAGATAACTAATGTCTTCATAGAATTTAAATTGAAACCACCAGTGTAACTTAGATATAAGAATAAGAATTGTAAGTCAGTCTAAAATACACTCTCGTGTAGAACACTTGTCTTTTTTAAAAGCTCCTCCGGCTCGCTCCTTGTATAACTGGCGCAGTCGTGGTAGGATAGTTCCAACTCGCGACATCGGTCATCTTTTGCATAAACCTCTGCGAATCGACTACGTTACGAGCGACTATCCAGAACCTATCAATCGGGACCGGACGGCGACAAGACAGTGTTCCTGACTCCACGGTGGTTCAGCGATGTGGTATTGGAGGTAAGATCAAATTCTTTTACTACCCAGTATCCCTTGCTCTACTCCCGCGTTTTTGTGTGTTTAGTGTTTGTTGTTTTGACCTCAAATCGGTAAAAAGGACAGTGCTAAGTACATTAATTTATTAAATTGCTTAAAATCAGTGAATTAATAAATACATAAGTTATTAAAATCTCCAATCGATTTAAAGCTTATTATTTAAATTGTTTTTACTTAAAATCAGTAAAATCAAATAACTTCTAAATAAAGTGTTACATAAAAACCCTAACCCGGTTTAACACATATATAAGTAAAATAAATCTCTTAGTTACTTTTTAGTAAAATATATAAAGTTTTTAAAATGACACAAGAGGGAGTAACCCCGTTGTCACAGCTGGCGCAAGCAGCCACACGTTCAATATCAGTCAACTACGACTTAATTGACAAAGTTTTGCCAATATATGATGGCAACAGTAAATCATTAAACTTTTACATAAGATGTGTAGAAAGTGTTTTAAAAAATCATGGTATACCCAGCACAGACCATATTGTGTTATGCCTTATTCGAAACAAAATAATAGGAAAAGCTTTAGAGGCCATCTCACTCGAGGTAGATATAGAGAATTGGTCATCGATAAAACCGCTTTACTAAATAGATTCGGTGAACAACGTAACGAAGTTCAGTTGTTACAGGAAATGATGCGTTGCACCAAATCCAGAAATGAATCGTGCGAAGCATATGGCAAAAAAATTAGAGATCTATTAGACGCATTATGCAGTGTAGGTGAATCTGCTACAAAAGATAGTAGATATTACCAGACAGTGGCTATAGATACATATATAGATAACATCGACTATAACATTGGTCTTGGTGTTAGAATTAATTATCCGCAGACATTAGAAACAGCGATAGCGTTAGCTAGACAGGAAGAACTTAAGTTGAAACGGGCGGAAAATAAAATAACACAACCCCTGTTTCAACCCAAACAAACGTTTAATCGACCATACATAGGGACGAGACAACCCTATGCAGGCAATAACTTGTCAGCGCAGAATTTTAATCCGCGCGCTATTAAGCAAGAACCATCCGCGCAATTTAAAAGCCTGGGTTTAGCGAAAAATTTAGGTTCGCGCACATACCCAAATAAAGTTAACAATATTTGCGAAAATATAGAAAGCTACGAAACGTCCTACGACGTAGACGATGTAAATGATGGTGTAGCTTCTACTACACAAATTAGTGAATCCCCGAATTTTCAGGTAGATGCCTTAGAAAATCCAAAACCTTGATACATTATCTACCGGAATATGAATACATAATTGACCAGTTACCGTATATACAGGTACCAAACATAGGTAAATTCTTAATAGACACCGGAGCTTCACGCTCGCTTATCAGTACGGATGTGTTATTTAATAAACACATTGCGAAGAATGTTTATGTTCAACCGTTTAAGATAAACACAGCTCACGGGACTTCTTCCCACGATAAGATCTTACAAATGTCTTTGTTCTCAATTTTAGGAACGGATGTTGATCATAAATTTTTAGTATTTGACTTTGATGAAAATTATAAAGGTTTAATAGGAAGCGACATACTTAGTACTTTTGGATGTCGAATAGACTATAAAAGTAAGAAATTAATTACAGAATCGAACACAATAGACTTATATTTCAAAAAAATAAAATCGTAAGAAATATCAATGAAAATGTACAAGTGAATAAATTCACAACTGAAGAAATTAATTCAGAATTAAAAAATAATTTACGCAGAATCAGAACAGAACATTTAAATATTGAAGAAAGACGCGAAGTAAATAAACTTTGTTTTCAGTATCGCGACATTTTCTATGTAGAAAATCTCCCGCTAACATTTACACATTCAGTTAAACATTCATTGCGATTAACTGACCAGACTCCTATATTCACTAAAAACTACAGGCGTCCGCCTTGCGAACAAAATGAAATCCAAAAACAAGTGGACAGCCTAATAAATAAAGGAATTGTTAGAGAAAGCATGTCACCTTGGTCGAGCCCAGTTCATTTAGTACCAAAAAAACAAGACGCATCAGGTCAAGTTAATGGCGACTTGTTGTAGATTACCGTAAATTGAACGAAAGAACCATTGAAGATAATATCCTATACCTAACATTAGTGATATTTTGGATAAATTAGGAAGAGCGCAGTATTTTACTACGTTAGACCTCGCTTCAGGATACCACCAAGTCGAGATGGACCTGAACGATATAGAAAAAACAGCTTTTACAACTGACAAGCATTATGAGTTTCTTAGAATGCCCTTTGGCTTAAAAAACGCACCTAGTACGTTTCAACGCCTTATGAATAATATACTCAGAGATTTATTAGCAGATGGAACGTGTATCGTTTACTTAGACGATATTCTTATTTATTCCACCTCATTACAAGACCATATGACTAAATTAAAGAAAGTGTTTCAAAGACTTAGAGAACACAATTTTAAAGTGCAATTAGATAAATCAGAATTTTTAAGAAAAGAAGTAGGATATCTTGGGCACGTGTTAACCCAAAATGGCCTAAAGCCTAACGAGGATAAAATCCTTGCTGTAAAGAAATTCCCAATTCCAACCACTCAGAAAGAAATTAAATCTTTTCTTGGACTTGTGGGTTATTATAGAAAGTTCATTCCAGATTTCGCTAAATTAACAAAACCATTAACGAAATGTTTGAAGAAAAATGCTAAAGTAATTCATACACCTGAATTTATAGAGGCAGTAAATAAGTCGAAACAAGTTTTATGTAACGCTCCTGTGTTACAATACCCAGACTTTAATAAACCGTTCATATTAACAACAGATGCTTCAGAAGTATCAGTAGGTGCTGTTTTATCCCAAGGAACAGTTGGTTCTGATAAACCTATAGCGTACGCGTCACGTACCTTATCTGAAACAGAAAGTAAATATGCACCCATAGAGAGAGAATTACTAGCCATAATTTGGGCTACTAAATACTTCAGACCATACCTATATGGCCGCCAATTTACTATATACACAGACCATAAACCCTTAACATGGTTAATGTCCCTTAAGGACCCCAACTCGAAACTTACCAGATGGCGTTTACGTCTCGAAGAATACGATTATAAAATAGCATATAAAAAAGGTAAATATAATACCAATGCTGACGCATTATCACGAATAAAAATAAATGCGTTAGACGCGATAGAGAAACCAAGTACGTCCGAACAAAAAGAATTAATTGACGAACTCGAGTCTCTAGGAGAAGGACCCTCGTCAATAAGGTCACTTTTACAATTAGATGATTTGCTACCCCCTGCATCAAATGAAGTATTAACAGATACAAATGTTTTGGAACAATTCGAACAAAACATAAATAATATACCGAATTGTCCCGACGCAATAGATAAAAAGTTAAAGCAGTTCCATATTCGGAGTTCCCCTGGCACGGAATATAGAATAGAGGATAAGTCAAAAAATAATTACAGTATTAAACATGTATTTATACCTATTAATAACACAGAAGAGGAAACAATAAGATTTTTGAGAGAACATACAATTGCAGATAGGAAATTTTATTGCTATTTCCATAACGAAGAATTATACACAGTTTTTTGTAAAGTATATAATTCAGTATTCGACCAACGCGGTCCAAAGCTATTTAGATGTCTCACACGCGTCACACTTGTTGATGATACCTGTGAACAGAAAACATTAATAAAAAAATATCATGAAGGAAAAACATTACACAGAGGTATCCAAGAAACTTGGAAGCACCTTCAAAAGAATTACTATTGGATAAATATGTTAGTTTCAGTTCAAAAGTATATAAATGAATGCGAGATTTGCCTTAAATCTAAATATGAGAGAAAACCCATTAAGACGACCCTCTCAACTTACAGAATCGTCATCTTCAGGCTCATCGCCGGAAGCATCGGATCCCACGCAGATCCAGTAATTCAGCCAATCCATACTGAAGACGGTCTCTTAGTTATTAAAGACGCAAAAATAGTACATAAGACAGACACATATAGTTTACTATGTACATATAACACGAGCTATTTATATCATGTTTTTCAGGAATATATAAGTATTTACTCCAAGATTGTGTTAGTTGAAAATTCGCAACACATATGCAGAGAGATACGTGCATAGGCAGCAAATTCAGTATTTAATTGATAACATTGTTAGTAAATTCTTTTACATACTACCAATGAATACATTAAGGAATAAAAGAGGATTAATAAATGGTTTAGGCACTATTGTGAAAGCAATAAGTGGAAATTTAGACGACAGCG
The DNA here is from genome assembly GCA_009982885.2 of Hyles vespertilio. Lineage (NCBI taxonomy): Eukaryota > Metazoa > Arthropoda > Insecta > Lepidoptera > Sphingidae > Hyles > Hyles vespertilio. The sequence goes on from CM042818.1 coordinate 11,335,985, forward strand.
ATGCGCAACATTTTGAGAACGAAATAGATAAACTGCGTAAACAAACGTATGCTGTTACAGATAGTCAAAAAGTTAGCATTAGCCTAATGAAGCAATTCATTGACGAATATAATGAAAATTTAAATAAAATAGAGAGAAATTTGGATATGGTGGTAACGAATGTTAATAACGTAAATAAAAATTTGTCTTTGTTAACGTCACGATTAGAGATGCTCCAATCTCATATCCAAATCGAGAATGGCTTACAGCTCATATACGATAAAGTTAGTATTTTGGAATCCGCTATAACGTTTGCATCCATAGGGAAATTACACCCCAGTGTCATAGACCCTATGTATTTGTTAACAGAGCTGATTAAAGTTGAAAAAACTTACAAACTACCCTTAGAAGCCAGACGTGAGAATATGTATCTTATTGAAAAGGTAATAAAGGTCAAAGCATACAACACACCTAATACACTCACCTTTATATTAGAAATACCCATTGTGAGTCCTGTCACTTATGACCTCCTTCACGTCTATTCCTTACCGAACAGTAACAATTTAACCCGCATCCCCATTGCACCTTACCTTATACTGGGTAGTACTGAGTTTACTTACCTTCAACAACCATGCCAACGAATAACCGACGAGCTTCAGATATGCAGTCACTTAGAACTTCAGAAAATAGAAAATAACGCAGACTGCATTATTCACATTATACATCACATGCCAGCCGAAAATTGTCGACTAGCTAATGTTAACATGCCCGCCGTGAAACTCCAAAAGATACAAGAAGGTACCTGGCTCGCTATAACAAGAAGCCAGGAGATCGTCAAAACAAAATGTGGCGAAAAGGAGAGTTTTCAGCGTATACAAGGCGCATACTTATTAAGCGCTACGGAAGGGTGCCTACTCTACATAAATGGCGTAACGCTACGAACGCATCGTAGCAGAGTTACCGTAAAGGAACCCATTCCTTTGCCAAGGATCGAGATACCACAGATTAATATAACATTAAATCAGATAAAATTGGAACATGTGGATCTTGATAAATTAAACATCATTGCTGCTCACACCCCGTCAGTTCCAGACATGGAGAGGAGCTACGCGCCTACGACGAACCCCAGCTGGACTTCAATCGTCACCCTGAGTGTTATAATATTAACCCTGATATGCTTGGGCACCCGTTATTACAGGACCAGGCATAAACCACCCCAAGAACAAGGACACATCGCTATAGAAATGGTGGAACCAGCCAACGTGCAGCGCAGTGGTCCTACGTCGGTGGAACCGTCCCTCCAGAGGACACTACTGTATCCATCCCTCGCTACGGAGACACCAACTTCGGCCGTACGCAGCCCTCTGGGAAGGGAGGAGTTACGTACGCTCAGCCCTTAGTTTTAAGCCATTTAGATAAGATAACTAATGTCTTCATAGAATTTAAATTGAAACCACCAGTGTAACTTAGATATAAGAATAAGAATTGTAAGTCAGTCTAAAATACACTCTCGTGTAGAACACTTGTCTTTTTTAAAAGCTCCTCCGGCTCGCTCCTTGTATAACTCACGTCAAAAATAATTGTCGCGTTTCTATGCGAAATTTTTAATTGCATTGAGTTTGTAGCCACTAAAACTACCACCCGGCTTCGTTTTCGGTAGCAGTCTTGAGATACCCGGTATAGCCAGGTAAACGTAATAGGGGCGTTTGTTTATATTTATTTTAATATTTCTTGCCACTATATCTTAAGACCATTGGGCTTACAGCACAATTTCTCAATCACAAATCGTTTTATTTCGTCATTTTTTTTATTGCACTTTTATGTTAAATACCTATGGAGATTGAATATTTTCTACTCATAATTATGGTTCAATTTCATGTATGCTCGTACTTGATTGTGGTTGTTTTGGGTCTGAATGTCGTCAGAATTTTCTATTAAGGAATTGTTCATTTTTTTTTTCATTTGTTCATTTCCGAGACTTAAGCTGAAAACACATTGTAGGTTTTCGTCTTACGCATAGGGTCAAGGAGGCAACAGTGGATCACTTTTTTTTCCCAATGGCCTGCACTAGAATTGGAAGAGTGCTGGGACCTTGTAAAATGATTAGTATACTGGGTGGAATCGCTTATCGTCCGGAAAATTTCATAGTGTATTGTGTATGTGAAATTAACGTTATATACAATATTTATCATTAAAAGTACAAACTATCGCATAAACAATATCAGTACAAGATATCCCCAAAACACATATTATCTAAATCACCCTACACTTAAAAGTGCAACGACATGCATTACACAGACGTTACATAAACAAAAACATAAAAAAATTAAAATAAGAATGCCAAAGGGTTCTAAGTCATGTACTTGTCATGCACAATTTTTTTCGTGACGATAAGCGATTCCACCCAGTATAGTGTAACTAATATACTTTCATTGTTTTAATCAATTTATTAAACAAAGTAATATATTGGGAGTTGTTAAGTATTTAAAAAAACAACTTTTTTGAGCCACTGTGTACTGGGGGTCGGATACAGTGGATAGGCCCTCAGTTCACAGTGAATCAGGTAGGTTCACAGTGAATCATCAATATTACAACCCAAATAATACTACACTTACTTACTTATAATTAGTTTTTATTTATTATGAAAACAGAACATTAAAATATATAACAAACGTAATAACTCTGTTAATCTAACATTAATAATCCGTTAAATTAAAATGACTACTTCAGTCTCAAGAAAATCACAACCAACTTTACTTCTTTTATATTTCAATTATTATGAATTACCTATTAATTAACAAATATAAAGCTTTTATCAGTCAAAAAACTTTAAAATTAAATGATTTTTATTGACTCCTAGTTAAGTTTCATCCAAATTATATATCCTTGTTCCTTCTGCAAAAATGGAACTTCTTTTCATTAAGTTTTCTAATTTATTATAAAATCTTTCGTCATTTGTTCGATTGAATGCAGAAGCTCTTGCGAGACTGCATGCCTCAGGTTTTCTTAAAGTGAGTTCAGGATTTCTCTTTCTAAAACTTAAAAGCCAGTCCTTCCCTGCCATTTTCTTATATTTCCATGAATCTGGCATTTTCAAATTATTGATAAGTGCCATCTGATATGCTATTCTTCGGCATTCCTTCGAACACAATCGGTAAAATAGTAATGCACAGTATTTAAAATAATCTTTTAACATTGTTTCTTGCTCTTTACTAAAAAAATATTTACACTATAATTTGGTATTAGTATAACATCATCGATATCACAATTTTTGGTCTTAAGGTAATAACGTCGTACTGTTGTGAAAGAAATGCCTGAAAGTTTTGACGCTTTTCTCACACTCATACCATTCTTGATATTTGTCAAAGCTGTTTTCATTTCATCCGCCGTATGTTTCCCGATTTTACGGGGCTTTGCTGGACGAGGCGTCCTGAAAAAAAAGAAATTATTAATAACTAGCTGTTTTCCCGCGGTTACACCCGCGTTCTCGTGATGTTATGTAGCCTATGTTACTCAGCGAAGATGTAGCTTTCTAATGGTGAAAGAATTTTGGAAATCGGTCCAGTAGTTTCGGACCCTATTCCCGTCAAACAAACAATAAATCAAGACTTTCCTATTATATTATCCCAACATTATTATTATATTATTATAGATTATAAATAATTATACATACAAATTATACATAAAATATATTATTTTAAATTCATGTCGAGTATTATTCATGTAGTACACAGTGGATCATGAACCACTGTGTACTCGAGTGATTTGAGCCACTGTGTCCACAACTGCCATTTTGAATTCAACCTATACTGCACACGCCAGTTTTGCAATTTATTTATTTATTTATTTTTTTTATTTAATTCACAAAACTGGTGTACAATCTTACATGTCAAACAAAAGATAACAAAAATCAAAACACCTGATTGACACCTACTAGATGTGAATCCT